>LOEQ01000092.1:0-11894 GCA_001685075.1 Bramus lutescens | reverse complement strand
ACACTGAACCTTATAGAAGAGAAAGTGGGAAGTACATTTGAATGCATTGGCACAAGGAACCACTTCCTAAATATAACCCCAGCAGCACAGACACTAAGAGAAACAATTAATAAATGGGACCTTCTGAAACTGGAAAGTTTCTCTAAAGCAAAGGACACGGTCAACAAGACAAAATGACAGTCTACAGAATGGGAAAAGATCTTCAGTAACCCCACATCAGACAGAGGTCTGATCTCCAAAGTATATAAATTCTAATTTTTAAGAAATAATCAAGACCAGATAATAAGGAAAACTTAGCAGTGTCCATTGGTCTTGGTGTTGTGAAGGTGGTGGGTCACATTGACAAAACTAATTCTGATGGGATGGTTGAAGCATTAGACAAGAGTACTCACACATTATCACACTGTCTTCTATGTCATGTACTATACTGAAGGTGTTTCACTATTTGGAAAACCTTCTATTTCAGTGACTATTGCTTACTGTACAACTGAACATCTTTATTCAAAGCGGATCTGTGAATGAGATATACATGTTGTCAGCAACTGTCATTTATTTTCAGTTTGTGGTTGGCCCTATACTTTCAAAATAACAGATATAAATGTTAAGTAATCCTCAATTGGTTAAAGGTATTTCATAATAGTTATCTGGATACCATTCTAAGAAAATTATAATGCTCGTCAAAGCCATCTGTAAGAATGAGAGCTTCATTTACAGATACTTTTAGAATTACTCTAAGGACAAAGTCAACTTTTCAATGAACCATTTTTAAAACTGCCTTTTCCCTCTGTCAAACTATCCTCAACTTGGAAATACTGCATTTATTTGCTAAAATTATTGTCTTTGTCATGTGATAGATCCTAAAAATAAAAAGAAATATCTCTAAATCAAGAAAACCCCCATTATGTGCTACAAAATACCTTGTCTCCTTAAATGTGCATAGCTTATTCAGCTCACAAATCCTAGCACCTTTCAACAGGGAGACTCAAGAGTTATACAGTAGTTATAATTCATGCATGTACAACAGTGACCTCATGTGGCTAATACTTCATGCCTGAAACTGGTGAGTGAGAATAACAAAAAATCGTGTCATACCTCAAGACTTATGTCATAGTGGATGGAGAGCCGCCCACATCACAAAAATAATTCTATTTTGAAGGCCTCTGATAACAAAGCCAAGTAATCTCTTCCAAGCTTCAATGTGAACTCATTGTGTGTATGTATATAAGGGTTGGTTATACACAGATGAATAGTACGGAATACAGTGTGTTGAGAACCAGAGCTCAGATATTACTTCTTTGTGTTACCAAAGAACTCAGTACTGATTTTTCATATGTTACACAATTGGCATAAATGCTAAACGGATTCTATTTCATGTTCCTTATCTTGGCTATTTCATTTTCTAACTTGTCAGGAAAGGCTGTAATTTTCTTTCTCAATCTAAGTAGTTCTTTAACCACTTCAGACTGTAGTATTGATGTCATTTACTCAAGAATTTGCTTTAAAATGTTTTTTCTATTGTATTAGCTAGGATTGAAGTAGTTTCAAATTAATACATAGAATTTAAATAAAATGTCTTTTAGCCATTTTTCTTTTAGAATCAAGGGCAGCTTCCTTTATTACCAATTTCAAAACCCTGATGTAGTTAAAATATAAGTAACTAACAGGTGACATAGCTAAATCCTTAGCTAGTTAATTTCTGATTTGGAACATGATTTCAGAACCAACTTAATATTCAGTAGATGACAGGCTGCTATTTCCATCACATTACTCAGAATTTTGCAGTGAAACTCCTAGAAGAGGACTAGAGACAGCAATTCTGGAACCTTTTGACTGGTCTCGCTGATTGCAGCATGCTTTAGGGTTTGATTTAGTTAAGGTTTTCCCTCAGTATTCAACATCGTCAAGGGGAGCTTGGGATACTATTTCTCATGGAGAAATTGCAAGGATTAAATAAATTTTAAAAAATGTATGCATACCTGAGACAGAAGAACTACAAAAGTGAGAAATGGTCTCAAAATTCAATCACCAATCAATCAGTGCAATCAATGTACACTTCACAGTGCTTTGGCAATGTAACAATCTGATGTTTCACATTCTTCCTGATTAAGCACACCCATTATTTTTTGTTTCTTATCTGCTTTCATAATGAGAATTAAGACATACTCTACATATTTCTCATAAAGTTCTTCTTTTATACTATTTTAATCCAAATTTTAAGTTCATGTGTGTGTATGTGTGTGTGTGTTACTTTTATCCTCTTTTTACTGCAAGTATTTATGAGTTATGCATGGTAGATAAGTTTTGCTTATATACTATGCATCCTTAGTTTTGTTTAAGAATTTAAAGGATTTCAAACATACATATCATTATGTAATTCCTTGTTCCAAAAGCTTATTAATATAAGATTTTTTATTTTCTCATCAAAATTATATACAAATTTTATAAGACATATACTAGATACTTATACATTTTAATTTTAGCATAAAGTATTTTTAAAAACCTACCTATAAATTTTAAAATTTAGTACTTTTATCTAGCTACCTTTCTTCTTTTTTTTTTTTTCAAGACAGGGTTTCTCCGTAGCTTTGGAGCCTGCCCTGGAACTAGCTCATATAGACCAGCTGCCTTCAAACTCACAGAGATCCTCCTGCCTCTGCCTACTGAGTGCTGGGATTAAAGATGTATGCCGCCACTCCCTGGCTCATCTAGTTATCTTGTTGCTTATTATAATAAATTGAATTGTTTAAAATAAAAAATACATTTTAACAAATTAGAATTGCACATTCTATTTCCAAGTCTAAAGCAAAGTTTATGTTTAATTCACCATATCAATAATTATAAAATCAATCTCATTTAGTCAACAAAGGTATATTAAGAAATCACTATGTGACAGGTATTATTTGACTAAAGTTCCAGAAGATGCTGGTGGAGAAATGAAATGAATACTAAGAGCTGGCTAGTGAACTACAAATAAAGAATTTACTGGTTTCTAGATGACCACAGTAAGAATAGCAGATGAGGAGACTCTTGCCGGCCCAAGTATGGAAGAGATGGCTCTGGCAGGCCTTGCCCTTCCCCCATTTGTTTTTCCTTGCTAAAATCTGTTAGATTATAGATCATTATTAGATTCTGAAAGCTAGCCAAAGGGTTTATCCCCTTACTTGACCGCTTTTTTTTCTCCTGAGGTCCACTTTTGACTACCCTAATTGACTTTCCAATCAAAATCAAACACCTCATTCTAACATGGGGTTTCCTTTTTTTCTTTTTAAACTGCATTTGCCTATGGGCCTTGTCTGTCTGTCTCCTCTCATCCAGAGGTAGTCCTTTGTCCCTCTGGGGCAAATATTCCTTTTCCTCCTCCCTTGTTCCTTTTCCCATCTCCCTCATCTTCTATTTCCTGTCTTTGTCTCTTTTCCCATGCTCTTTGTCCCCCCTGGGGCAAACAAATCTCCTTTGTTTGAGAATTGAGTCTTGGGGTACCTGGTGTCAACTTCGAGGCCCTTTCAGTAGACAAAAAGATGACACCAATGAATTCCTGGAGGGAACATGTAGACAGAGAGCACTCTCTTTGAAGATGAGTTCTGTGATGAAATCCGCAACATCCACATACAGAAAATGTAGAAGTCACGTAGTCTGATAGAATCTGAGTATCAAATAAGGAACAAACTAAGGCATCGTGCAACTTCCATTAATAAAAAGAAATAACGGGCCTAGTTCTCTGAAAATGTGAATGGTACCATTTTTCTCTTTCAGGAATTTATCTCTAGCCTCATTACCTAGTGGCATGAAGTCTACCATTTTAGTGTTGCGCACCAGGCAAGTCCTCTGCAGGGGCTTCAGACCCAAGAGTGAGCTTTCCTCCCAGTTTCGAAAATATTTGAACTTCTCAGATTGAATTATCCATATCACTACAGACTAAAAATAGCTTATTATTTCCTTTTTGCAGAAGAAATGAGGTTTGTTTATATGACCACAGGACACAGTGGCCCTATCACATAATACCTCAGCTAGACAGAGTACCAGAAAGCCTCTGACAGCATAGCTGAGGTATCTGCTTAGTGATTACACGCTGGGGGAAAGAGGCATCATCTCCAGAATGTGGGTGGAGTACAGTTTGAAACAGCCATCATTTTTGCATGATTCAGATGCTTTAATTGGTGGAATGTCTGATGTGGGTCAGAGAGTTGTAGGGTTGAAGTTGGGTGGTTCTGCTTACCAGTGTGGTCTTATCACAGAGGAGCATGTGGAGAATGTATGTTTTCCTCCCCCACAATTTTGCAGGCATTGGTGCCCTGGCTTCACTGGAGAAAATAGCACATTTCCATTAAACATTCAGCCATGGTTATCACAGTGCTATGCTGGTCTTCTTGCACAAACTTGCAGTCAGAAAGCAAGGAACAGAGTCACCATTCTTTGAGGTTTAAGTAATGTGTCACTGAGACAGCAGTTGGATTCCTAATGGGAAGGCAATAACATGTTCAACATTCAAAAGAATAAGGAGTACTTCTCTTAGACCATTTGTGTCTGTTAGGAATAGAAAACATGCAATTGCAATGGGCACAACCCTATAAGAACAGATTTTGTGACAGCAATGATGTCTCCAGACATCTGATCTGAGTTAACCCACTACATCAGTCATCTAAGCAAGAAGAGATATGAAAGAAACACAGAGTAATTAGGATAAAGAAACTTTGCTCTTTGAACTAGTGAGGGGTCTAAATTTCCCCCATTTTACAACTGGGTCTAAGTTTCAGTTTTTTTTTATTGCTGTTGTTTGGTTTTTTTTTTTTGAAGAGTAAACAATTATCAGTTTCTTAAACAAAGGGCTATTAATCAAACAATCTCCCTGACAGCAGGAACAACAGTGAGAGAGAAAGAGGGAATACATACAAGGCTTGAATCAGCCCTACAGGATTTCAAGACAGTGACCATAAAAGGACAGACCTTACATAGATCTAATCTACATGGGAAGTAAAAAAAAGACAAGATCTCCTGAGTAAATTGGGAGCATGGGGACCTTGGGGAAGAGTTGATGGGAGGAGGGGAGAGGCAGGAAGGGAAGCAGAGAAAAATGTAGAGCTCAATAAAAATCAATAAATATTAAAAGGACAGTTCCTGTAATCCCCTGAAATAAGCTCTGACTTGCCCAAATATGTCCAAAGATAAAAAATTAGAACCTCAGCCTATCAAAAATCTTCTAATATAACTGCTGCCTGCTTAACCGATCATGTTTGAGATAACCTAACTGTTCCTGAAATTTCCCTAGTTTTGCTTGAAAGAAGCCTGCAAGCTCCTCTCAGGATCATCATCATTTTGTATAGATGTTTGACCCTGCATGCTGCTAATAAAACACTCTTTCTCTTGCATAACTATAAGGGTCTGGGATCTTCCTTCACCATTTTCTTGGACTGCTACACCAGCTGTAGGAATAAGGATAAGGAGGAAATGAGAAAGGGAAGGAGAGAGGGAAAGAGAAGTGGGAGGGGAAGAGCAGAGGAAAAAGGGAGAGGAAAGGTGAAGGAGAGTCTATGAAATTTGTTGGGTAGGGTGGTGGGGGAAGAAAATGGTTGAATATGATCCAAATATATTGTATGAAATTCTCAAAAATTAATAGAAATTATTTTAAAATATCCACACAAGTATATTTAGGAAGCTCATGAATGCTAAATATAATGCTGAGATTTTTTTTCCTTCACTACCTAGATTGTCATTCTGACTACCTGCTGTTGTGGAGCAAGCAGGATATAAGGAAGAGTGACTACCAAGCCTTGCCAAGACAGGGTAGGACAGCCTTTCAAATTTTTCTGCTTCTGAAAATGGTCTGTCAGATAGATACTCTTGGCCATAGCCAAAGTTGGTTGCCTCAATGTTGCAAATGAGATTTTGGGTGATTGTTCAGGTAACCAGCTGAATAACTTAGGTAAGACATTTTAAGTACAAGACTTAGACTCCTGAGGATAGGACAACTCTGACATAATCTTTGTTATTTGCTAATTACCTTAGACTGGTCATTTAGCACATGTTTCTTGCTTGATGATGCTCATATTGGTTGTAGTTCTACTTTTGTGTATGTTTTTGCTTTTTCTTCTCCTGGACAACACTTGATATTTGTTCTTATTGTATATAGTTTTGCATTAGGTTTAGAACCCTCTTATTTAGACAAAAAGGAGAATTGTTGTGGGAATTCACTCAGCCAAGAGCTTTTATAGTACTTGTGAGACCCTGACCCCTTATTCTCAAAGGGATGAGAAGAAATTTTCTAGCAGAATGTTTTAAAATTAGAAACCCAGACTAGCTTCATGTTCCCAGAAAGATAGTGCTCCCCCCCCCCAACCTGGGAAACTCCAAAGCACAAGGACACCTGGACACCTGGCTGGTGGAGACTGACAAAGATGACCTGATTCAAGGGCAGGATAGCCTTGCTCTGAAAATGAACAAACTGACAAAGCAGGATGGGAGAGGGAGCAAAGACCTTGTACCCGTGCCAGACACCCCCCCCCATGACCTCCCAGAAGGGCTGCTTGTGATTTTGTCTTTAAAAACCAAACAAGCAGAGGAACTTTTAACTTCTCTCTCTCCCTCGTTGTTACTACTACGGGGTGTTGGAGACGAAGTTCCTGTCTAGCCTGTATTTGTAATAAAGAAGTAACCTTGCTGTTGCAGTCTGGTCTCCTCTGGTTTCTGGTGGTTTCTCTGGGGATTGTTTTCTGGGCACAACAGTACTGGCCAATTAGGGCATGGTCTGAGATACCATAAGTGCAGATAGGAAGCATGCTCACTCTCTTGGGTGGTCATCAGAGATCTGATCGCAGCTCCCAGAGCTCCCAGAGCAGAGGACCATGGTGACTCTCTACCTTGTTGTTCATACATGTTCCACAATAAATATTGGATACGCCCATTATCTTGGCCTCTCCTGGGTTCACTTACACGTATTTCTAGCCTATTGACATACCCACAGTACCATGCACAGCAGATCTAGAGGCATCCTTTACGTCTAGACCTCCCTTGCCTTTGACTGAGGCCACTGAGCCCACCTGTATGGTTTCCCTAACTTCCTACCTCCTTACAGTTTTTTTTTTTTTGTCACATGTTCTCTCTGTTAAACCTCCTACACAGAGATGTCAATTGCTGAATCCTTCTTGGAGGGGCACACTGCCGAGTATATACAGTGACAGGAAGCAAGTAACTGGCTGTAATTTTAAAGAAGCAGATTTCAAGTGCGAAGGAACAGAGACACGACTGACTAAACTCATTCCTAAAGCCTAAAGCCGTGTAATCAGACACTCACAGCAACAGGAAGATTTTACTATATTAATCTTAGTTTAGTTTCTGTTCTGAAATCAAGCCACTGAAAAGCTCTCATTCCCTTGAGCCAATTTCCTTTCTTCACAAGTAGACTTCCTTATGAGATTTAGCTCATCGGTCTCTTTTTTCTAATTTAGTCTCACCACCCCCAAATGCTGGCTCTTTAAGGAGGTATTAACACCTTAGCAGCAAGAAAAGCAAATAAAACAAACTCTGTTTTCTTTTTTTCTAAATACCCTATAGGAAGTTGTAAAAGGATTCATGCATAACAATAAAATGTAAATTTAGATAGTGCTTCAGGTTTTCTCCAGTTGCTGCCTGAGCCTAGAAAACAACAGTCTCCTTTTATTTTGTTTGTTTTTTTTTTTAGAAATTCATAGTAGCTCAAACGTAAGATCCTTGTTACACCATTGCTAATTGACATTGCAGGAGCATATGTAATGAGTTTTTCAATAAAGAAGTAAATACCTCTTGTGCAAAGGAAGGAAAAAATAACACTAGTATGAGAGAATATTTTACCAAATGAGTCAAGGTAGGGATATGGATGTTTTAAGTCTTTTAGTATTCCAATTATATGATTGAGCCGCAAAATTTTCAAATGAAGAAGTGGCAGTACTATGACAAAGGCAAATTATGGGGGGGAGAATATTCCAAAACCCTGAGGTCCTCAGGTTTAATTAGCATCAAACCAGTAGCCTTGCACATTTACATAGTTTCCTATCTTCTTTGTCTTTTCCTTCTTCCTTTGTTCAATATGGTGACAAGGGAAAGTTAATAACTAACATGAAGTATATTTATGGAACAAGCTCAAAACTGCTGCTTCCTTATACTATGGGACTCAGTGCGCTGTTTGAAAGAATTTCTTGAAAATCTGCTAATGTCTAAAGAAAGATCTTAGGTGATTTGGAAATATCAAGTCAAGAAACATAAGAGTAGGAAAGAGTATACAATTGATTATAGAATAAAAACAAGAAGAGTTGAGAATATAAGCTGGGGCCCTTCAACAGTCAGTGGTAGAAGTGGTAGAGTGGCAGGATAGGTAGAGAATATTCTAATATTCTACTACATTAAAATGAATGTAATACTCAGGACTGAACTTGAAAAATCTTTCTCCTGAGTCCTCACAGAGACCTCATGAATGTGTTAAAGAAACAAAAACAAAAGCCTTCAACTACAATTTCAAATTTTTTATTACACTCGTTGACTATTCAGACTTGGATAACCCTCTGTCGTTATGCCCATTTGTATATGTTTGTGGACACAAACACGTTACAGAACTCATGTGCAGGTGGAGGAAAACCTGCCCATGTGTGCATATGTGTGACATATCATAGAACTCACATCGAGGTCGAGGCAAACCTGCTAATGTTTTAATCAATATTTTCATATTTTTCCTTTCTTCTTCTCTCCCTACCATCTTTTCCTTCCTTCCTTTCTTGGCCAAACTTGGAAGTGAATATAAGGTTAAATATGATCCCACGGACCCATAGGCCAGCTCTTCTGATGAGTATTTTGTAGTAACTCTTCGTGTCTCATTTCCTCATCCATTCCCTTGCACAGAGAAACCATAGATTTTCTGGCAGGTATCTTGGAAGTAAATGTGTGTACACATAAATATGATAGTAGGTTTCACGTGGCAGGATCACCGGGAATGGCCAGTACAACCTTTGCCCAGTTAGATTTGTCATCCCAATTCAGCTGTTCTGATGTCCATTTTTTTTCGAAGAACTAAATATGTATTATTTTTCTGATGAGAAATTTATTAGGAAAATGAAAAGTGAAAACACTGAGCTCCATCTGTCCCACTTCTGTGTTTATATCTCAACTGATTTTGAACATGAGAGAAGACAACAGTGTTATTTATTGACCTCCCTAAATGCTAGCAAATGGAAGGCCATATGTTAAGCCCTCCATAGCCACTTGCCTTGAAAATGCAATGTAAGACCTGGCAGGAGAGTACATGTTACATGTAGATGTTAAACAACATTTTAATTTTATGTAATATATGTGTGCTTGTGTATCGGTTTTCTGGAATGTAACTGTACACAAAAATGAAAAGAAACTGGAAAGCCTACTGCCACACTCACAACGTCAACTGACTTGGATCTGTAAAAGAATAAAATCATTAATGAAGGAGGCATCTGTTTTCTAAGTAAATAACTTTAAGTTAGACACCCAGATATAGGATGAACCCAGACTGAGAAAGACAAAAGGATAATTTCACTGATTCAACTTCAACATAAAACATATTTTTCCCATGCTAATTATTATTTCAGTGAACTACAGACTATGGATGTGGTGGTTTGAATAAAAATGTAAGACCGGCCACTTGATGGCGGTGGCATATGGCACATGCCTTTAATCCCAGCACTTGGGAGGCAGAGGCCAGAGCCAGCCTAGTGTATAGAGAGATTTCCAGGACAGGCTCCAAAGCTACACAGAGGAAGAATGTCCCTGCCCTGTAGGTTCATATATAAGAATGCTTGGTCATCAGGGAGTGGAACTACTCTGATAGAATTAGAAGGATTAGAATGTGTGGCCTTGTTGGAGGAAGTGTGCCACTGCAGGTGGGATTTGAGGGTTCTCTCTCTCTTTCTACCTATACATCATGATGTAGCCCTCAGCTACTTCTCCAGAGCCTGTTTGCATATTGTCACACACCCTGCCATGATGATAATGGACTAAACTGCTGAAACTGTGAGCAAGTCTTCAATTAAATACTTTCTTTCACAAGAATGGCTCTAGTCATGGTGTCTCTTCACAGCAATAGAAGAGTGACCAAGACAATGGATGAGGCAAATGAAAGCAAGGCATGCTGAATGCTGCTGCGAGACACCCAGGAGAGGCGCTTAACATCTCAAGCTTTTCTGATGTGCAAAATACAATTGTAAGATAAATGTACGAATAAAATGCCTGTGATTCTAGTCCCAAAGAAACAAGAAGGATTTAGTTGTGTCATTTAGATAGATTTTTATCACGACTCAAAATTAATAATAAAATAACTGCTGGAATTATAGCATCCCTTTCAGCTGAAAGGGCTAGTTTATAAGTCAGATTTCTTCCTCACCTAGGACCATCCTGCATCTCAGCATAAGGAAGTGTGATTTCTTGGTTTTGTTTTTGTTTTTTCAAGACAGAGATTTTCTGTGTAGCCCTGGTGACCCTGAACTTTGGAATTTGTTCTGTAGATCAGGCTGGCCTTGAACTCAAAGATTCACCTTTCTCAGCCTCTTGACTGCTGGGATTAAAGGCATTCATCACCACCAAAGACGTATGATTTTATTATCTAACAAGTATGGAAACAGATGTCTCCAATTAGGACCATGGGACTATTTCATAAGAAGTTCTATTCCTTAAGTAAGAATTAAGATTTTCAAATTCAAGTTAATATTTGGGTGGCTGTGATTTGTGCTGGAATTAACAATTGAATGTTCCTTTAATGTATGCTTTCTGGTCAGATTCATGATCTCCATTGACAACTCTTTCCTCAGCACTCTGAATTCTTCTTGAATAGTTGTCTGTAGTTGTCACTCTATTGTATATGCTATTAATCACAGCTGTTACTCACCTGTCCTTGGCTTTCAGTAAGAAATGTCATTGAAATATGCTGTAGGTGACATTCATTGCAGGTGCAAAATGTAGAGTATGAAATTGAGTAATGTAAGTAGAACTTCAGTGAAATATATTTAATTTTTTTATTTGATTGTGCATGTGTGTGTGTGTGTGTGTGTGTTTGTATACACATGTGGTGTACATGCAGGGACCAATGTGATAAAGAATGCATGCGGTGGTCAGAGGACAAGTTTTTGTAGGATCTTGGCATGATGCTCAAAGTGTCAAGGCTGCACACGAATGCCTTTAGCCATAGAGTCACCTTCATGGAACCATCGTGCCAGTTTGTAAATTGTTTGAAGATTTAAAAAAATTGGTGTATTGTGTGTGTGTATGTCTACATGTATGCCTGAGTATCTGTGTGCATATGTATCTGTACGCTCACCTGAGAAGACCAAAAAAGGGCATCATATCCCATGGAGTTGGTGTTGGAAACCTATCTGAAGTCCTCCGAAAGAAAAAGTGCTTTGAGTCACTACATCATCTCTCAAAACCATTATGCACTACATCATCTCTCCAAACCATTATGAAATATGTTTAAATGCACACATAAAACAGTTCATCGTAGACACAATATCAAATATTTGAATAAATTCAAATTATGCTTGCTTTACCATTTTACCTTATTGCGTCTTTCAACCAACTCACTGTAGTGGTATATTATTTGTATTTTGATAAATAACATTTCCTGAAGACCAGAGGCAAAGTTAAAGCCTCTAGACATCAGGCAATGGTGACACACACTTTTAATCCCAGGATTTGGGAGACAGAGTCAGATGTATCTCTGTCAATTCAAGGATACCCTGAACTACACAAGATCATTGCAAAAGCAAATCCAGGTGGTTGTGCCTCACACTTTTAATCCTAGTCCTAGGGAGTCATACACCTTTAATCCTAGCACTAGGGGAGTCATACATCTTTAATCCTAGTCCTAGGGAGTCATACACCTTTAATCCTAGTCCTAGGGAGTCATAAAC
>LOEQ01000091.1:1438380-1465877 GCA_001685075.1 Bramus lutescens | reverse complement strand
TTACAGATGGTTGTGAGCCACCATGTGGTTGCTGGGAATTGAATTCAGGACCTGCCAGTGCTCTTAATTTCTGAGTGGTCAGTCCGGCCCTTATTTTTAAACTTTAGAGAGTGTCTCATGTATTCAGGTGGCTCTTTATGGAGCGCACTGTGTCTTGTGCTCTCCTGATGCTCCCCACCCCCACCCCGTTTGCACCCAGAGCTAGGCAAGTACTCTACCATTGTATGTATGTACCCCAACCATAGGGTTTTGTTTACTGAGGAAGGAGTTCATGTAGCCCAGACTGGCCTCTTGCTATATAGTCAAGGATGACCTTGAACTTCTGATCCTCCTCTCTCCTGAGTGTAGGGGGTGGTGGGGTTCAAACTTGAGTTGTTGCTCCATTTTTACAAGTGTTGGGGATTGAGTCGGGTCTAGTGTGTGCTACATGAGCTGTGCTATGTAAGCAGTGTGTGGACTGAACTCTGGCTACAGCCCTCATTTTGTATTGATGGAGGGTCTTGCTATATATCCCAAGCTGGCCTCAAACTTCTCTGTAGCCCAGGCTGACCTTGAACTAATGTTCCTCCTGCCTCAGTTGCCTCATATTCCCAGGCAGTCAGGAAGACCAGCCTGGGCTACAGGGTAGGACAGACTGTTTCCTCCCACTTCTCTGTGGCCTGCCCTTCCCTGTGCTCTAGAACCTGACCTGGGCTTCATCCTCTAACTCGCTATTTTTAGTTAAGTCCGTGTGCCTAGCCTTGAGGGATGGCCAGCCTGACGCCCAGCCGACACACCTGCATCAGGGCGGCATTCAGTGCAGCTGGCTTCCGGAAGTGGCAGAGACATCCTCACCATCGCCTTCAGGTGCCCTCCTGTTCAGCAAGGGGGAGCATGTCAGGGGGATGCCATGTCTGCAAGTTTTGGATCCCTTCCTCCCTTTCCAAAACTGGAAGTATTCAAATTCCAGTGCTCTTTGATAAGAAAACAAAAGCTACCTTCCTCAGCAGTCTGGGGCTTGTGGGAAGGTGCTGGCCTGGGCTCCTCTGTTAGCTCTGTGAACCTCACTGCTTCTGAGAAAGAACGTGCAGAGCCCTCCACCTCCCCGTGGCTTTGGGCCCAGAATCAGTGCCAGGGCGCTGTGCGGCTCACTGTGCCCTTACCTCTGCTAGGCTCTGGGAAGATTTCTGTTCAGGGTTCCCTCCTTTTGCCAAGGCGAGTGAGTGTATGTCCTGTGGTGTGGGAAGCGAGCACCCCAAGTGCCCCGTGTGTTCAGCTGCCATGGCAGAATTGGCATCAAGCCCTCCTTCACAGGTCAGCTCCAGAAGGAACCTCATGAACTTTGCCAAAGGCATCAGGAGAGAGGTAGGTCTCAGATCTGGCCAAGGTCCCTGAGGGTCCAGAGACACAGGGAGTTCTCCAAAACCAAGGCCAGCCTGGTGAGCAGGCTGTGAGGGTCAGAGTCCAGGCAGGGGATGTTTGCAGCTGTGTGCACAGCCCAGCGTGTCATCTGGTGGTGGTCACTAGAGGAGGAGGTCTTACTACATAGCCCAGGCTGGCCTCAACTCAGGACAGGCCTCCTGTCTCTCCTACCTTGAGTGCTGGGACAAGAGGCCACAGGACAGGAACAAATATTGACAAAATATGTCCACAGAAAGCAAGAAAGGACAGAAAGTTCTGATCCCTACAGCAGAAATTGGGAAGGGGGGACTCCCCAAAGGCCCCGACAAGCACCGTTAAAAGGATTAAGCACCACTGCCTGTGGTGGCACATACCTTTAATTCCAGTACTGGGGAGGCAGGAGCAGGCCCATCTCTGGGAGTTCAAGGCTAGCCTGGTCTACAGAGTGAGTTCCATAACAGACAGGACTACACAGAGAAACCTTGTCTTGAGAACCCACAGAAAGTTTCCCACAGGGTGGCCACACACATAATCCCAGCATCTGGGAGGCTGGGGTAGGAGGATGAGAAGTTGAAGGCTAGCCAGGGTTACATGAAACCCTGTCTTGTATTTAATTAAATGAATTAATTTATTGACTTACTTATGTTTTTGGTTTTTCAGGACAGGGTTTCTCTTTTGTGGCCCAGGCTGACCTTAAACTAAAGACATCTACATGCCTGTCTCCCAAGTGCTGGGACTGAAGACCTGTGCCACCAAGCCCGTAAAACCCTGTCTTTCAGTGTTTTGCTTACATGTATGCAGTTCCAAAGTGACCAGAGAGGGACTGGAGGTCTGTGTGCTGCTGTGTGGGTGTTAAAGACTAAGCAGCTGACCCATCTCTCCAGCCCTGAGAGCCTGTCTTAAACAAGTAAAACAAGCTGGGTGTGGTGGCCTTGACCCCTGCACTAGGAGGCAGATGCAGGAAGAGTTCTGTGAGCTTGAGGACAGAGTGGTCTACAGAGCGAGTTCCAGGACAGCCAGGACTGTCACACAGAGATACCCTGTCTCAACCCCCCTCCAAAAAAAATCTAAGCAAAGCAAATCATATACAATCGTCACCACAGTGGTCTTTTCTGCATCTGTGTGGCACACCAGCCTGCTGCCGGGACTATCCACTGGTTCAGAAACTTTTCAATCTGTGGTGATGGGAACTGAGTCTCAGGCCCTCGTACATAGCCAGGCCCTCAAAAACCTTGTCATTAGTTTTTAGATCCTTATGATGGTGACTCAGAAGACACTCCGGGTCATTCCACCTACCGCAACTACCGCCAGTGTGCCTACCGCCTCCTGGGTGACAGGAACCGCAACACACCTTCCTACACACTGAAGTTCAAGATTGCTGAGGAGAGCCATGTGGAAGACTCGCTCCCGCCAAAGGCTCCAGATCTCACTATGAAAGTGTCTGGTTGGGCCTCCATTGCCCTGGAAGTCAATGATGTCGACATGTAGCCTGAGGGCGAACTAAAGGCACTTGACTTCCAGAAGGCCAATGGGTGGCCTGCCAGGCTGTCTCCATCACCAGAGGACTGGAGGATGACAAGGGTTGCCAACCCCCTCATTCCTGTGGAGACCCCAGAGATGAGCAGACACCTGCTGAGCAGAGCCAGAGCCTCAGGGCCACCTCCCAGACTTGGGAGGGAGAGAGACAAGGGGCCTAGGCTGTTGCTTTCTAAGAGGAAGCGGGAGCTTTTCCTTTCAGAGCACAAGAGAACTAAGAGAAAGAAGTATGAGGCCTCACCCAGGGGCCGGGTTAGCAGAGTCAGGGACACACTCAGACCAATAGTGATGAGTGGTAAACAGGTCTCTACCAAGATGGGGAGACAGCTCAGAGGGTCAGGGTGCTTGCTGCCAAGCTTGATGACCAGAGTTCGATTCCTAGGACCCACATGGTGGAAGGGGAAAACCATCTTCGACACACTGTTCTCTGACCACCACACAGGAACACATAGTGGCATGCTTGTGCACGTGTGCGTACACAATGTAAAAAATAGTTAAATAGGTTACAACTCAGGGATGGTTCCAGTGACCTTCCCTGTTCCCTGGGCCTCCTAGACCCCAAGATCTTTTTTTTTTTTAATTTTATCTCATTTATTTATTTATTTGATTTTCGAGACAGGGCTTCTCTGTAGCTTTTGGTGACTGTCCTGGAACTAGCTCTTGTAGACCAGGCTGGCCTTGAACTCAGAGATCCACCCGCCTCTGCCTCCTGAGTGCTGGGATTAATGGCCTGTGCCAACACCGGTGGCCCAATGACCCCAGGATCTTGTGACATAGCCCCAGCAACCTTCCTGCCTTAGTCTCCTGAGTGCTGGCTTGTGGGCTGAGGCAGGAGGCAGCCCATTCCTATAATGTTCAGAAGTCTAACTGCACGCACTGATCAAGCCCTCTGAGCCACCTGGAAGCAGGGTCTCATACAGTCTGCTCAGACTCAGCCAGTGAGAATACTGGGCTCACTGTGGGTGGCATGTTTCCTCCTGGTCCACTTTTGCCACTTTGTTCATTGTAATTTTTTAAAAAATTTATTTGTTACGTATACAATAGTCTGTCTGTTTGTGTATGTCTGCAGGCCAGAAGAGGGCANNNTGTCTGCAGGCCAGAAGAGGGCACTAGACCTCATTACAGATGGTTGTGAGCCACATGTGATTGCTGGGAATTGCTCTTAACCACAGGCAATGCTCTTAACCACCGAGCCATCTCTCCAGTCCCTCATTGTAATTTTCTTTGCTGTAGGTAGTGAGAGCTGAGCAAGAGTCTGATGCAGACACTAGAAGTCCAGGTCCCATCTCCTCTCCAATCTAGTGTCATCCCCATGGCATGGACAAGGACCACAAGGTTTCCAAGGACAAATAAAAAAGGTGCCACAAGGAGGTGCCCAATCTTGGCAGAGCAAGGTCCGTCCACCTTGGGGTCATTCCAGCACTGGTTAGGGGGTTGGGTCTTGCTCATCAGTGCCCAAGCTGGCTCTGCCAGAGAGGACAATAGGGTGGGTGGTGACTGTCTAGCAGAACTGACTCTTCTGACTGTAGGAGGGAGTAGGTGGGAATGCTCCCTGGGGAGGAGGTGCTCCCAGAACCAGAAGTACAATTATGGGGCTGGGGCGAAACTAGTGTTCCCAGCAGTCTCCCAGAGACTCAGGCAACATCCTTGGAGGACAGCAAGGAAAAGCCACAGTGGTTCCTGTGGGCTCTGCAGGGCAGAGTCACCTCCATGTTCCTGTTCCTGGGAGAGACAATGTTGGCAGCTTTTGTTTATAGTGAGGGTTGGCCACTTCCTCCTGTTCATGAGCTTGCTGTGCCTACTCCCTGAGCCCTTGGGGGTTAGGACAGTGCCTCTGTTAAGGAGTCCTTATAGCTAACAATAGCCTCTGCCCACCAAGTACCACACTCACTGTGGAAACCCAGATTCTAGAACCAGGTTAACTGCCACCCTTACTGTGAGGCCAAGGCTCACGCTGGGGCGTATGGACATGAAGTGTGGGAGAAGAGGATTGGTGGTGGGACTGTGTTTAGGACAGAAAAAGTGTCTAGGGGGATGGAGGTGTCAGACAGCCAAGTCTTAGTGTTTCAGTCAAGAACACAGTTGTAGGCAGGCTCGGGATGAAGTGCAGGGCTCCTGGCCTCACCTGGCTGCTTCAGTGTCTGTGACCATGGTGACAAAGGTGAGGTGGGCTGGGGTCAGCTGGGAAGAGCTGCACCATGGGGAGATGCAAGGATTCTCACAGCAGACGGAGCAACCACAAGAGGTGGGAGGCTGCCATGCTTAGTGTTTTATAATAAAACAAGCCGTTCCATTAGCCGTCCACACGTACACACACGTGCATCTTTCCAGCCCTGTCCCCACCTCAGCAGCTTTCACTTCCTCCAGCGCAGACCAAACACTCTTCTCATCAGTCCATCAAACTTCCCAACGCTTAAGGATTAATGAATGTTAGATATTGAATGTTACTATTCCAGAAGGGATCCGAGAAAAGTCTAGCTCTACTCAGTGCACAGAACTGCAACTCCACGCTCGTAGAAGCTGCGTGGGTCTTCCTTTGTAGCAATTTCAAAGTCCACGGTGAAGATAAGGTCTGCCCGTGTGAAGTTCAGGTAGACAGGCAAGGTTACCTGTAGGACAGACAAGGGGTTGCTGTGACTCACTCTGGAGACAGGAGGCTCCTGCTCCCATGGGGTCCAGGGCTGTGGTGAAGTTGTTGCCAGGCAGGTAGAGTCCCCAGGCATGGCCCAGGCAGAGCCAGGGAGTAAGGGAGAGGTTACTCACCACGCTGGCCTTCTTCTCGGCATTTGTTTGCTTTACCCAGCGTAGCTGTGTTAGTGGGAGGACTGTGGAGATGGCATTGGAGAGTGACAATTTGTTGTTGTTGCATGTGGCTCCTTGAAGTTTCAGTCCTGTGAGGAGACATGGAGACCTGGGCTGAAGCGGCCCCAGCCACCCAGCCCTGCTTACAGGGCACCCACAGGCTTAGTGGGGGCTCTGCCTGGTCACTTGCACTACAATCAGGTCACACTGGATGGATGTCAGAGCACCCAGACACTAGCTTACCTGTGACCCCAAAGCTGCAGGCATCAAGGGTGGCACTCTGCGAGGCAGTGACATTGACTTCCAGGCAGAGTTCCTCCAGGGACCAGCTGTTGGCTTGTGCCACATACTGTCTGGTGGCAGTGATGTAGGCCTCAGGCACAAACAGGCCACCCAGGCACACGTGGATATTCTGTAGAAACAGAGCCCCAGGGGAAGGAGAGCAGGTCAGGCACAAACCTGGGCTGTCCCCAATGCCATCCTAAAGGACACTTTTCCACCCAAGTCCAGCTCAACAGGCTCCACCCTGACTTTTCGGGGCCATGCTTGCCCACCTTCAGTTCCTTGGCACCACCAGATGCGGCCGCCTGTGAGATATTCTGTAGCTGTTTGATCCTCTCACTGAAGTCTGACACCCACTGGATAACCGTCATGCCTGCAGGCACCGTGTAGTGGGACCAGCTCCTAGGCAAGATCCCTGCAACAAGGAACCAAGACCCAGGTGTTGGCATCAGCTCTGCCAACTCCCCAGCAGCTGAAGTGGCTCAGGCTGCCAACACCTGCGTAGCACAGCTCTACTTTCTGGCTGCACCTGGTACCTTGTCCACACCCAGAAGGCTCAGAGCATGTTTGTCAGAGTAGTATGGGGTGCACGCTTGGGGGCCCAGCACTGCAAGTGCACTCTGTCTCTGGACTGGGGACACTGCCCTGCTCTTGCTTGTTTTGTGTCCCTTTACTCCATCACCCTGCCAAGTCATAGAAGCTGCACAAAAACTTCAAGGAAGCCCAGGGAAAAGCAGGGGTGGTTCTCAGACCCTCCCCTGCTCCTGAGCCACCCTGAGGAAGCCTGAAAAGATGCAGGCAAGGCTTAGGGCTGTAGGGTGTCTATCCACGGGAGTGGACAGCTGACTGGCAAACCCTGCACCTCAGCACCTTTCACCAGCTCATTGATGAGTGTGCGCAGGTAGTTGGTCTGCTTCTTCTTCCCCTCGCACACTTGGACTACGTCAGCAAGGTCCTGGCGTACATCTTGGAGTAACTTGGCTCCCATTTTTACTTCTCTCTCAAAGAACCGAAACAAAGGGTCCTAAAACCAAAGAGAAGAGGAAAATCCGTCTCAGAAGCAAGTCAACCTTAAGAGGGCCTCAGATCTATCCTACGCCCCAGCCTTGCCACCAGCTCCCAATATAAAGAATGACCTCTGCCCCTAACTCTCAGATCATGGACAGTTCTGAAACAGTTCAATTAAAAGTGGCCTTTCCTCTTGCTTAAGGTTGGGGATTAGCACACCGACTCTTAAGACAATGTGAAGGCCCCAGCCCAGCTACCTTGATGTTTTCCACAGTGCGCTTAAGTGGGCTCAGTGTCTGTGGGATGAGGTGCAACCAGTTAGAAGCCGTGGTGTGCAGTGTCCTCATCCAGGCAGGGCGCCCATCAGATGTGGAATCCGTCCTTGTCTTCTTCTCTGTCTCTGCATAGGCCAGGTCATCCTCATCCTCCAGCATCTGCATCTTCAGCATCTTACTGATCATGTCCACACCTAGGCCAGCCATGGGTGGGAGGCAGCCAAGGAGAAAGAGTTCAATGTCAAGAAGTGGTGGTACATCACCAGTAAGTCACTATAGCAGCCTACTGGACTGTGCACACATGATCTAAGTGCAGACCAGGCCCAGAGAAGAGGTAAACATAGAAGAAAACAGGCCACGTCAGACTAACAAGACAGATCCAGTGTCCGGGCATGCCCCATGATGTTGCAGTATGTTCATACAGCTTTGGGTCTCAGAAGCCATGCATTTTCAGTCTGCCATGAGGATGTTTGGTATGGCAGCTGGGATTCCTGTGAACTCTGCCCACAACCAGTTGTGACTGAAGGCACATTAATGCCTGGCCTGGCCCTCTCCCATGGAGACTGAAGGTCAAACTGCTGAGCTTCCCTGCTTTCTGGACTGGGAAGTGACCCTGGGGCACCAGGTTCCTGACAGTGCTGATGGGACACAGGACTTACTCGTGGTCTCACTTGCCCCAGTGATTTTCTGAGACCCATACAATAACAGATGGCTTATATACTGGAGAGGCTGTACCTAACTTGCTTAGCTTCCAGGTCTCAAATACTCATTTTCAAACTAAATACATGGAACAGCTGTTCACTACCCACTCTCCATCGACAATAGTCCCCACCTTCTCGCAATGTTGTGAAAAGCAAAACAAAAACTGACTTTATACAAGGTATGCTTTGTTGTCTAAGGCATAGTCTCATGTAGCCTGAGCCTAGGGCATGCTGTGTAGACCAGACATTGAACTCTGGTTTTTCTGCTTTTGCCCCAGGCTAGGGCACAGGTCTGTGTATCTACCAACCAAGCCCCTATCAGTGCTTCCAACCTGGAACTAAAGCCACCTTTCTGCACCTTTTCAGAGGTGAAGGCTCTAGAGAAGTGAAGAGACTCACGACCCACCTTGGGTGGTAAGCAGGACCCTCTCAGCATTGTTGGGCAGGCCCAGCCACGAGGGTGTCTGGGCATCAGGCAGCAGCTCCACCCACTGCACGAACTCCTCTCGCCTGAGAAAGCAGGACATTTGGAATCAGAGTTGGGCAAACTGGCTCCAAATGCTCCCTCCGCCGTGACTTCTGTCCCCCACAGGCAGCCATACCTGATTCCATCAGGCATCTGGATATCCTTGTGCCCATCAACCTTGCAGGCCAGCTTGAATTCACTATCAAAACTCCGGGTTGTGAACAGACGCTCCAGGAAGGTATTAAGTAGACGTTGATCAAACTCATTGTCCACACGGCCACCATAGATGGACTGGGCCATCAGGGTCTTCAGGGCAGACCATGGGATCTTATCAGGTGAGATGTTCTGCCGGCCCTGGGGTGAAGAGAGGCTGAGTCACATGGGTACACACAAGGGGCTGGCTCTGTTCCTCTGAGGGTGCATCTGCTCACTTGGGACCTACTCCCATATAGCAAGTGCTACACTGTTAAGTTCTGGCTGCTAAAATACTAGCACTCCTGAGTTCAGATCCGCTATTTTTCCCACATCACATGTGATGTGTCTGAGTATGATTTCCCCTAAGTGCACTGGCATCTTTGGTGTGGCATAGCCTACTTGCCTTGGCTGTGTCATCCAGCCATGTGTCCACCGTGTCACAAGCCGATCGAAGGTCAGATTCTCCAAATTCGTATTTCTTTGACCACCCCAGCGGAGCATAGCGCAGGCGCTCTTGGATAATGGCATGGAACCACGCCAGCAGAAAGTACAAACGGGCACGCTCATTTGGAGACTAGACAAGGAAGAAGACCAAGGACAGAATCATCAGAGAGCATCATGTGTTTGTCTAAGGAAACTAGACACTACTTTAGAAGATCTGCAGAGTGACTCACACTCACACCTCAGCCACCTGGACTCTGCAGCAGCAGTTAAACAGTATGGCTGACAGAAGAAAGTACCCAGTTTGCGGACTAGGACAGATACGACGGCACCTGAATTTAGACAGGTTTCTAGAAGACAGGCTTTCTAAAAATGAACTCAAACAGTGGATTTTGGCACGAAGCAAAGCAGAATTGACAGGGATCCTTGGTTGTCCTCATGTGGCACAGGGGCAGAGAGTGGCTTCAGGGGCTGTGCCTATTATGCAATCTGGAGTGGACTCTGGGTCATAGCTCTGGGGTGCATCTGCTCACTTGGGACCTACTCCTCACTCTTCTTGCCTTCCTCTGTGCACAGGAAGGTGGCTGGTCTCGGGTTTATGTGCGGGTGTATTCAGGGCCATGCCCTTTACCTTGCATATCCGAGAGACAGGGATGCTGCTGAATGTCCTCAGCATGTTAGCTTTCACCCCAGGCGGTGGCTCAAACACGAAGATTCGGCCTGCACGGAGCAGATTCACTGGCACCTGAGGGAGAAGGTGGCCTTTATGATATCTGCTTTTATTTTAGGGAGACAAGGTGTGGCTGACCTCAAGCTCTTGGCAATCCTCCTGCCCCAGCACCCAAAGTTCTAGGCTTGCAGATGTGCCACCACACCCAGCTAACCCTCTGCAGGTAGTTTATTGATTGTGCACACCGCTTACACAGAAGGCACCAGCACCCAGAGCTTCTACACCTTTTGCTCACCTTGGGGTTGATCTCCATGGTGAGGAAAAGTCGGAAGCAGGCGTGTGGCTGCAGGGAGTGCAGCTTCTTTTCCAGCTGCATTAGCCACCCTGGGGCCAGATGTACATTCTTCAGCATCACCCACCTGCACACACACAAGGTCACAGTGACTCTACAGCCTTCACAGGGATCCTGGGTACACATAGGTCTTTAAGACCAAGCCAATCACACCCACCTGCCTGACTTCACAGCGGTGTTGATGGCCTTATCTGCTTGGTTAAAGCCTTCTGCTGAGCCTGAGACAAGGAAACTTAGTGTGAGCAGCAGCAGCCTTTTGCTCAAGGCTGGCACATGTCTACAAAACTATTAAGCGCCCTTACCAATGGCAATAGAAGTGATCTGTGTGTTCTGTTCAGCTGCAAGGTCCTCAACATGCCCACTGGCATCATACCCAGGCACAGAGCACATCAGCACAGGTGTGTTTGGCTTCACCTGTAAATGAAAAGGTAGATGTGAGATGATCAGTTGCAAGATAGGACCTGAAAGTGGTGTTTGTTGGCTTTGGGGAGATTGCAGCCAAGAAGCAGTGTGCCTGGGCTGCGGCCAGCTGCTGGTACCAAGGCAAATGCTGTCTATGGAAGCCAGGATGAGACACTGGGACATTACCTCTGTGCCCACAATGTGGGTGAGGTCAAGTGGCTGCTCCATGATGGACATGAAAGATTCCCCGAGGTTTGTGGAAACAAACATGTGGGCCATGGCCAACAGGCGGTCAGGTCGGAAAGCTTGAATTAGCAGTAAGCGGTGGATGGCTTGCCCGATGGGAGCTGAAATGAGATATGGCAAGGGTGAGTAAAGGCACTCTTGGAGATAACATCCCTTTCTGACTTCTCTATTTAGGGAACTGGCTTGGCCAAACGCTCACCCTGAGATTCAGCTCAAACCGCCCACAAGCACACACCCTACTGATTCTCTTGGGCCCAAGGAGCATCTGTCCTATTGTCTACTGACATTTTCAGATGCCCACTGACAAGTTTTTAACACTAGGCATGGGAGTACTGAGCAGGTGCCATTGGTTGATATTACTACCGTCACAGACAATTTCCAGGCTAGCCTTGAACTCATGATCCTGCCACCTCTTCCTCCATGGTGCTGGGATTAACAGGTGAGTGGCTGCCACACCTGGCTCATTTGTTGACTATGTGTGGTTGCCTGTATGTGGGGGCATGTGTGGAAGGCAGAGGACAACGTCAGGCATCAATCCCTTCAGCCTGCGACAGGGTATCTCTTTACCACCATGTGACCAAGGCTAGTTGGCCTGTGAACTGCTGTTGATCTCTCTCTGCCTCCCATCTCCTAACAGCGGGGTACTGGGGTCACTGATGCTTGCACTACTGTCTGTAGGTTTTGGGGATCCAAATCAGGTCACCTGTCTTGTGTAACTATCACTTTTACCCACTAAACCATCTAATCCCTAGTCCCCTAATCTGTTGCATTAAAAAAAAAATTTAGTTTTTGGAGCTAGGATCTTAGTATGTGGTCCTGGGTAGCCTTGAACTCTGAGATCTACACACTTCTGTTTCCTCAGTGCTGGTATTAAAGGCATGCATTACAATGCCTGACAAAAATAAAACTTTATTTACTTATTTTTGAGACAAGGTTTCTTTCTATGTTGCCCTTGGGGGAGTTTTTTTTTTAATACATTTGAAATTTTTTATTTTGTATGTACAACCATGTGCAGCCACCACACCCAGCTCATCCATGGACCGTGTGTTGCATATGGAGTATGGAGGTCAGGGTGGCTAGGGTTAGTTCATTCCTAGCTCGTGGGTCAGAGGAATGGAACACAGGTCCTCGCCTATTGATTCTAAAAGCACAGCATGCATGTCTGTTGGTGGCAGACCCGTAAGACTTCACTGGGAAACAGAAACCTGGCTGGCTGGGTGCCCTGTGCCCTGAGACCACATGCTGCCGCTGCCCTCCTCTTGTGGCCTGGCTAGCCCAGGGCCAGGTATGATGCACTCAGTCCATGTGGTACAATCACAAATACTTTCCCCCTTCATCTGTTAGGCATCCCCACACCTCAGAAAGGAGAACTGATTTCCCAGGGCCTTAGGCCTGCTAGGTAAGTACTCTATCACTGAGTTATGTGATATCACTCACCTCCTCTATCCTCCTATCTATGGTCACTAACAATGACTTGAGGGAGGAATTAGAAATCTGATCCTCCATTTCTTAGTCAACTCCTACTTAGGAGCCATCTCTCTAAATAGTTTCCTAAAATGGTGATTTTGTTGTTTTGAGACAAGATCTCATCATGTAGCCTAGGCTGGCCTGGAACTGTCAATCTTCCCACCTCAGTCTCCTGAGTAGCTGGGATTCAGGGCTCATCACCATTCTGGACTGGCTTCTAATGTTCTGATGCTGGGGAGTCACTGATGACTTCTTTTGGGAAACATTACACCCAAATTTATATTAAGGTTCAGAGAGAGAATGGCAGGGGCCTGGATCTGACTCACTTGTAGGTGTTTCCTCACTCCATAGGTATGGCACCGTCTGCTCTGGTGAACTACTGTCCAGCCAAATGCCAAACTGCTGCAGAGACAACAGGGAAGTGTCAGCACAGAACAGCTACCTGGCATGTATGGCACTGGGCATGCAGCCCAGGCTCTTGCTCCACTGGCTGAGCAGACCTTTAGGGTCTGACACAGGCACACAGTCAAGACTGTGGGCTTCCAGACACGAGTAAGCTGCTCACAGACGACATTTCTCACTGGGAACGCGTGCAAGACAATTACCTCATCTGCCTGAACTTTTGCAATCAGATCTTTAAAGACAGGCAGACAACTCAACCTCACGACAGCTTCCGCCTGCTCCACAGTCAGACCCTGGATTTTGGGGGTGGAGCCGGCACTCAGCACAATCTCCTTCCCTCTGAGGAAGTGCTGGAACTCTGCGTCATAGGTGGGCTCCCTGCGAAGGGGGCACAGATCAGGCAGGGTATCTTTACACGAAACTGAGGCAACAGTTTTGATTCAAAGGCCAGGGAAAGGAGAAGGCACCCTAACACAAGATGCCAGGACAACCTGCAGAGCCACATCCACAACCGAGCCAGCTGGACTCACCCCACGGTGCCTTTCAGCTTGATCCTCGCCAGCAGCATGGCAAAGGTGATGTGGTCCTGATGCAGCATGCCTCGAGCCACTCGGTTAAATGCCACCTGGGGACCAAGAAGGGAACGTTGGTGTTCTGGAGACAGTACTTCTGTATCCTCATACCAGACAGACGCATGCTCTGCTCTCTACCTGGAAGAGGTCCTTGGTTATGATGGAGAGGCGCTGTGTGTGGTCAGTGGCTCCCTTCAGGTTCGGGTTCTCATACAGCACATTGTGGTAGATATCGAGGAAGAACTGCAGTGAGTACTGATACAGGAAGTGAACCTGGAAGGAAGTCACGTGACTATAAGAGTGGCCCCCAGGCCAGAGTGGGTTCAGGGCTGCTATGCCAAGGGCCTCACCTGCTTCAGGGACTCCATGGTGAAGTAGATGCTGCTGCAAGCAGTGGACAGTGGCAGGTACTGCTGGGACACGGTCTCCACCTCCTGCATGACAATGTCTGTCTCCTCCACTTTTCTGGTGACCTCGGCAGCTTCCCGCTTTAGATTCTCCAGGGTGGTTATAATGGTGTCGTCATCCAGAATTCGGCCTTTCACTTCGTTGAGAGCTTGCAGCAGAGACTTTTCTAGCTGCCGTAGACGCAGCTGAAATTCCCCTTGAGAGAGAAGACAGGATTGGCATCCCTATGCCCTGGGGTGTCCAGTGTCATCTTTGCCCCCTCGTCCCTCAGAGCCCAGCCTGCCACCTGCACCACCACCTGGAAGTGGAGGACCAGAACCTACCTTGCAGTTTCAGGAGGTCAGAGCGCTTCTCATCCACGTCAGGCCTTTCTGCTTTAAGCACTTCATTGAGACACTGGCTCTGTAAGCTGCTCCGGGTGACCGTGAAGTTCACAAAGGTGACCCGGGAACAGAGATCTGGTGGGAACTCCACCTGTCAGAAAGGACAAGACAGGCTGGTGGCTTCAGTTACCTCCTAACACCACCGTCTTGCTCATCTCCTAAGTTGTCCCCTGCTTACAGTTGGGTCTCGGGTAGACAGAAAGATGACAAATGATGGTGACAGGTCTATGTCTTGGTCACCAAGGGTAATCAGCACTCTCCCTCCTGTCCGGCGAACTTCACGATTCAGTACTGGATTCAAAACTGGATCATAGCTTTCCACATCCTACGTAGGGCACAAAAAGCAGATGTCAGTTTCCTATCTGGGCCAGGGCACCATCCATAAGCCACCAAGACCTGCCTGTGATCCTACCTTCGAGGAAACAAACAGAAGTTGAGTTATGCCTTTTTATTGGGCAGGGCACTTGTACGTGTGAGGCCTGGGTTTTATCCCCAGCAACGAAAACCAGCTCAGAGATATGCTAACCACATGGTTTATCAGCTACACTGAACACCAGCTTTTGTTTGTTTTTGTTTTTCAAGACAGGGTTTCTCTGTGTAGCCCTGGCATCCTCGAACTTACTCTGTAGACCAGCCTGGCCTTGAAATCAAGATATCTACCTGCCTCTGCCTTCTGAGTGCTGGGATTAAAGGCGTGTGCCAACACACCTGGCTGCGGGTTTTATTCTTGTTTTAGTATCAAACAAAGCCTAACAAAGTTCAAACACCATCAGGGTTTGAGCTGTGTGATTTAGATTTACTTTACATCAACTGGAGATTGATGGACCACAACAGGAGTGACAAAGCCAAATACAGACACAAACCTGGACGAGAAGGGGATTGCCAAATCTCAGAGCACTCTCCAAATTCTTCCGGAAGGCATCATCTAAGAAGCTGGTTCTTGTGATCTTCCGGTCCTTATACTCATTCATGATGAATTCTGTGGCCTGTCCCGAGGGGTCAATGATCAGTGGGTACCTGAGGGTGAGGTGACAAGAGAGTAGGTGGAGAGTCCACCAGGAAAGGCAGAGGCTCCTATTCACAAACAGATGTGACTTAAATAAAGTTATCCCTCTGAAGCATTCCCATGGTGAGCAGAACTGAACAAAGATGTAAAAGCAAACACTGCCCTCTTAGCACAGGCTCTGCACACCACTTTCCAGCCATCTCCTCCATCCAGGTGTGGTGGATACAGTTCAACAGGACAGCCATGCACACGGTCCCTAGCTGTACCTCTGGTCTGGAAGCATATACCTGTTGAAGCGCTTTAGCATGATGGCATTTTCTGTGCACAGGTCATCAGCAGGCAGGGAGCTGGCTTGCCAGCGGAGGCGCTCATCAGCGTTGGAGAGATACTCTGTCCTTGCGATGTCTGTGCGGAACTGAAAGGGGGGCTGGTTATCTCCCCTGTGACTTGGCACCACAGACGGTCCAGTTAGGACTTGGTCAGAATGTGCCCAGCGCTGGCTGGACTGCCAACGGTTACCTGGATGTTGGCTTGCTGTAAATGATGAGACCAGGTGGTAAACAAGTTCTGGCGCATCTGCTGGTCAAAGTACCCTGCATAAGCAATGAAGGCAGCAGACAGGAGGCAGTCACCAGCAATGGTGGACATCTGGTTTTTGAAAGTTTCACTGGTCTTTTCCCAACGTTCCCTTTCAGCAGATAAACTCTTTAGAAGTGCAGTGCTCCGGTTTACCTAAAGGGGGCGGAGAGGGGGGCGCAAATGAAAAGACATATTTAGGAATACCCTGAATACTACAGAGGAACTCAGCCATGGGGCCAATGAGATAGTTCAGTGAGTAACGCCTCTTGCTGCCATGATGACCAGAGTTCCATCTCTGCAACCTACACAGTGGAAGGAGAGAACCAACTCCACAAAAGTGTCCTCTGCCTTCCACATGTGTGCTATAGCATACACATACCCGAGCCCTGAATTAATGAGAAAAAAATTACTACATTGTGTGAGGGTCCAGGAGAACTAGAAGTAGACTCAGGCTGTCCATGGCCCTGGAAATTCAGACTGAGCTCATAGACACTAACAACACATGTGTTGGGATCTCATCAGAGCACACGCCAAGGCAGAAGCATTAACCTTCAGCTCTGACAGATCTACACCTGGGACTTGCCTGAGGTGAGGAACAGCTGGGTATGGCCAAAGGGGAAGACACACTGGTAGCCTATGTAAAGGACTCAAGGAGGAAGTGAGTTAAAGTCAGTGTTCTTAGTGCAAACTCAGGGTCCCAACACACAAGAGCCAGTTCATTGCATGAGTCAACACCTGTTAATCTAGGCTTCCACCAGGGAGGCCACAAGGACCTTCTATGTAACTGAGACTTCAGAGAATCTTGGGCAACAAGGCATGGCTTACTTTCGCTTCAACAGCTGCCAGGTCTGCCTTGATGGCCTGGGCCTCTGAGATGAGGACTGCATACTCCTCCTTGTAGCGAGCGATGCTGGCCTCCAGATCACGGATCATCTGCTCCACCTCATTGGCTTTCTGCTGGTTGTCCTTGGCATCATCTTCCAGTTTCTGCAGCTCATTCCGCAGGGGCTCCACTCTCTTTAACATGTCTGCATAATTCAGCTGGGAATGGCAAGGCACAGGGTGTGACGAACAATGACATGTAACAAGGAACAAGGTGTAATGACATGAATGTGTGAAAAATGCCACAATGAAGCCCATTACTTAGAATAGCTAGTTAAAAATAAAAGCAAGGGATGGTACTGGTGATTGCAGTCCTGGCACTTGGGCTGCAGTAATCTGGGCTTTAAAGGGAGATTCTCTCAAAAACCAAATGGGGTCCAGAAAATGGCTCAGCAGTTAAGAGTAATTTCCACCCTCATATTAGATAGGACCTGAGTTTGTTTCCCAGCACTCAGCCCTTTTCTGGATTTCTCATGTACACACATTCACAACACAGATACACACACAATTTTAAAAAAATTATGAAATAAACTGTAATCTGGGCAGTGGTGGCACATGCCTTTAATCCCAGCACTCAGGAAGCAGAGGCAGGCAAATCCCTGTGAGTTCGAGGCCAGCCTGGTCTACAACAGCTAGTTCCAGGACAGGCTCCAAAGCTACAGAGAAACCCTGTCTTGTAAAAACAAACAAACAAAAACCCCCAAACCAAACCAAACCCTTAAAATTAAACCCTATGGCTAGATGGTTCAGCAGATCAAAGCGCTTGCCACATAAGCCTGGAGACGAGAGTTTGATTCTCAGAACCCACGTAGAGGTAGAAGGAAAGAACTGACTCCACAAGATGTCCTCTCATCTCCACATGCCCAGGGCACACACATCCCATGTATCGGCATTTCCCTTCCCACGGAAGAACTGGCTTTCTGGGCCCTTTCTCAGATAACTAGCCCACTCCACCCTTGGCAGTGCTTTTTCCCTTCCTAATAAGCTAAGCTATATCTAACCCACAACTGATTTAAAAGGCATGACTTTTTCTCCATCTTTTCCTCCTGGTATCCACACTCTTTCCACCTAACCTATACACTATGGTTTTCTTTTAAACACAAACAATAAACAAAAACCCAGAAAATGACCACAGGAGCGTAATAGTAATGGAAACAAAGAAGTGACAGGAGAATGACCCCAGCAAGCAGGGCCGGCTGTGGAGGAACCCACCTGTGCAATTGCCCACTTCACCATGGGGCCGCAAGCCAGGGAAGCCCGGTTGACAATTTCATAGTTGTAACTGGGGTTGGACATGTAGTTTTTCTTCATTTTCTCCCTTATGGCATCACTAGGAGAGGAAATTATTTCTAAGCATGAACAAAATAAAAATAATGCATTTCCACGAAATACAAATGTAAAGACCTAGCAGTTCTGATGATGCTGGCTGAGGCCTGGTTGTCAGGTGAAGGTGACAGGGTTGCTCAGGACAGGCTCTGCCAGCTACTGGCTCTGGCCCCCTCACTACAGCAGTTCGGGTCAGTTTTGGGGCAACAGCTGGAAGAGCCTTGCTTTGCTGCAGCAAGGGCTGAGTGCAGTTGCATTCACAGCTATTTGGAGGATGAAGCTGACTGCTGGCAGCGATGCCAAAAACATCTGCAGAGGAGGATGTTTCTTTCTCTGACAGTTGTTGAAAAGCATCTGTGGGATTAGCGTGACCCATTCCCTCTAGTAGATGACATGCCAGAGATGCCCAAGCAGACCCTTTAGAAAGCATCCACTGCAAATGACCTCAATCTCTCCAGTAAGGACCTCACCTGATCTCCTCTGCCGAGAAGTTGACGATGGTAGGGATGAAGTTCTCCCTCATGATGATGGAGCGGATCTGTTTCCAGTCTGTGGTGCTCTCCCCCAGCAGCAGACAGATGGACTCCAGGGCCAACTTCACAGCCGCAGGAGGGTTAGCCATGGACCTCACCTCCACCAGGTGCTGCTTCTTGATGGACTTCACAGCTGACCAGCAGGGGCACGGTGGGGAGACAGAGTCCAGGTGAGACTGCACAGAGCAGCCACCAGGGCTCTGCCCCATTTAGAGCACACCTTACCTCACCTACCCTAAACTGCTAACTGTTCCTGGCAAGCACAGTGTCCAATTATTTTAGTTTCAAGAGTTACTCTGTAAACCAGCTATAATTATTTTTTTCTCTCTCTTTTTTCTTTTAGACTTTATGAGACAGGGTCCCTCTGTGTAGCCCTGACTGTCCTGGAAATTCACTCTGTAGACCAGGGTGGCCTCGAACTTACAGAGATCCAATCCACTTGCCTCTGCCTCCTCAGTGCTGGGATTAAAGGCGTGTGCCACAATCACTCCCAGCTATTTTCTCTCTTGTTACTTATTATGTAGGAGAGGAAAACCTTTCAGAGAAAATATGACTTGTTCTTCCAGAAGATAACACCTCCACTTTTGCTTTATGAGGCAGATAGCGACCCCAAGCCACAGTCAGGCTGAGGCCTGCGCAAGCCTCATAATCTGTTATAATTTACAGCAGTCTAATGGGCTCATCTAAAGAGGCCATTACCTTTATAAACTGAAATGCAGGGTTTTAAACTTAAGTTTTAGTAAATAATTACTCATTAGAAAACTCTCTTTTCACATCCATTTCTGCATGGAAACTCAAAGCCTCTGTAGGTGGTGGACTATCTGAGCCTCTGTAGGTGGTGTGACTCTGTGAGGTGTGAAATGAAAGTGCTAATAACTAGGCCACCAGACACAGTCAAACTCTAGTGATCAAGACAGAGCACAGCTAAGGTCACTCTTTTTTACTGGGTGGCCACAGACCAATGTGGGAGCTATTGATACAGCGCTTCATGGGCCTTTCAGGGACAGAGGAAGAGAGACTAGTGACCCACCTGCCTATGTCTTCCGAGTGCTGGGATTAAAGTTGTGCCCATGCATCACTGAGTGTGAGTGTTTTGCCTGCAGGTATGTATGTGCACCATATGTTTGCAGCACCTGAGGAAGCCAGAGGAGGATGCTGGAACCATTGCAACTGGAATTACAGGAAGTAGTGAGGGGCATGTGGGTGCTAGGGACTGAACCTGAGTTCTTTGTAAGAGCAGCAAGAACTCTTACTGCTTAGCCATCTCTCCAGCCCCTATTTTTTACTTTTTTAGATCCTTCTGCCTTAGCCTCACTACTACTTGTGAGTACAGGCTTGTGCTCCAGGCTCAGCAAGACACAGAGTACTTTTGCTAAGTTTTCACTCACAAGAAGGGCTTGGCTACAGTAAATCAGACTAGTGTTATATTAGCTCTGCTCTAAGGGATGGAAACAGGCGGAGCACTTAGAAAAGCCTTCAGAGGTCTGATTACAATGCTTCCAGAAACACCCACCACTGGGCCTCATAGGAAGCCACACAAAGTCTTCAATGAAGCCAAAGTCCAGGCTCTGACAGCAATTACATACATACCATTCTGGGCCTCAATGACAGCAGGCTCCACTTTATCAAGATCCTCCTTGACACTCATCTGCTTGTCTGCGATTACTTCCTGCTGTTTGTGCAGCTGCTCCTGGATTTCTTGGCTCATGACCTGGAAGGCAAGGACGGCTAAAGCACTGGGGGACTTGCTAAGTGAGCCTTAAACAGCTCACCTCCTGCCAACACACACCCTTCTAACCCATTCAACTTAGAGCCCTTTTCAAACCAACCCTCCTACTGCACGTGCCAGTCCAGCAGGTAAGTTCCCTGGAATAAAGGGATGCACCTTTTTCTTTTCAGCCTCTTGTTGGTCCTTCACCATTTTCTTCAGCTTGTCATTGGCTGCTGCATTCTTTACTTCCAGCTCTTGGCTCTTGATCCTCAAGTCACGGCGCAGTTCTTCCACCTAATGAGCAAACCATATTCAAGACAGAGACAAAGAGCAAGTCCTCTGGGGTTCCCCAGGGGCTGCTGCTTCTGCTCTACCTGGTCAACAGTTTCTTTGATTTTTCGGAGCCCAACATTCAGGTGCATCTGCTGCTCCTCCAACTCGCTGCGCTTCTCATGGAAAAGGTTGGCATAGTGATTGATGAAGTCTAAGTAGTGCCGAGGTGTGATGGCCATCGTTCTGCCTCCTCGCTTTGCCAGGCGTGCATTGGCCTTTTAGAAGACAAAGTTCAACTCCTCACTCCTCAGCCTCAACTATATCCTGTCAGACTGCAGTGTGACATGGGGGAATGCGCCTGGCGCTCAGAAGACAGAACAAGCCTCAGCTCTCAAACCCTCACCCTTAAACCCTGATGAGCTACCGCACACAAAACACCCATCCCGGAAACATTTCTTTTGTTATTTTGAGGTAGGTTTCATGTAGACCAGGCTGAACTCAAATTCCCAACCCTCTTGCCTCTATCTTCCAAGTGCTGGGATTACCACACTTGGCTTAGAAGCACATGTGATGTGAAAAACGCCCCATAAACAATGAATTTACTATGTCAATGTGGGCCGTGTTTAGTTTTTTTTTATTTTTACACTTAAACACATTTATTATGTATACAGTGTTTGGCCTGTATGTTTGTCTGCAGATTAGAAGAGGGTACCAGATCTCATTGCAGATGGTTGTGAGCCACCACGTGGGTGCTGGGAATTGAACTCAGGACCTCTGCAAGAGCAGCCAGTACTCTTAACCAGAGTCATCTCTAGTCTNAAGACAGGATCTTACTATGTAACACAGGCTGGAATGTACATTTTCCTTTTTTAAAATAAAAAAAAAATGTGTATGGGTGTTTTGCCTACATGTATGTCTGTGTACCATGTTCATGCCTGGTAGCCATGGAGGCTAGAAGAGGGTGTTGGAACCCTATGACTGGAGCTACAGAGTTGGGAGCTGCCATGTGAGGGCATCTTTCAAGTCTTAACTAAGGTTTAAGGTTTCAAAAGTGTTGGGACTGCAGGAAGCCACTAAAGGTAGAGCCTAGTTTCCTTTGCTTATTTCTAGTGGACAGCAAAGAGTAAGAACAGGTTTTATGTGCTAAACAGATTTGGTTGGTGCTGGAAAGGAGGTATTAGAAACAGGGCAACTGGAATGGCTGTGGGAACTCTATGTGACAGCTGCACACAGCTGAGTGGGTTTCATAAAGGTTTCTCAACAGTCAGGAGATTGGATTTGTCTGTTAGAAAGCTCCTAAAGTTGCTGGGTGGCGGCACATGCCTTTAATCCCAGCACTTGGGAGGCAGAGACAGGTGGATTTTTGTGAGTTCGAGGCCAGCCCGGTCTACAGATTGAGTTCTTGAAACCCAAAACCACCACCACCAAAAAAAATCACACACACACACACACACACACACACAGGGCTGACCACTAAGGTCAGCAGGTCACAGCCTACACTGCAGTTCTGAAGTGCAGTACAGTATGAATACTCACTGTGAACAGCCACTCCTGTGCTCCTATACGGCATATGGGAGCTTCTGTACTGCAGCAGCATTGGCTCCTACAGCCTGTTAAGCTTTTGCCCACCTGGCCATTTATTTACTTATATTTTATTGCTGTGTGCACATAATGTGTATGTGTGGGCACATATGCCATGGTTTGTGCGTGAGGGTCAAAGGACAAATTTCAGGAGTCAGTCCTCTCCTTCCACCTTTTGGGGGTTCTTGCGATCAAACTCAGGTCACCAGGCTTCCACAGCAAGCACCTTTACCCACTGCACATCTCACTGGTCCCCATCTGATCCACTAAGGAGAAATGAGTGCCTCTTGCTCTAGGTGGACAAAGCCTGGGTGAAAAAGGTAGTAAGAAGGAAGGAAAAAACTACTGACAAGAATAGATGTCAACCCGTGAGTGTGAGGCCAGCCTGGTCTACAATGTGAGTTCCAAGACAGCTAGGACTACACAAAGGAAACCCTGTCTTGAGAAACAAAACAAAACAGGAACAAAAAGCATGGTGTCATGAAGAGTTGAGGAAAAGCATCTGCTTTTTGCAACAGTACGGGCCAGCTGTGAAGCTCCCAGATGTCTGACTTTAGATCAATTTAGTTCTGCTTCTGCATGTTGCGCTCAAAAGTGCACACACCTGGTGAAGAGTCTGATGAACGAACACACAGCTGTTCACGATGGCTTCCCGGTGTGTCGGTGGCTGTGGCAGTTTGTCGTACACAACCGGCATGTAGTCAGGGACTATATAGTTTGGCTTCTCTAGGTCCATTTTACTGGTGAACTCTTTGCCAACTTGATACAGTGCCTCAGTGGACCAGTCACCAAACCAATTCAGCACACACCTGAAAGAGATGCTCATGTCTCGAACAGCTCCCCAGAGTGGGTCTGCCACAGATGGAAGCTCAGTTCCAAGACCTGGAGCCAGCAGAGGTCAGCATTACCTGTTGAAAAGGGCTGGTGAAGTGGCTGCCCGGTCCTTGAGTCCCTCTGAGGACGGGTTCATGGTGAACACCACGTGCAGGTTGCGTATCACCTGGCTGGTGAACCACTTGTAGAGCTCCTCGTGCGAGTCCAGCATCAGGCCTTCCTTCTGGGCCCCCTCTTTGCACTGAGTCATCAGTGTGGCATATTCATCCCCTTCAAAGAGCCCAGGAACCTGGGGGATAGAACAGCCTCACTGTGGCTTAATTACCTTGTAAAGAGATACTATGAAACACATTACAACACATGGCTCCCTACCTCTCCATTGGCCAGAAGGGTATTCATTCGCTCCAGGAATCCAGAATCTAAGACATTGGATTCATCCATTATGAATGCTATCTTTTCATTTTTACAGCCAGAACGTCTCAGAACCGTCCTAAGATCTTCATCAAAGTCCTCCCCTGTGTACTTCCTATGGACCTGTAGAAGCAGCCACAAGTCAGGGCTTTTCTCATACAACAGTGACATGCAGAATCAAGACTCTGGAACTAAGAGGCTACCCAAAAGACCTACCTTGATCTGATACACGCTCAAGCCATTCATCCAGGCAACAAAACGAGACAGGGTGGTTTTTCCAGCTCCACTAACACCAATCAGAAGCAAATGACCTTGAGGCTGTCGGAATATTCTGGAACATCATCAGAGGAGATAAATTCCAGGCTTATACGACTCACTTCCCATTTGATACTCATACCCATGACTTTTCTAGGATGGTGTTTAAAACATTTTCATCATGCCTTGAACTTGTATGTTAAAGCATTTGGTGAGCAGCTGCTAAGTGCTGTGTCCAGCAGACATGCAAAGACCCGGAAGACACAGCCCTGTCCTCTAGATGCCAATGACATGAGGGGGTGAACCCAGCTCTAGCTGGAGGTTGAAGGACCCAAACTGGCAGCAGGCCTACATAGTTATTGGAGAAAGAAAGGTTCTTCTTGGAGCGAAAGCTTGGGCCAGTTAGGATGGGCTGAGGGATAAGGGGAAGGGGCTCAGCAGCAAGGCTGAGGTGAGGAGTGGGGAAAGACAGCATGAGGCTCAGGGTGAATCTGCATACAGCCAAGGAGAGGGCTGTGGTAGTAAGAGGTGAAGCCTACCTGTCAATCCTGAGTACATGGTCAAGTACTTCATTGAACAAGACCAAAGGAACATCAAGTTCTTCTTCATAGAAGACTTTCAGCCTAGCCTTGACATAATCTCTTAGCTCTTCTTGGTCTACTGGGATGTAATCCTATTTGGGAAACAAAAAAGCAAGACGCACATTAATGAGATCACTGAGTTGTTAGACATGCAGTTCTATGATACCCAAGAACAGCCTAAAAAATGTACAGCAAGAAGACAATACTCAGGTACTACAGGGCATTCATATGCACAGGTTCCTCTGTGGCTGACTACAGAGAGCACAGAGCACACACGTCGGCTCATCCAGACTCAGACTCAGTGTACTCCTACCAAAAGCTCAGAGGTGGCTGATGGCACTTCTGGAGGAAGCTGACAAGCCAGTTCTAAGGTGAGTTTGAAAGAGGAAAAGAGTTGAGAATGGTCAAGATATTCATGAAAAGGAAGCAGGTGGCCCTGTACTACTACAATTAGGACAGAAAGCAGAGAACAGATCAACAGAGGTTAGCAGAGCTGGAAGACACACAGGGAAGCCTAGCAAGACAGGTGCACAGAAGGGAAACACGCAGACAACCCACAGCTCACAACACACCCAACACTAACTATAGGTGGTTAAATTGGTAATAATGCTGCTTTTCAGAAGACCCCATAAACAGTAAAAAGAAAAACCACCAGGGAAGGCTTCCTGCAAATGAGAGATGGGCCAAATGTTTAGAATCCAGAGAGTTCTAGTAACACTGAGCAACCTACTCTGCTGTCTCTAGCAGCAGTTAGCCTCCTGATGGGCAGGAGCCCCTTGGTATGTGGAGCTATTTTATTCCATTATGCTTTGTTTTGGGGGATTGGAATTCATCATGTTGCCTTGGGCTCAAGAAATCCCCTGGCCTTTGCCTCCAAAGTAGCCAGACCACATATGTGTGCTCAGAACATCGATTTCTGGGCAGTACTAGGCGTGGAACCCAGGGTCTTATGCATTAGGCAAGTGCTTTACCACTGAGCTACAAGCCCAGCGCAGCTTATGATGCTCTCCAAACCGAATGCACAGTTGCCTGTCAGATCTCCACACTGGGAGATGATAAACCCTCTGTCCCTTCCTTTGCTTTTAGAGCATGGCCTCCCCACAGAAGTTCTGACTTACCCTCATATCAGCAGTGATCTCTGTATGAAATATGCATCAAGATTAAATAGAAAGCGTTTTCCTCTTTTTACAGGAAAAGGACAACTCACGCCTGTCTGCAAATGTCACTGTCATTTACCATTTGGCACTAAGAAGCTTTCATACGAATTGCTAACAACTGCTCTTTTTGTTTTTTTACTGTGTGTGGGGGGTGAAGGCCATGATGCTCAGAGATGTTCTGTAGCTGATAGAGACCATTGCTCCTGACATGGATCATCACACATGGAAGAAGACACTGAGAGACCAGGCCAGCTACATCTTCAGGGGCTTTCTGTCTAAACGCAAAGCCAAAAATTCCTAGTGCTGCAGAGCGGTGGTGGTACACATCTTTAATCCCAACACTCAGTAGGCAGAGGCAGGCAGATCTCTTAGTTTGAGGCCAGCCTGGTCCACAGTGAGTTCCAATACAGCCAGGCTACACAGTGAAACCTTGTCTTGAAAAACAAACAAACAAACAGTGCTTAGTGCCTCTGCTGAAACCAAAGTCCTCGATTTTTCCTTTTTGAGTAGTACTAGGGATTGACCACGGTCCCAGACGTATGCAAGGTGACAGACAGATCATTTGACTTACTGAGCTACAGATGGGAGGATAACTCTAAGCATGGGGACAGAAGACTAGGAGGAGCTTCTGCGGCTGTGGTTTGTTACCTTGGACAGCCAGTTGCTGTATAGGATAGGCCGGTTCATGGCTTTCTCTTTGTCTATGTTAGGGAAGTGCTTCAGAGCAACCATGTCGATGTTTTCATCAGTCCAGCGCCGCTCTTCGTCCTCCACAAGCCTGTTTTAAGGACAGCAGCACAACTGTCAGAGTCACCGCGGCCTGGTGACAGCAGCCACGTGTCAGGGTTGAGAGCCTCCATCTCTCAGTTTCTGGGGATTGGAATGGCTTAAGCAATCTGACATTTTAATGCTAAATAGACCTGGCATCATGACACTGTATAAGACTTATTTAAGAAATGAAATGATAAATTTGGCTTCTTTCTTTTTCCAACCTCTATTATGTTGTCCAGGCTAGTCATAAACCCCCAGATTCAAGTGATTCCCACATCTCAGCCTCCTTTATGGTGAGATGTCAAGTATACACTAGCGAGTCCAGCTCAAATCTGTTCTTATACCTGCTAACAACAGTGTTCTACCTACATAGGTGAGCCTGCAGAGTGTTGCTGTAACATCAACAGAGCAGACGAGACACTGTCCTGAAGTGTTTGTGTGTGGGTGTGTGCGTGAATGTGCACTGTGAGGTAGTCTTACTCTAGAACCAGTTTTACCTTGAATTAGAAATCTTGCCTCAGTTTCCCAAGTGTTAGAATTTTATAGGTATATACAATCATGTTAGGTTTCCAAAGCACATTTATATGTACAACAATTTCTTCTTTTATTTTTCAAGACAGGGTTTCTTTGTGTAGCCCTGGCTCTCCTGGAACTTGTTCTGTAGACCAGGCTGGCCTCAAACTCGGAGATCCACATGCTTCTGCTTCCCGAGTGCTGAGATTAAAGGTGTGCACCACCACCAGTCAGCTGCACAATTACTTGTTTTGAGTCTAAATAAAAATTTCTCTGTGATTTTCTGTAATAATTATAATTTTGTGTCAGCAATAGTGAAGACAGTTCACATAACAACAAAGGCCTTTTCTAAAGCAGCAGCCTATAAAGGACAGACTTCACCATGTGTCCCTCACTTTGCCTATATTTGATGGCTTTTTTTTTTATAAAAACAAAAGCCCAACCCCTCCCCCCCAACAAAACAAAAAAGCAAGGTCAAGGTCAACACCCTTCCCCCAAAAAACTCAAGGTCCTATACAGTCAGGCTGGTTTGAAACTCATTATATTAAACTCCTGATCCTCTTGTGTGCTGGGATGGCAGGCCTGTGTCGGCACGTGTGGCTCATTTTCATCTTCTGAGCCTATTCTCGCATCCCTTAACAGCATCTTCTTGAAATGCAACTTGGCAGAAACCAAGAAGCAAGAGGACACTGGCCAGAAAGCCAGCCCTCTGCAAGAAGACAGCACTGGAAGACGCTTGTATAACATGGACAAGAAAAGCTGCAAGTAAGTTGAGTGTGGTGGCTCATGCTTTTAATCCCAACACTCAGGAGACAGAGGCAGGAGAATCTCTGTAAATTCAAGGCCAGCATATGATCTACTTATCAAGTTTCAGTACAGCCAAGGCTACATACTGGGACCCTGTCTCAAAACAAACAGAAAAAAGTGCTGCTGTTTAGAAAGCTGGAGTTAATCTCATGAACACAGAAATAATTCCAAAACACAACTAAAAGATCCTTATAGTAGCCAGGTGGTGGTGGCGCATGCCTGTAATCCCAGCACTTTGGAGGCAGAGGCAGGTAGATCTCTGTGAGTTCGAGGCCAGCCTGGTCTACAA
>LOEQ01000091.1:1419517-1438361 GCA_001685075.1 Bramus lutescens | reverse complement strand
TCTACAAGAGCTAGTTCCAGGACAGGCTCCAAAGCTACAGAGAAAACCTGTTTCAAAAAACCAAAAACCAACAAAACAAAAACAACAAATAACAAAAAACCAACCCCCCCAAATCCTTACACGAGATTAAAATACATGAGATTAAAAACATGAAAAAGGGCTGAAGAGATAGCTCAGAGGTTAAGAGCACTTGATGCTCTTCCAGAGGTCCTGAGTTTAATTCCCAGCACCCACATGACAGCTCACAACCATCTGTAATGAGATCTGGTGCCCGAAAAAACAGACAGGTCAGGACAAAGAGGAAAATAATTTATTATAAAATGAAAGCTATACTGAACTATAAAGATGATATTTTAAAAAAAGTGTACATAACAAAAATATCAGTAGTTTCCAAGACTCCCTGGAAGGGAAAAGAAAAATTACTTTGCTTGTGTGACTGAAGGTAGAGGGCCTTCTATAATTCACAGCACTCGGGCCTGGTCTGCCAGTTTCTCCACTTACAGTATAACAGCCAATGTCCCAGAGCCACAGAGAAAATGGGCCGAGAGTAGGAAAGACAGCAATTGTGCACTGGGAACTGTTGGAAGGCAGTTTACCCTGTCAGTAAGTCAATGCTTTGTAAAGTCCCATCAGCACCCATGTATGGGGTGTCCACTGAAATGCCTTGCCTAGTCACACAGCAGCAGACAATACTGAGCAATTCCATGGAAACAAGACCTGGATGTGGCTGTGAGCCACATCAAAATATGGTAGGCTGCCTCTACTGCTGCCCACCTGGCTTGTGCATGGGTGGGCCAGCCTTGCACAGAGGACCCCAGAATACAAAGAGGGAAGAATGTAATCAGAGAACCCTTGGCTCCCCTTACCTGTCTTGGAAGAGACGCAAGGCTTCATGGGCCCAAATGCGAATGAGGCCTTCAACAGGCAATGTCTCCAGGGGCCTCAGTGCTTCAAAGATTCCTCTTACCCATCTAGTCATCTCACGGGGTGAATAGATGTAGTGTGGCTGTGTGTCCTGAGTGAATCTCTCCTGCAGGAGTGAAAAACGGAGCTTAAGTCAATGTCTGATGGTGTGACAGAGGTTAAAAGGTAAAACGCTGTAAAACATTTCTGTACTAAAGAGAATCTAGACCTAAAGGATTCAAGAATAAACTAGCAAGCAATGTCAAGGTTGAAACAGCTAGGCTGGGTGTAGTTAGTGTAGAACACTCATCCATGATGTTACAGGCCCTGTGTTCCATCCCCAAAGCTGATAAAAATGAATAAATTCCCATATAGATCAGAGGACAAAGACAGCCCTTCACTCCACAGACTCTAACAAAGCAGGGTGCCGCAACCTTCAATTAGACCCACACTTCTCACTCTGGATTGAACAGGCACTAGGATCAGCTGAGGAGCACAGCTGGGGTCCAAGCTTGGGAAGTGGGGTTCAGTGTTACTCTTTGCTCCACACGGAGGCCCTGGTAAGCCTGGGGTCCCTAAGACCCTATCTTTAAGGAATAAAAACGTAGCTGAGCACACCTTTAATCCCAGCACTTGGAAGGCAGAGGCAGGCTGATCTCTGTGAGTTTGAGGCCAGGGCTGTAGAATGAGACCTGTCTCAAATAACAAAGCAAACAACAGACAAAAGAAAAGTCCACAGAAACAAAAACAGGTTAGAGACGGCTCAGTAGTTAATATGGGCTGCTCTTCCAGAGGAACATGGGTTAAATCCCCAACACCCACATGATGGCTCACAACTGTTTTTAACTCCTGTTCCAGGGGATTTGATACTGTCTTCAGGCCTTCTGAGCACTGTACACACTTGGTACATAGACAAACATGCAGACAAAACACCCATATGCAAAATAAAAAACCTAAAAAGGAAAGATAAAAAGTCCTTGCAGGATAGAGCACAAAAGAGCCAAAGGACTACAGACACATTGTTGTAGACAGCCGGGCACCTATTAAAGGACCACGCAGGTCAAAAACCCAAGCAATACTTCTCAGCAGGGTAAAGGTTTACTTGTAGTTTTGGAGGCAAAGTCTCATGTGATGCAGGCTCCCCTTGACCTTGCTACATGAGCAGTGGGACGACTGAGCTACCTCCCAGCCAAAAGATCTAGTTTTTAATTTGAACTTTTCATTTTTACAACTCCAATCATAACATGTAGGCTTATTTATTTATTTTGGTGGCTTTTGTTTTGTTTTTATTATGAGATAGGGCCTCACTATGTAGCTCTGGTTGTCTTGGAACTCACTATGTAGACCAGGCTGGCCTCAAATGCATGGAGCATGGAGCATGGAGAGGAGAGGCACCAGCCTCTGCCTCTCAAGTGCTAGAATTCAAGGTGCGTGCGTCACCATGCCTGGCTCTAACATGTAGTTTTAAAAATGAGAACAAGTGGGCTGGAGAGATGGCTCAGAGGTTAAGAGCACTGACTGCTCTTCCGGAGGTNGGCCTGCAGGCATACATGGAGGCTAAACACTGTGTACATAATAAATAAATCTTTAAAAAAAATGAGAACAAGTGCATTTTACATCCATTAATGTGTGTGTGTGTGTGTGTACATACACTGGAGTGGAGCTCTATCAGAGGACAGCTTGATGGAGTTGGTTCTCTCTTCCCACCACGTGGGTTTCTGGGGTCATCAGGCCTTGTGACCTGCACATTTACCATGTGAACCATTTCACCACCAGCCCTAACATGTGGTTTTTAAATGTTCCAAGAATATCAAATGATGGGCTTGAATCCTCCTGCCTCAACCTCCTGAGCAGTTGAGATTACAAGCCTATGCCACCAGACCTAGGTGGATCACAGTCTTTCAACAGGTTTCTTTGCTGTCAAGGAAAAGAATTCTGAGTGGCGGCATCATGTACATGTACCTGTGACATGGTATAGAACTCCACCATGGCAGCAGTGAGGGGTTCTGCATAGGTGCGGAGCGAGGGAATGAGCCTCAGCATGGCTCGGTTGAAGGTGCCATAGATCTGCGTCAGGGAGGCCGGTCCTGGGTAATCCACATATACAACAGGCACGTGGCGCAAGAACCTGCACCGGGACAGCACAGCTTAGCACCTTACCACAGGCTCAGCCAGTCACTCCTACTCCACTCAACAGGACTGATGTCAAAGCTGACCCAGGCCACACACACTGCTGGGGCTGGTGTCTGACGTACCATGGAAAGTACACAAAACTTGGAATAACCAAGCAAAGAATTCAGGCTTAATCCAGCTTCACTTTGGTCTTGCAGATGGCTTTGAGCAAATCATTATTCCCATAATGTTCCCTCTTTCCCTCTCTTTTTTCCTTTCTTTCTGAGCTTTTTTTTGGTGGTAGTGCAGGGACTGAACCCAGCACCTACCTTCTCTGTGTCAGGCTCTGGAGCACTGCTGCTAGCCTATTGCTTTGCTTTAACATCTTGAGATGGTTTTACTCTGAGCTCAGATGGCCTTAGACTCTTGTTCCTTCTGCCTCATCCTGTAAAGTCTGGGTATACAGGCACAGCTATTTTGCCCAGCTACTAATGCTTTTATTTTTAACATGTACAGGGCAATTAACCTAAGAGGAATCATTTGATAAGCAATGTTTTAAAATATTTTTTATATATTTTTTAATCAACTAGTGTGTGGGGCACACCACAGTGTACCTGTGGAGGTCAGAGGACAACTTGCACTTTGGTTCTCTTTCCACCATCTGAGTCCTAGAGAGTGAACTCAGGTTGTCAGGCTTAGAAGAACCCTCCTTTACCCGTGGAGGCATCTGGCCAGCCCATCATTCTGTATTTTTGTTACCTTCATAATTCAAATCAGATTGCAGCTATGCTACATTCACAGCAGTTCTGGGCCTCATGAGACACGTGTGTGTGTGTAACAATGGCTTAAAGTCCATGAGTTGCTTACCTGTGTGAGAGGGGCTTTCTCCCAGGGTCAGTGGGTGGATTGCAAGCTCCAACAAATTGGATTCTCTCTAGCTTAACCCACGTTTGGTCTGAGGTACGATAGAAGCCTCCATGCTCCACCATCTGAAGGAGAAGGGCGTGTAACAATTAGGAACAAGATGTGAATGACAATCATGGTACAGAGAAGAGGCCACTGGCGTGCACACACCTGTCTGATGAAAGAGATGACCCTCTGCGTGCCATATTTATCCATATCTGGTAAGTTGATTTCATCACAGAACAAGACCAGCCACTTTCCAAGTTGAACGGGAGCCAGGACGACGCCATTGGGTGTGCGCCTGTACTCGCAGTAGTGGTCAAAGGTCTTCAGCAGCAGCTCTGGTGTAGTGGCACTTGAGAAGTTAAGGCCCACGACCTTTGCACAGACACAAAATAAGCTTCTAACTCCATGCCCACATTGCACCCCAAAAGCTTTTGTTTGTACCATCTCCTGATCTTACCTCCATGTCAGGCAAGGCCCGGAGGGCGCTGAAGAGTGTCATGGTCTTGCCAGACCCAGGAGGACCGCATAAAACCAAGGGCTTGTGTTCAGCCAGCCAAGTGTATAAGAGAGCTTCATGACGGACTGTATCTAGAGTTGGCACAACAACATCTGGGGCTGCCACCTTGTGTGTCTCCACTTCAATTTGAGGCACCTTGGCCTGCCACGGCGACCATTCGCCACTGATGGATACCTACACACAAGATGGGGATGAGTCACTCTGTGGCTATTGTGCCTTCTTGCTTCCAGGACTAACTCATTTTAACACAGTTGAGATCTTTCACTATAAGGACAGGACAAACTAACCCACATTCCTTGCTTAGCTTGCAAAACCAAAGACAGTAAAAGATAAAGTCAAATTCAAGACAGGCTGTTCCAGGACAAATAACACTCACAAATTAGAACCGGGGGTAAAAGCAGTAACAAGCTATGCTTACTTCATAATCAATGATGGGTATGTTGGGTGCAGTGGGCAGCGGCACGGTAGTGATCCGTCTGATGTACTCGCCCAGCTCTGCTCTCATTTTCAGCCGGCTGTCTCCAGAAAGGGACCAGAGGATGGCATAGACCAGATAGCGCTATTGAAAAATTAAGTTTAATTTTTATGAAATTTGAACAAAAATCAAAGACAGTGATGGTAGAGTTGGCTTTGAAGCCTCCTTGGGCAGTAGACAACCTATGTTCCTCTCTCTTAGCCCCTGCTTCCCTGTGAACGCTTGACCTTCACCCAAGAAACAGCACACTCAAGTGACATAATGTTTTGGAGACTCCTAGCTGCCAGGACGCCCCCTGACCTGAATGTAGCGTTCCAGCTGTTCAATCTGCATGGGGAAATCAGGATGGTTGGCGTTATACTGTCCCACGTTGCGGCAGGCCTGGTGCAGCATGGAGAAGAGCGAGCCCAGGCAGCGCAGGCGTGTCAGGTCCATGATGTGTTCCAGCTTGAAGGCATGCTCCAGGGCCTTGGTGACCAAGCCATTGGACGTGAAGTATGGCTGCATAATTGTTGCTGCATCTCTCTGAATCTAAAAGAACAAAAATGTGCAACAACCATTTCAAGATGCTGGAGGAAGTCAGCATCTGGGAGGCTCATGCAGGAAGATTGTGAATTTCAGGCTAGCATGAACTACACAATCTTAAAAAAAAAATTGTTGCAGAAGTTTCATCTATCCTAAGTCTATGGGAGGGTCATGTGACCTTGAAATAAATAATCCTCAATTCTCATTTTTTTTCATCCTAATGCTTCCTCAGGGACATTACCTTTCACCCACTAACATGGATAACGGCAGTCACTGATGGATTACAAAGAAAAATAAAGTATATGAAAGAGCACTTTACATTTTCTTCTTTTCGTTTGTTTTTTAAGACAGGGTTTCTCTGTGCACCCTTGACTGTCCTTGAACTCAGAGATCCACCTGCCTCTGACTCCTAAGTGCTGGGATTAAAGGCGTGTTCCACTACTACCTGTTTTTTCTCATTTTTGAAATTATCTTATGGTGTGTTTGTGTGTGTGTGTGTGTGTGTGAGTGAGAGACAGTGAGAGAATGAGAGAATGTGTGTGTGTTGTGTGCCTGTTTGTGTATGAGCGCCACAGTATACAGTAGAGGAAAACTTGTGGGAGTCGGCTCTCTCCCTTCAGCACATAGGATCCAGAGATGAAACTCCGATCAGTAGGGATGGAGGCAAGTGTCCTTACCACTGAGTCATTTCCCTTTCTCCTTTAAGTTCCCATTTTCACCCAGTGAGTTTCCTCAAAAGCTGTTGCAACACAAACCTGGCTCCTTAAAACTCTTACGAGTGTTGGATTTCTCACTCCCACCCTCACAGACCCAGACCTGTGGGCCCCTCAGAGAACAGGCAGTCTGCATACCTGTAGCATTGGAGAAGCAGCCTCTTCACCCTCGTCTTCTTTGCCTTTCCGCCTACGCTGTGCCTCATCTTCCCCTTCATCCAGGGGGATGCTGCGCAGCCTGGCCAGGAAGTTATTGAAGATCATGTCTGTGCTCAGTACATCCTCACTGAACCACACCATGCCGCAGCGAGACACTGTGGCCAGGGTTGCATATTTCAAGTCCTGCACTTCAAACATTATTCGCACCTTGGAGGAAGAATTAGACAAATTTAATGATACAAATTTGGCAGAAACTTGAATATTAAAAATCCTCTACCTATATGCACACTTAAAAGGGAATTCTAAATTTTTTGCACTTAAAAAAATCTACAATTTTTATGGTTACAATACTCATAAACCTTACTCCTTAAGAATTTGGGTAAGAAACTCCACCTGGTGTGAAATTCCTGGTGGCATGGGGGCCCCAGCTGCCTTACAAGGTGCTATCATGGCAAGCCTCTGAGGTATCTCCTATAGATGTTGCTCCCACGTTCTACACACCCAAACTCACCCAACTCAAGTACAGGCTCATTGTATCTGCACTTGCACTCAGTGTTCAGTGTCCTGCCCAGATTGCTCACTGGTAAACTGGTAACCCCAGAGTCAGCTCTCTCACAAGATCAAGCTATCTGATCAGTGTCAGAACCTACTGGACAGTCGGTAACCAAAAGGACCTGACGAGATTAATCAAGTCATGTGAGAAGCACACACTTTAAGACTAAACCAGAATCTCTGACTTGTCTCTGAGCCATAAGCTTCAACCCCGATACAAACACCAGCACCTCTCTCACAGTGCTTCCCATACTCCCCCTCCCCAGCCACTGCTGTGGGCCTCACAGCAGTCACAGCCAGCCACTTGGCACCTCATCTGCAGGGACAACTCTGAGACTCCCCATGGACGCTTTGAACTGCGGACAGCGCTGAGCTCCATATATACCCATCTCTTACACATGGGGGCAAATATCAACTAACAACCAGCACGAGAACAGATTAACAACAGTAAGCAGTGAAGAGAAAAATTCTAGGAACGGACTATAAAAGCCTGGTCTACAGAGCGAGTTCCAGGACAGCCAGGGCTACACAGAGAAACCCTGTCTTAAAAAAACAAACAAAAAAGTTACCTAAAACTTGTAAGCTGTGTGTCTCTGGAACCATCCACTTTAGATGACATGGGGTAACGGAGTCTTGGAGAGTGAGACACTGAATAGCGGGTGGGGCTATGACCTAAGGAACGTCTCCCCAGAGCCATGCTTGTGAGTAAGTAAACTCCGCTGGACAGACTGGTGGCTACTCACATTGGGTGGCAGGCTGAGGCGCTCCCCGTTAGGTAGTGTCAAGAGCTTGTTGTCATCTAGCACTGAGTTCAGGTTCTCCACCCACTCGGGGTCTACATCACCATCAAAGACAATCCACTGGCGCTTCTGCAGCTCACCTCTCACATTGTCTATGATCCTGGTTTGAAAAAAAATTAAATGGCTTATTCAAACCAGGATACCTAGATTTAAAATGTTCACCCTCCCCAATGGATTCTGTTATTTTTATGGACTTTATGGAGAAGTCAATCAACACAATACGTACAAGCGCTTGGGTCCTATAGTCTAGTCCCTGAAATAGAAACTTCAACCATAGTAAACATACTTTCTCAGCACGTGAGTGAAGAGTCCATCTGTCCACTCCCTGGTGTTGGGATCCAACGTTCCATAGAGGTGATCTTTGCTGATGGCTTTGGGGTCAATTATGTGGGCCACGCCCTCCACACCCTCAAGCCTCTCCAGAGCCTTCAGTAGCACACGCCAAGCCATGCTCTTCCCACTTCCTGAAGGCCCAACCATCATTAGGCCATGGTTAATCTGGGTGATCTGATAGAGCTGGAGAACCTGCAGAGCCAGAGATTAGCACTGAGACCATCAGGGCAGGAGAGACAGGCTCTGCAGCCACTTCTGGTGACAGTGAGCAAGAAACACGTCCCCTGGATTCCTAAAAGCCTGGAAAATCCAAGAGATTATGGGGAGCACATGTCAAAGACATTTCTAAACAAAGCAGGAAGTCTGGGCCAAGCTTTCTCAGTATGGACACATCCAAAGACTGTCCATGGATGAGAAAGATCAGATAACCCGTGGCACTAGGAAATCCTTAAGCAGATTTTTTAAGGGCATAAACCCAATCTCCACCTACTTTTAGCCAGCACTTTTAAAGTTAGTGCTACATGTGAGAGACATTTCAAGTTTTGTCATCTGTACGTGTTAGTAAGGAGACAATAAGCTTCGGGCAAATCTAAATCACCAATGCCTTCGCTGGCCTTGATGAACAGGTCTCTTGAGATGACCAGGAGCCTGTGGCCTTGGGAGCAGCAAGTTACACTACCTTTTCAACCCACATTCCTCCAACTTCTTCTCCATCGCCATATGTCAAGTACATCTCCTGACACACTTTCTTCAGCTCTTCTCGAAGGGCTGTCATTTCCCCACGGTGGTACTGAACTCCAGGGAACACATCTGACAGGAGGCTGAAGAGTAGTGGGATATCTTCTGCCACCAGCTTGGGCACCATGGTCTCGCAGACACTCTGGATCAGAATCTATGGGTGGGGAAGGAGGGCTGTGAGGCAGGAGCAGGGCTGCTGCCCTAGAAAGTGCTACACACAACAATGTAAGCAACACTCACTCACATCACTTCCATCAATTCACCACGGGAACGCCATAGTCTACTCAATTCACCCCAGGCTAGGAGAATCCTCCTGAGAACTAGGAGTTCTTGACCTAAGTGTCCTAAGGTAAATTTCAGAATGTGTATGTTCTGAGAAATCAGCAGAACACTTGTAAGCTGGGTGTGGTAGTTGATACCTATAATCTCAGCATTTGGGAGGATGAGTCAGGAGGATAGTTACGAGCTCAAAGTTAGCCTAGGTTACACAGTACACAAGGAGTGAAGGGAAAACAACAAAACCAGTATACAAACCTCCTGCTCAGGCAGATTCTCGGCAATTTCTCCTTCATCAACTGCTTCCCCCCTTTCTTCTTTCTCCCTCTTTATCTTCTGAATCCTCTCCCTCTTCACATTGCCTGCACTCACGAGCACACTCTTCAAAGCCCGAAGACCAAAGTCATAATGGCTTTGAGAAGACAGCTGCTCATCACACAGTCTGAAAGTGAAAACATTTTCTTTAAAAACAGTACCCTTTATGAAGACAGTAGTTAAAGTCAGGGACTGGGGGGGGGTCTGAAAGAGTGGAGACTGAGGGCAGGACATTAGCTATCTATCTACCAAGCCAGAAACCTGTCTGTGAATGACTCTCAGCTACTCACTTAAAGAATGGGACGATTTTGTTGGCGAGGACCTCAGCAGTCCGGAAGCCCTGTGAGTACAGCATGACTTGCGCAATTAGCTGCCGATCAGGCTTGGTCATCGCCAAGCTCCGGAACAGCTTCTTGAGGTTGTCAGGGAGGTTTGAGCGACCTGCATAGCCTGGGTTCATGGTGATGAAGACAGCCATGTCTGGGCTAACCTTGACTTGTTTGTTCAGCAGCTCACAAGTAATGGGGGCAGAGGCTGAAATTAGATGGCATGAACTTACTAAAGACACCAGAAAACAAAACAAAACCAAACCAGAAACACCTGAATGTCTCTAAATTGATAGAACATCACTTACTCCCTTACTGACCTCAAGACCAAAGCCCAGGACTCCTGGGGTGAGGGGAGGCTTTAAGGGGCTGCTTTCACCAGCCAGGCGAAACTCCTCTCAGACCTAATGTCACTCAAGCACACAGAGGGGCAGCTATCAAGGCACCCGAGGCAAGCCGCTCACTGACTCTGCACAAACATGCTGAATGTCAGCAACTGCAGCAGCAGAACAAACCCGTCAGTGAATCTGGGTGGTGCAACTGACTGTGGAGATCATGACAATTGACTCCTCTTAGCATCAGCTCAACTTATAAAACAAATCCTGTAGCCGCCTGAACATGTGTTTACTGTGAGTAACTACTGGGTAGGTCTGATAATTCTGTTTTGGGAGATTCTAACAAAAGTTGCTTTGGCTATGGAGTAAAAGTTAAAAAAAAAAAAGAGGTAGGCACAGACAGGGAGAACCTTGCACCAGCCTAGAATACATCTTCAGGTACCAAGCCTACTTTCACCACATGTGCCTGGGCTGTTAGATACAGGAAGAAATGCTACCCCCAGAGTCTTTCAGGACAGCTATTCCTATGCTGACAGAGGACTCACCCTACAAATCAGATGGTGGGGACACTGATGTCAAACAGGAGGCTGGCTTCCCAGCGATGATGGAAGAAAAGGGTCACTGAAGGTCACACATGCAGAAGGGAATGGGCTGTGGCCTTGGCCTTGCAGAGGATGCACTGTTTCAGGACTAGGAACTGGTACTAGTGCTGCCCAGCACCAGGAAACAAAACTGATCCCAAACCACCCAGCCCACTACCAATCGCTAACCGTGACTCATTACACTGCTTGTCTGTGGGAGTAAGTTGTCAAAGCAAATGATTTCACATCAGATTTCCCTCCAGCTCCTCAGTGATAAAAAAACAGAACAAAACAAACAAAAAAACGCACAGGAAAGTCTTACTTTTATCGTAGTTAGGGTTGGAATGCTCCCGCAGCGCCTCTTGTATGCATTGCACCTGCTGGGACACAGCTGAGAGCATCCTCTCCTCCAGGCGGTTAAACTCATCAAAGCAGCCCCATGCGCCCACCTGGCAAAGCCCCACAAAGATACGTCCCATCGCCTAGAATGAAAGGAACCAAAGAAACTTAAACTATTTGTCATCGACTGACTTGTGTCTCTTCCCAAAGTTATCTTTCGATGTCCTAACTCCAACATTACTATATTTGGACAGAGGCCCTACAGGAGGTAAAATTCAGGGAGACACTAGTCAGAGGACTGGTGTTCTTGTAGGAGTAAATTATCAGAACTCATTCTTCCCGCCACCTCTCCCTTCCCCTCTGCACACAGAGAAAAGACACATGCTCAAGCACCTAGACACAGGGAGCCAATTCTAACAAAACCACAGTGGGCTTCCAGCCTCCAGGACTGAGCAGAGACATCTTGTAGTTTGAGGTGTGCAGCCTGTGATAACTGCAGCAGACTTGTCTAACCCTGAGCAAGTTACACTTTGTTGAAACCTTCAGCTACTCCCTTCAAAATGTCTACCTCCCAATGCGGAAATCCAGTAAGTCACTCTTCATTCACACAGACCATCACCATTACAAAGATGCACTGAGAAATGCATTTCCATCGAGTGCCCATATCCCTCGACAAAGCTTGTCACTGTTAGTGTAGAAAACCTTTTCCATAATAGTCACTGTTTTCAGACATATGTCAGCTAGCAAAGTATCCCCTCCAGAGACGGAGGTGCAGCACAGGGGAAGCACACTTGCCTAGCGTTTAGGTCTGACCCCTGGTTTGGGAAGGGAGAATAGTTACTGCTACAGGGGACAGTGCAGCCTGCTAGCCCAGCTGACATAGGATTATGAGTGCCAGGTCAGCCTGGACTACATATGGAAACCCAGTCTCAGATACATAATTACACAAACAGACAGGCAATGACCATTTTAGACAAACAATAACAGTCAACTTTGAGACTATGAAGTCAAGTTGATTTCAGTGTGTGTGCTGGGCTCTGTCACAGTTCAGAACAGCACCAGGTAAGTAAGGCCTGCAGTACTGAGTTTTCTGAGAGGGGAAGCTTAATGGTTTTAGTAAATGTGAGGAAAAAAAGTCTTACCTGGAAATCGAAGGTCTCATCACAGTTGAAGACCAGGACAAAGCGCCCCAGCTGATGGCCGAGGGCTTTGACTGACTCTGTCTTCCCGGTTCCAGCAGGTCCTGTTGTTTGAAAGAAAAGCAATCTAGTACTCAAATTCATTACCTAATTGGTAGTAAATTCTTAGCTTGAAGAGAGCCATAAATGTATTTTAAAACTCAGATGTAATAAATACAAGGAAATTAAAGATTTTAGAATGTAGAAACCATGGAATAAAGAAACGCATCCAAACATTCAGTGTGATAAGTAAAAATTACAGGTGACATGACGCCATCTGTGCAGATTTGAGAAATACTCACCAAATGGAGAGCCTCCAAGCCTGGCCTCCAGAGCTTGTGTCATTGTCAAATAGCAACGGTCAGTGAGGGGTGTCTGCACCAGCTTGTCTTGAACACCCAGGTACTCAAAGCCATAGTTAAACTTGGCGTTGGCCATCTGAATGGACAGCTGCTGCAGCACGTCAGTTTGCTTAGGATCGAAGTAAAATCTCATCTGGCTGAGCCATTCAAAAGATTTGGCGTTGTCAATTTTGCTTTTGATCAAGGACCTGGTCACATCCCTTTGGTGAACCAACTCTGTGATCTGAGGAAGCGAAAATTTGCCATAAGCTAAAGTAAGAAGTGTTCTTTGTGTCTGCGGCCTATCTGCTTATATTAGGATTTGTGCCCAGTTATAGTGACTAGAAGCAAATATTCCAAACCTCAAACAGAACTTCATCCACAGGGACAGTGAATACCCACACAACAGTATCACACAACAGCAACAGCCCTGTGCAGCAGAACAAGAAAGTGAACAGTTTTCTCTTTTTGTGTCTACTCCACGGGTTGCTCACTTTGTACCACCATGCTGCTGCCATCACCCCTCTAGGGAGAAGATGACAGGAAACAGTACACACTCTCAAAAAGCTGGTCACCTTCTTACTCCCACACAGGCACCCAACTCTTCCATAAGACATTACACTTTTGTGGGTGTATGTACACAGGCATGCAAGTGTGTGCAGAGGCCTTGGCCAACTCTAGGTGTAACTCTTTTAGGAGAATCCACCTTCGTTCTTCGAGCAGTTTTTCCAGGACCTGGGACACTGGAAATCAGGTCCTCATGCTATTGCAGCAGGCATTTTATCAACCTAGGCTTCACCAAGACTACCTTTACAGAGGACTGGAGACCCAAAGACTACCCTAGTCTACACTGAATGCCTATGTACACTCACTAGAACACGGGTAAAAGTCTTATGTAAACCAGGCTGGCCTAGATTTTCCGATCTTCCTGCCTCTACCTCTCCAAAGCTAAGGTTACAGGCGTAGATCACAACTCCCAGTTTACTTTTCTTTTAATATTAAAGGACCATTAAAATTTTATTTTATTATTTTAATTATGTGCATGTGTGTAGGATATGCGCATGAATGCAAATGCTCACAGAAGTCAGAGATCCTCCTGGAGCTGGGGTTACTGCACCTGATGTAGGTGCTGGGAACTGAACTCAGGTCCTCAAGAAGAGCAGTACGTGCTCCTAATCATGGAATCATCTCTCTAGCCCCCCCAAAAGATCCACTTTTAAGCTTCTTTTCCTTTCGCCACTTGAGCTGCGAGGGAAGACAGGGTCAGGCATGAGGCTCACCAAGTGCTCCAGCTTCCGTCTTCGGAGAGGGGGCTGCTCCATGAGGACAGAGTCTGCTAACACGTTGAGAGTGACCTCCACATTGCTCAGCACGGACTGTAAGGGGGCCACATCACCACCTCCCCCAACGCTGCTTAGTGCATTCTCCACGTTTTCAGACCAAGCTATTTGGGCTGACAACACCACTAATTGGGCCTAAAAGAAACAAGGCAGGAGGTCAGAAAGTCACATTTTTTGAGATGGGGTGTCACTTCTGGGGGAGCCTTTCTGTCTCACCTACTGAAGAGCTAGACTACAAGTACCAACTGCCCGGTTTCCAAGGGGTCATTTTCAAGTCAGTCAGAGCTTCAACCTGCCCACTTCTACTAAAGATTACCTGATATTTATCAATCCAAGTAATGTAGGTATTTGGGTCAATTGAAGTTGCTTTTCCAAAAATCTCCACTTCTGTAACAGACTCTGCCAGAAGCTTAGCCAGGGTGACTCTCATCTCCTTTTCCACCAGAGTGAGCCATTCATTGATTTTGGGGTGTTCAGTGATAGACACTGGAGTTTTAAACATAACCTGAAGATAAAACCATTTCAAGAATTAAGAAGTGCAAGTGCATGAGAGAAGTCCCTAAGCCACAGATGTACTGCGCCTACCTCCTCTCCTTCTCGAGACGAAATGCCAAGGACCACAGAGTTGTCCTCATTTAAGATGATGCTGGAAACGCCAGCGAACATTTTCTTGAAGTGCTTCTGTAACTTAGCTACATTCTTGCTATTTCCAATGATTTCAAGCAAATCCTCATCACCCACAAAGTAGAACCTGAAATCAAAACAACCCAGTGTACACTACCTGGTGTACAGAGTGTGACTGAGCAAATATCTAAGTACAGGAGGAGGCGGCTAGAAGGAAAATCTCCAGCCTAACTCAAATCTCATGCAAACACCTGCCAGGGCTTGGTGAGAGACAAGTTTACAATAAGACTTGGAAGAATTCAGTGACAATCACTAAAGTCATTTTGACAGCATCTGCTCCACTCGCCATAGCAAACTCCTTGGAAAGGAGGAGAAGCCACACAGGAAGTAGCAGAGCTAGACCCTGGAGTGAGCAAGTGGCTTGCCAGGAAAATGAGTTTAGTAAACTGAGGTGGAAAACTGGGAGTTCAGAGGGCATTAGAAACCAGTGCTGCAAGGCAGATGACTCAGTGACTTGGCCATCGATACCCTTGACATCAAAACTGTGGAAGGGGAGCAAAGCACAGCTGAACTTGGCTCTCTCAGACTCACCTGGGGAAAGACGATCTCTCTCGCTCTAGGTATTCCCCCAATGCTTTCTGGATCTTTCCGAGCAGGTCTGCTAACCGTTCCAGAGACCTCTGTACTCCCTGTATGTTCAGAACATCCATCACAAGTGGAGACTTGGATACTTTTTTCATCAGAGCCAAAAACTCTGTGCTGATACTAAAGAACAAAGGAGAGCTGGTCAGCCTTTGCAGAGGCTCCTTAGCCCTGCCTGCGCTTGAGCCTGCTGGTACCAGCCATACCTTTGGAAGCGCTGGGTTTCCACAGGCAGTAGATGTTTGATGTCTGCGCTGCCTGTGAAGATGCCCTCCAAATAGACCCAGCGCCTCTGCACATCAATCCACACGTCAAAGAGAGCCATGATCCGGTTCAGCTTGTCTTCCCAGCTCAGGGCATCTTCTTCAAAAACCTGATGGGTACACAAGAGGGCAGAGCTCAACCATTAACCTTTCCCCTCAGGGATATGCCAAAGCTCATAGAAAACTGCAAATTAGGGCCGGGCAGCGGTGGTGCAGTTTTAATCCCAGCACTCGGGAGGCGGAGGCAGGCAAATTTCTGTGAGTTTGAGGCCAGCCTGGTTTACAAAGCGAGTTCCAGGACAAAACTACAGAGAAACCTTGTCCCAGGAAAAAACACTGCACACTAGGGTCCTACCAAGTTGTCTGATCCACATTTTACATAAACAGACACCTGAGGTGTAATCCCTGAGTGCGGGAAGTGTCCTGGCAGCGCACCTTATAGTATGGAGAGAGCTTCATGGCAGACACACTGTTGATGTGCTCCTTGACCTTGTTGAAGAGGTCATCCCAGCCTCGGATCAGGCGGCATTTGTTCTGATAGTTGACCAAGTCGAGTTCATATGTATTCCACACTTCCCGTATCTGAGTGGAGTCAGAAAGAGGCCATTACCAGCACAAATCAGCACTCAGCATTTGCAGGGCACCAAATGTTGGGGACAGAAATATGTAGATGACAATGCTTCATTTTACACAGTCAAATCCATACAACAGCCTGATACCCACTCCCATCACTTGCCTGCTTCAAAAATTCTTCCAAAGCCATTTCCCCTTGTGCCACTAGCAGTACATCCTTGACAACAGCTTCATTCTTCTGGAGGTCAACATCCCAGATCTGGCCCAGGGTCAGCTCAGAAACCACCCAATTAACATGAAGCCTCTTCATCAGCTGCTTCCAGTGACGGTCTTTAAGTGCTTCAGATTTCAGTTCAATTACCAACATATTTATCTGTGCAGTGGACAAACAGGACATGAGCAGGTGTCTTCTGAAAAGACATCCAGTACCCACATGTGACAGTCACCTACCTTCATGTAGCCTTTCAGCAACCTCTGAACAAACTCATAGGAGGCATACTGCCGAAGCCGTGCAGGGAAGTTCTTCAGCTGGTTCAAGAGCCCATCTAAGTTTTGTCGAAGCTGTCAGGAGACACGAGAATGGAGTCTCTCTCAAACACAGATATACACACACACATTCCACTACTGATTTTTTTTTTTAAATATCCTTTTGATACATGATCTTATGTATCCAAGGCTAGCCTAGAAGTTACAAAGGCCCACCTGCACCCACAAGCCAGAGTTCTGGGGACTGAACCTAACTAAGGTTTTGTGCATGCTCAGTGAGCATTCTACCTATTGAGCTATACTCTTGTGAATGGCTCTAGAACAAGGTTCAGTCTGGATGAACCATATAAATAACACTTAAGGATATAAGTGACAGTTTGTGAACTTGCAAGGTTCTTTCTGTGACTGCTAATAAACAGACTCACAGACATCTACTTCAACAAGTTACCTTACGAGGCTGAACTGAGACCCATGGCTGCTCCTTCATTTGATCAATTTGTTCCCAGACCTTAGAAAGTTCTGACCAAACACCTTTGAGGTCCTGTAATTCCTCCAAGGCCACCTGTGATTGAAAACAGCAAGGCAGTTGAACTAGGGACATTAAAGCAGTTCACAAATTAGCAACAAAAAGGAAAACCACCTTGGCATGTGGCAGGGCCCTTGGGATGACCAGGACAGTGGCAGAGTCTGGTGGAGCAGTTCCTTACCTGCACGCGCTCCTCACTGCCACTGAGAAGTCCCGTGTCTGTCAGTTCCAGTGCTTCCTTGGCCTTTGCACATTTCTCTCTGTCATCCTTCAGCCGGCCAAACTTCCCTTCATATATGGTCAGGGCCTGAAGAGCCTCCTCAGGGCGCAGATTGCCCTGAAACAGCCAGAGCACAAAGAGTGGCAGTACTGTTCCAGGAGAGGGGAGTACTGGGGCTTAAAGACACTGGAGGGCCAATAGTGACAAGACAGAAATCATGTCTCTCTATGATGTACACAGCTTGCATCTGCCTATGAAGCTTCAGCTGTTTTGAGATAACAAATTCTAAATTTTAAGCATACCCAAGGACAGTTTAAAAACAGCAAAACTAGTTTTAATGATTTAAGAACAACTCCTAGGGGGCTGGAGGGCTAGCTCAGGGGTTCAGAGCACTGGTCACTCTTTTCCAAAGGACCTTTGAGTCCTATCACCCAACTGTCTCTGACTCCAGTTCCAAGGGATCTGACACCCTCTTCTGGCCTCCAGAGACACTGTATACACATGGTGCAAAGACAGGCATGAAAGCACAACACCCACAGACATTAAATAAACAAATATAAGTAAAACCACCTCATGACTTAAATGACTATCCACTCTGAGTAAATAAATGACTACACTGGCTTTCACATTTACTATCTACAAATACTCAGGGCATCCACACACTAGGTAAGATCTCTACCAGTTACATTTCCAGTGTCTCACTTTCTTATTCCTATTGCTTTTATCTTGCTATGCTATCCTAAACTCACACACTCAAGTGATCCTTCTGCCTCAGCCTACATGATTAGCTGCCAGTCCAGCCTTTTAGAGAAGGGCAATCTTGTCTTTAGTATTGGAAAGCTAAACCCAGCATAGCTTCCTATGTCTGACAGAAATAACCCACACTGTGCTGCAGGCTGGCAGGCGTAGTGAAGCTCACCGTGACAGGTTTGGTCTTCTCCCAGTCTGTCAACAGATCGGTGGTGCGACTTTCCACAGCTCGGTCCTCCTGCACAATCTTCATTTGCAGATTTGCCACCTGTTGCTGAATGGCAGAGTCCTTCCGACGCATGATGTCATTGAAGGCCCCCCACTCACCCTCAATGTTGTCAATGTAAAGCCAAGAAGGCGGGAACTGGAATCTTTGTTTTTCCAGCAGACGCTGACCATTGCGGTAGAGCTGTGAGAGTTAAAAGATAATTTGCTTATTTTTCTTATAACAATAGGAGAAACTACTGCCAAAGTCCTAACAAGAAGCCCCTCCCCAATGACTAGAGAACACACAGACCAAGGTTTCTGCTCTCCTACATTTGTCCACCTCCAGATTACTGTGATCACAGAGGCTGAGGTGGCCTGTAGTTACTGTACCTAACAACACCCAGTGGGGACAGAGTACACTGCGCTGTGCTTCATCTCTTTATCCTAGATTGTAATTCAGCTCCTAAGCACTTGAAAACAGTAACAGACTTAGGCAGACAGTGGCTCTCAAACCTAACTGTGCATGATAATCACCTAGAGCTGTTAAAGCATAGAGCACAGACTCCCATGGTGCTAGTGTCTACCCTTCTTTTTTCTTCACATGTATTTATTGTTCTGTGTGTGTGTGTGTATGCGCATGCACACACGGAAGGAAGATAACAACTTGTAGAAGTCGATTCTCTTCTTTTACCATGTGGTTCTAGGGAAAACTGAAGTCATAAGGCTTGGCAGCAGGTGCCTTTAACTACTCAGTCATGTCTCTGCTCCCACCAGCCTCTTTTTTTT
>LOEQ01000091.1:1401059-1413238 GCA_001685075.1 Bramus lutescens | reverse complement strand
ACACACACACACACACACACACACACACACACACACACAGCAAAATGTTTAAAAAATAATAAAAAAAGAAAAAAGATAAAGCCTGTAGTTTAAGAAAGTACCAATGGCTTCTCTCAGATCAAGCACCACATTGCTGGTGATGCTAACATTCATCAACTGGCTAAATGGTGCCTGTCCGGCTTCTCCACCATAAGGTGACTTCTTCATAGGCACTACACACCCAGTCCCCAGTGCTGGTGCCAGGGATTCAATCTAGGCCTCCCACATTCTAAGCAAGCGCCTTAACACTGAGCTACATCCCCTGACCTTGCTCTCACAGGTACTTTTTTTGAGACTGGGTTTCACTACATAGCCCAGACCGACCACAAACTTATGATCCTCTTGTCTCAGCTTCTTGAGGTACTTCCCAAGAGGGGAGGAATTGTTTTGCTGACACCCAGTTGAGTGCTCAGGAGATACTCACTTTGATCTTTGGCTCTCCACCAGGTTTGTGGCTAACTTGTGGAGCATCTGTGTCCATGTCAACTTCTGCTTTATCTTCAGCTTGTCCAAGAAGAACCTGGGTCCAAGCTCTGAGCCCAGCTTGCAGACGAACACCCAGGATCCTCTCAATCTACAGGGAAAGCAGGGTCACTGAGTGCTTTTGCAGGTCAGCTCACACAGAACGAGAATAAGAAGGTGGCAGGTGTGTCAAAGTCTTTAATCCTGGTTCACTTCCGTCACACCTGCAGCCTAATCTCGGCTGCCTTCTCCACCTTTGGGACTTGTGGGCACCAGTCTCCCCAGCTCCTAAGTGACAAGGAGACTTAATGCCATGCTGCAGATGGCTGTTACTTATGATGGAAAACTCACTTTAAGGGCTGTTTTGTGGGGCTTAGAGGTAGTTAGCTTTAAAGGTGAAACTATAAACACTGTGGTTTGGAGATCACGAGTAGAAGAATGCCTTCTCTCTGTCCAGAATGAGCAAATTCCTGTATGACTGACAGGACCTCTGAATGACTTTGCCAGCAGCATGCCCTAGGCCATATACCACTGCAGGAATGGTGAGGGCTGAGGGCTATCCACAGTATTTGTGGGCCTTCAACTTTCCTTCCTACTGCATCCTCTATGTGGAAACTATTTTATTTTGCTTGTTTGTTTCTGTTTTTTTGAGACAGGGTTTCTCTGTGTATCTCTGGCTGTTCTGGAACTCACTTTGTAGACCAGACTGGTCTTGAACTCACAGAGATCTGCTTGCCTCTGCCAGAGTACTGGGATTAAAGATGTGTGCCACCACTGCCCAACTTGTGGGAGCCATTTTAAATTTAAGGAGAGAACCAGCCATATTCAATCTATGACCTCTGCTATGGCCTCTCTAGCCACTTGTCCTCTCCAAATGCAGCAGTAAGAAAAGCCATTCAGTCCTGGTCTCACGCTCCTACAGCTTTAGGAATTTGGTGTAGAGAGGGCAGTCATCAGAGAAGGAAGTCTGGAGTGCTAGGGACTGAGGGATGGATCAATGGTGAGCAAGGCACTGGAAACCCATCCCCTGCATCACCACCATTGCCACCAAAAAAATGAAAAAGGAAAAAAAACCCATAAAACTAAACAACTTAAACTGTATGACCAGGAGGGAAAGGCCAACAGGAACCTGGCAAGTATCCAGCAAAAAAGGAGGGATTCCCCTCTATGCCCCAACTCCCTGCTCCCAGCTGAGAATCACAGGGGACAGGGCCCATAGCATTCACCTGTGGCATTAGTTGAGGATTCTGGAGGAACAAGACCAGTTAAGTAAATATCTAAGGAAAATGCTTTCCAGATAAACTAAAGGCCATACCTAACAGGGCCCACACCACAGGGACAACAGAGACGAGAAGTGCTCTGGCCAACCCAGTAGTACCTCCATGTCCAGCTTGTTGACCCAGATAGGCAGATTGGAGTAGGAGTGCAGGTTTAGGTCGTCTACTGCCTTCTGGACTCTGTTCAATATTTCAGAGAATGTCTTGTGATCATACATGCAGGTTTCCAAGGAACGGACTTCCAGGTCTATTTTTTCCTCAATAATCAGTAAATCATCCACCTGGAGGGAGATATATTTAGGATTAACACATCCACTTGCTCTATGACTTGTATTCATGCTCCTCTCATGAAGCACTCTGCTCACTGAGAGCTGAGAAGTCTGTGAAGAGCTAGCCCTACTGCTGGAGTGAGGATGCTGTTACCCCTGCATGGCCCAGAGAGGAAAGGATGGCCAGGAACACCATCAGTGTCTTTCCCTCTGCCCTGCTCAAGGAACAAGCACCGGAACAGTTCTGGAGTCCTCTCCCTCTAGCTGTATTGGCACACACCTACCAGCCCCAATGTCCTTCTCTATCTAGGTTTCTTAGAGTTATTTGCCGGCATTCCCAGAGCTCCAGGAAATCTCTCTCCTCCCTGGGCTCCAGTGGCCCTAGCTTCACTCTTAAAAGACTGCTGGGGAGAACAAGTATTCCCTGACTTGGTGACTAGATTCACCATGGATGCTGAAGAGTTACCTTCTCCTGGAAGTTGAACACCGTCTCTGCCAGGCGCTGCACATAAGGGTCGAGTTTGTAGGACTCCCACACCAAGGCAATGCCTTCTGCAATCAAGGCCTGCACCTCCTTCTTCAAGCCAGCTACCAAGAGCGAGATGGTGTTGCGCTCCTCCACCTTCTCACAGGTACGTTCATAAGTGCGGACACTTTCAATCAGTGAGATGGCAAATGGGTAGAGTTGGTTGGCTTGGTGAGCCTTGTTCACAATTGCAAGTGGCACACGGAAGCCAAGCCACTTGAGGTTTCGGACTTCTTTGGACAATGTTATGATCTCTGGAAGGAAGTTCACCTTTAGTTTGAGCACATTCCCAGTGCGACCCCGCACACGAGCACTCTCGATGGTGAAGATACGCCCTGAGACACCAAGGTTGCGCTGCTGAACCTTCCTTGCCCAGTCATCAAAGATTTCCTGGGTATTGAGCTTCATACGAAAGCTGTCTCCATCTTGCTTGAGCTTCTGCCCTTCCACGTGGTTCTCCCAACCTTTGCCCAGGACATCTTCTACGCGCTTCATGTAAGCAGTGAGCTGTCTGTCAATCTGTTTAGCCCAGATGATAGAGCCTGACACAGGGGGCAAGTCACGGACATGACTCATTTTACAAGCTTGGCTTTGTGGGTACTGGACCTTGAACTTGTCATGAAGAGATTCAATGTCATCTTTTACACGCTGAATTAGCTGGGTCTGGTATTCACGAATGGCCCCTCGGATGTGTGGGCGGACAAACAGTGCATTGAACCTGGAGAAAATCCTAAACATCTCATTGGCATTCTTGGCTGTGCCAAGTTGATCTCGAAGGCGGGCAGTGATGCGGGTCTCCACACGGTCAATCCTCTCATCATATCTCTTCATTGCAGCCTCCCAAGCCTCTGTACCTTCTTTGGAAACATCCAGTCCATCCACTTCCTTGACATTCTCATAGGCCAGGTTCACTTCCTCAATAGCATTGGCATCTGCAGCATCAAAGAGGACCTCAGCCACTTTCATGTCTTGGGGTTCGGGGGCTTCTCCTTGGTTCTGTTGTGCAACTGCCGTGACCTAAAAGAAAGATTTGGAACAAAAAACACTTGCAAAAGTGGTTCACTCTGTCATATGCAGAGTCATGCAGCAATGCGGGGTTTTTAAACCTTCATTACTTTATTATCACAATTCAATCATGACCATACTATAAAGATCTCCTCGCACATTTTTGTCTTTACTATATCTTTTCAAAAAGGAAAGAATAGTTGGTAAGAAAGAAGTGGGAAAGCAAAGAGGAGAAAGAACATATACAGGACTAAGATGTACAAAGAAAAGAGACAAGGAACCACTGAATTATTCTAATAAAGCTCAGAGACAGCAATCATTTCCTGTAATTTATGGGCAAAGACTCTGTAGAAGTCACAAACTACAATCTAAAGCCCAGGGTGTCTGTTCTAGGGCTTTCAGGGTGAAGGGCAGAAGGAATGGATTGAGCATGGTGGGGGCACTCTGCCTCTGAGTTGGACGCCATGCTGAGCACACTATGTATTTGGATACCTAATACAATATACTGCAGCATCAAGAGGTCTCAAAGATGACAAGGGACAAGAGTAGAACTAAAGGAAAAACACTACGTACAAAGCAGTTAATTCTTTTCAAGAATTAAAGAGGCATCAAAACAAGGAGCATACTTGAGGCCTCAGGACCCTGACAATGACAGCTCTCAGCTGCTCATGCTGGCGGCGGAACTTCCTCATCTGGTCAAGGCGTGCCTGGAGCTTCCTGTGAGCAGGGTTGATGCGCCACACCATCTTCAGGTTCTCCTCCCGCTTCCTTTTGACGATGTCTCTCAACAGCACCTGGAGCTTCTCATACTCATCATCCCATGTCTGAAAGACTTCGAAGCAAGCCACCATGACCTATGTGAAATGTGGGGTGGGCTTGTCATTACATCACATTAGCTCACTGGTTCAAGGTGGTTCTCTAAGAACTAAGACTTACTTTTTCAAATTCCTCATAAGCTACATGCATCAACTTCCTAGTGCCCAAGACTTTGAGCAGCTGAGAACTCAAGTCCCTGGAAATTGCCTCCACAAGGCGCAGAGCCCGCTGAATGGGGTATTTTGTGTTTCGGATCTTTCTCAGATGTGTGAAAATTGCAACAAGAGCCTGTCTTATTTTGTCCAGCTCAGTGGCAGACAGCAAGTCATTCAGAGGGAAATCTTTCATCAGAGGATTGTAGTCATTCACTGTTTCCAATGCCTGCTTGAGACCTAGATCAGATTGAAGGAAAGGGTTAATGGCTTTCATGGAAAGTAATAAAGTCAAGTAAACTATGTCTTAACTATGGAATGCATTTTGATGTTACAAATGTCACGAAAAAATCATTTATGATATTTGAAAAATAAAATAGTAACAGCCCTATGGTGGCCTCAGTTTTGCTTTTCTTAAGAGCAGAGATGGGTTGATAGACAGCGTAGTAGTTAAGAGTACTGGCTGCTCTTGTAAAGGACCTGGGTTTGGTTCCCAGCACCCACACAGGAGCTCACAGCCATTGTAAGTTTTCCTCAGTTCCAGAGGACCCAATATCCTCTTCTGGCCTTGGTGGGCACCGTGTACACACATGCTGCACACACATACATACACAAACTCATGTGCAACACTTGCACACATTAAAAATGAATGGTAGCCAGCGTTGAACTACTAGAGGCATCTGCATGACTTAACTTTAGTATTATCTACACATTTTACTGTAATAATTAAGTTTAGATAAACTTCAATGTCAGCCTTAAGAACACTCACTCATGGCTGAATTTAAATGTATCATTATGAACATGGAACTATCAGGAAAAACTGGCTTTTGATCTACCTCTTTCTCTGACATAAGATTTTAAAAAAGTATTAGGGAAGAAAGATTCAAAGCAAGATCTGGGGAGATGCAGACAGGATGGTCAGGATTTCAAGGTCATCCTTGGCTATATAGCAAGTTTGAGGCCAGTCTGTGCTACATGACATTAAATCCCATCCAAAAAAAGGAAGAATAAGGAAGAGAAAGTGAGAATGCTGGTGAATGCCAGTCAACATTTGTAAGGCTCCACTTAAAATGCTGAGCACCATACTTTGTGGGGAGGAAATTACTTAATTACTTGATTTTTGTGGCTATGAAGCTTATAGAAATGCTTCACAGATAGTTATCTGGCCAAACATTTCTGGGGTTAGTACATGTCAATGCAACTTGACTCCCAGGGTTCTTACTAAAAACGAATTAGTTAACCTACTACAGAATTTGGGACTGAACCCAAGATTTAATGTTTGCTAGGCAAGCACTCTACCACTGAGCTACATTCCTATCCCTTAGTTTTTTTGAAAGGGTCTTGCTATTTAGACCAGGCTGGCCTCGACTTTAGAATCCTACCTCTAACTCCAAAGTTCTCTGATTAGGCTGGAGATAGCTCAGTGGAAGAGCATTTACTAAGTATCTAAGAAACACTGGGTTCCAGTCTCAGCACTGAGGGTAGAGGAGAGGAGATGCTGAGATGAAAAGTGTGTGTTCCATGCCCAGCTCTGCACTTACTGACCATTTAGGAGAAGGAAGGTGGAGAAGGTAACGGACTAGGAAAGGAGGAGGAAAGCAATATTGATGTGCTTTCCTTCTGAGGAACAAGGCAATGACCACCTGACTACAGAGCAACCACACAGGAGAAACACAGGGCCAAGTCCCAGGGTTCACTATCCTCAGGCCTAGAAACTGTCTTAGTTTCTTAAAAGCCACGAAAGGGAAAGGAATGCGCAGGCAGGGAGGGGAGCCCTAAAATTTTATCCCGTGGAACAAAGGGAAGGATGAGGCAAGATGCCAGAGAGAAAAAGGGTTAAGAGTTAGACTAGCAGTGTTAGAGCATGTCCCACTGATACATACAAGGCTGGGCCTTGGTTGATCCCCAAGTGCATCTACTAATTCTCAATAACTTGAGTATCAGATTATCAGTTTTGGATTTTACCTGTGTCAGTGTCAAAACTGACAGTGGCATGGAAACGTTTGCCATGCTTCAAGATGTCTAGAGTCAGGAGGACCTCTGGGCTCTCCCGCTTCTCCTGGATACGGTACAGCGCACGTTCCAAATTAAGCCAAAAGCTGATTTCCTGCAAGGCAGTTCCTGATGCAGGATCTCGATCGAGTTTGGTCACCTTTGAAAATAAGATGACAATGACTTGTAAGTCTCAAGTCGATCTCTCCCCTATACATTTGAAGGGTTTGGTTTGAAGCTTGGCGGGATGGTTGGGTTAAACACTCCCACAGTTCACAATATACCCGCTATTCTGCCCGAACTCTGGCCCTGCATGAATACCTCTAGAAGCAGGAGGGGCTCCAGTCATCACGTTATCACAAAAAGAGCAAGCCTTTCACACTGGCTTTCAGTTATGTGCTCTTACCTTTTGAATTTCTCGGATCCACCGATTGACTCCAGACTGTAACTGGTTAAGAAAAGTTGGGTCTTCAACTTTATCACCAAAATCTGTAACTTTGGGCTTCTCTCCACGCTCATAGCACTGCTTTGCAACATTCGTGATAATGGGATGTATTGGCAAGCTGATCTCTGGGATCTCAATATTTTGCTGCAGGTGAAGGAGTCCCATCTCAAGTTCTGCAATCTTTTTTTCAACTGAAGGAGCCATTTTATCACCATCCCTACAAACACATGATGTATCTCAGAACTAGAGCATTCTTTAAGTCTGTTCAGTACCAATGAGATACCCCTTTGTAATGCGATGGAGCCAAGACGCAGTCAGAAGGTAGTGCTTACCTGTCTGCCTTGCCAGATTCTCTGATGTAGGACTTAAAAAAAGGAGCCACTGCATTGCTGATGAAAGAATGTAGTGTTTCATATGGCGAGTCTTCACTGAGCGTGAGGACTCTGAGCTGGGAGGACACTGGTTTATCTGCATCGATCACAGGGGTTCGCTTGATGAATGCCAAGCTAAAAGGCAAAAAAAAAAATTCAGAATAGGGAAGCCCAATTCTTAATTAGTTTTAACAATTATAGTTTTTATTTGAATGTTTAACTTAGAATTATATTAAAAACAGACTGAGCTAGGTAGGTGTGGTGGCACACACCTTTAATCTCAGCACTCAGAAGGCAGAAGTAGGGGTATTATCTCTCTGAATTTCAGGCCAGCCAGGAATATATAGTGAGACCCTGTCTCAAACTAACCAACCAACCAGACTGAATGGCTGCTTTTCTAGTTGTGAGCGTATTCCTTTCCCACTTTGGGAGAATGACTGTATCCTGTATCAGAACATGGTTATAGTATGTTCCATGACAGCAGGCAAAGGTAACAACTGGGCTGGCAGAATTCACAGTTCTGGCTTAAAACCAACCCACTCAAGCTACTGCAAGCTGTGTATCAATCGTACCTGCACTATTGTTAACTGTCATCAATCATATCTGCACTAGTGTTAACTGTTACTAACTGTACCTGCACTATTGTACACCATAGACCTATTAACTATCAGGTCAGCTCAGAAATAAAAACCATGTACCAGCTAACTGGCCACTTCTCCCAGTATCATGCCTTAGTTTTTTCATTCTCTTCCCCACCTCCAGATGCCACTTCAACTAGATTTCCTATTTCCCTAATATATCACATGGGCAGATGACATGGTTCAGTGCTTAAGGGTATCTGATGCCAAGCCTAATAACCTGAGCTCAATCCCCCAACCCTGGAGTCTACATGGTGGAAACAGAGCAAAGACTCCTGTGGGTTGTACTGTGACAGCCCCTCCCACCATGGTAGAGTGCTTTCAGTACTACAAAAGATGGAAACTGAAGGAAAAATTAATATATATATATATTCTTGCAGTGCAGGTCAGGCAAATCACCGTGCTTCCCCAACCCACGTATAGCAAATGCAACTCCTATTTGGGAGTCCTACTGTACACAACTCTTCTGCAGCCTTTTTTCTCTCTTTTGAGACAGAGTCTTTTCCTATTTTGCAGACTAGGCTGAGCCCAAACATTAGATCCTCTAGCTTCAGTCTTCTAAATGCTGGGGCACAGTGTGGTACCACTGTACTCAGCAACTCTCCTGCAGCCTTGAAACTGCACAAGAAGTCTTGACTCCCGATGCAGAATAATGACAGTAATTCATGTATGGAAATCTGAAAGTTTCTACTGGAATTATGAGTTGATACAAATTTTCTGGAAGGCAACATGCATTAAAACTTTAATAATGTCTTTTCTGTGAACTAGTAAGACTTCTTTGAAGGATTTATCCTAAAAAAGAATCAGGCCTGTACACAAGAATGTTTACTATTCAGTTATAATGATGAAAATAAGATAAAAGCTGAGATTATTTATTAGATCAATGAATACAATCTGACTGAAACCTGAAACTCCTAGTGAGGACAAGACAGCTCAAGCATAACCAACACCATGTATGACTATTAAAGCTGGAGGGTTTCAGAATCCACAGACTTGGAAATCCTGCCTGAGTTCAAGATGTGTTCACTGCAGTAGACCCGTGTCTCACTGACAGAATGGCATACTCACACAACTTACCTGTTGGACTTGACCCCATAATGAATGTCTATGTTGATGTTATAGGAAATGAATTCTTTCTCCTCTTCTCCTTCATCACCAACATCCTCTACAAGGCATAATAATAATAATAATAATAATAATAATGTCAAATTCACACTGGCATTTCTAACTTTTTATATATCAAGTCTTAGAGAGTGGCCCTCACCCCACCTCACCTCTCAAGACCCAGAGTGTTGATACTACCTGTTTTTCCTGACTCCTAAGTTGGGCATTTGTTTGCTGTGTGATCTTGGGGACAGGAGGCTGACTACTCTGTATCTTCCAGGCAATACTGAGTGCGTGGATTGTTGGAAGGACTAACAAGAGGACACAAATGCAGTCCCAGGCTAGACATGCCCGTGGGCAGTGCCAGTAGTTTTGCCGAATTCTCACTGTCCTGGTCCACTACACTCACCTTCTGTGTCCCAAATGTACAAATCTCTTTCCTTTCCAAGTATACAGCTTGTAGTATACGACATGACAAGCATTTCTATGTCATACAGTCAGCCTAGGCTGGCAGAACTATTAGCCCTGTTGTCTAGGTACAGAGTGTAAGTAAATGTTCCCCAAGACACTCAGGCAGAAATCACCATGAGGATACAGAGACCTACAATTCCATACAAGCTGTTTACCAGCACATGAAGATCAAGGCCACAGGTGAAGCCCACCCTGGAAGATTGTTGGCCAGAAATGACACCAAAGGCAGTCATCCAGTTTTTCCTTTGCCCTGCCAAGCACTTTTGTCAATCTGCTGTGGGCTCCAGATAGAACCCGCCTCTTCCATTGAAGGCAAAGATCTTGTGGACCACAAAGCACACAGGTCCCACACAAAGCTTATTGGAACTTGGCTATACGATAGGCTCAAGAGGCATGTTAAGTCAGACATCTAAACTAAAAATGAAAATTAAAGAAAGAATTTATAAGAGTGATCTGGGTGTAGTGGCACAGGCCTTTCTTTAATCCTAGCACCTGGGAGGCAGGTGGGTATCTGTGAGTTCAAAGCCAGCCCGGTCTACCTAGTGAGACTGTCTCAAAATAAAATAATAATATTATAATAAAGTAATAAGACAATACAAACTTCTCTATCAAGTAATAACCTTTGAGGCATGTGAGCATTCTAGTTGAATTATCTCCACAATGATTCACAGTGTGAAATAACAGTATTAGCAAAATCTACATACAATTTAGGGATTTAACAGGATTATTTATACATTTCCTTATTTATATCACCTCTCCCTCTCTCTCTCTCTTTTTTTTTTTTTGAGACAGCGTTTCACTGTATAACCCTGGCAGGCTCCTGCTAAGATTAAAGGCATGAGCCACCACACCCGCCTCGCCTTCATTTTTAAGTCACAAGGTAGGTGAAAAGGCAATAAACTTACAGAAGATGCAGAGGCTGAGTGTGGGAACTTCACATTCATGAGCAAAGGGCAAAGGACACTGAACTGGGGGTCTACAAGGCTTCTTTAGCAATTAAACCATGGAACTCGGGCATAAAATACAGAGCCTGAGCAAATGCTATCTGCTTTGTTAGTTTAAGATGAGACAAAAGCAAAATTATAAATTAGGATGTTCGCATGAAATGGGTGGAGCTGGAGATCACTGCAGTTAAGTGAGTAAGTTCAGGATCAGCGGACTCAAAGACCAAAGGTCTTCTCTCCTGTGGGCTTTGGATGTAAGTGGAGTGGGCTTGTGGGGTAGGAAGGGGACTGTGAGAGCTGAGGAAGCAATCTTAAGGGAGTGGGAGTAAAACACAGATGAAAACAGAAGTGGGAATATTAGGGGAAAAGTAGGGGAGCAGTAAGAGGGGATCAGGTAGGATAGGGGAGAGCAGAGGGGAATGGGTAAAATGACACCTGTGTACGCAAAAGCTATAATCAAAATCATCTCTTTGTAAGCTAACATTAAAAATAAAATCCACACTAAAAACCATGATATGTATCTTATCCAGGAGACATTTCTGCCAAACAACTGTTTTTGATATAATTTTAGGAAAGGGGGGAAGAAGTGGGTGGCAGAACATTCTAGTATACATAGTACTACCTCTTGTTTTTAAAAGTAATGACTGTCATTATGTGGGAGTTGGCATCTTCTGACAGTACCCTGAAGGCCTCAGGCATACTGAGAACATAAAACAGTGACTACCCCAGATGCTACATGCCACTTCTCTATGGCACTGGAGTCCCTGCTCTTGACTGTGTTGGTATTCTGCATCTCAGGAGAGGAAAGAGCTTGTCTACTGTGTGCTGTATGAATGCTGAAAAGCACCCCCTGTAGGTGCAGAATGTCTGCATCTGTCAGCTGTACGGTTCCCTCAGAAGCACTCAGTTGTCCAAGAGATTGGAGCATGACTAAGGGCGGTCATCCAGTGCTATGGAGTGATGAGTGCCCAGCAATAAGCCTGTGGCCATTCATCCAGATCAGGAAGCCATACTTTGCCAAGAGATCCAGCATGTTCCTCTTGCGCAGGCCCTCCCATGGGCTTTTTCAAATGAGTAACTGTAGAATGTCAAAGGAGGGGTTTAATTTTTTTTAACTTTCTAAAAACTGTTCAAAAACCCTTTATAAATAAGCTGGTTTTCCAATCACTCAAATTAGGCTACATTACAAGATAACCCTGTTGCCTGAAAGCAGCCATACCTATGCCTGCAATCTCTAAAATTCAAGTGTAAGACAAAGCACATAAAGACATACTGGCAAGGCCGTGGAATTAGGAACTATTTTCTTGTCAGGCTTGGTGGCGAATACCTTTAATGCTAGTACTCAGGAGGCAGAGGCAGGTGAACCTCTGTGAGTTCTAGGCCAGTGGTGCGGGAGAATTATCTGTATTCTGTTAATCATGTTTTAAATAAATGCTGGCTGGCCAGGCAGGAAGTATAGGTGGGTCAACCAGACAGGAAGTAGAGGTGGGGAGATGAGAACAGGAGAATGCTAGGAAGCAGGAAGCTCCCTCCGCACTCCTGCCCAGACCCCCGAGAAGCAAGATGTAACCTGCAGACTGAGAAAGGTACTGCGCCATGTGGCTAACATAGATAAGAATAATGGGTTAATATAAGCTACAAGACCTAATAAGAAGCCTGAGCTAATGG
>LOEQ01000091.1:1359766-1381343 GCA_001685075.1 Bramus lutescens | reverse complement strand
GCTCCACCCAAGCTACGGCCACGCCTCGGGGTTACGAGGTGGGGGGGCAATCCAGTCACCTACGTCACCGACCCCGCCCTTTACGTGGCAAGTGACCGACTCTGCTGCAGGCCTGGAACCAGCATTTAGTTTCCAGCGTGCCTGACGATCGCTGCCCAGTAATCACTTCTGTAGATTGCCGGATGGGTCACGTGCCTGAATGAGATCACGTACGATCTCCTACTGTCATGTGAGTCATTCATCAAACCAATCACCGCGGTCCGGAAGAAGACGCGTTGTGATTGGTTCATTCTCCCCCAGCTACCTCGTGAATCTCGCGAGCTTGGAGTTAGGGGGCCGTTCCAAATTGTTTTTTTTTTGCGTGGCTACGTCATTTTCTTGCGCCAGACTTTAGGTTAGGGGACTTGTACTTTTGTCATCTCCCTGTCCTCTGGGCTGTGGGGCACATTTCTAAACGCGGGTCCGGACTGTCTACGGTCAGCACTCCCCTCCCTACTTAGGGACACGACGTCCTGTGCCCGTTTTCTCTTTCTGTGGCTGCCCGGCTTGCCCTAATTCGGGCTGTGTTGGAGACGGAAGGAGGTCATGTGGCTTCCGGGCGCTGTGATCCATCCCGTCACGTGCATTGTGGAGGCTGCGCCGTGCTTTTGCCTGCGGAGATGTCGGGTACTTTCACAAGTTTTCCCGGCTTGGTGCTGCTGTACTGAGCGATCCTACTTATTTTAATTCTTCGATGCTTTCTGTATTACCTTCTCGTTCCTACAGAGCTACTTGCTGTCATCCGCTTGCTTTTTGGTTTTGATACAGGGTATTAAATTGTTCGCCTCCCCACTTGGATTTTGCTGTTCTCTTTGATCCCACATTTATCTGTACATGCATTTACCAGACACTGAACTGGAGAGCGCTGGAGTGGGGGTGTCCCACACAGTGCCAGACCCTGACGGTATAGCCATTAAGAGGGTAATAGGAACATTGCTTGTTTGGATCTCGTGGGCTAGCTTGGGGTGACTGGTCGGAAATAAGAGGGAAACTGAGCAGCTCAGGAGCCTTCACCAGAGGCATCTTACACAGAAATGAGTAGAAGCCAGGCACAGCGGTCCAGGCCTGTTGTCTTTCTACTCAGGAGATTGAGGAAGGAAGAATGGAAGTTAAAGGTCATTCTTTGCTACTTAGAGAGACCTTTTTTCAAAAGCAAAGCAAATCATAAAAAGACAAAAGTCAGGTCAAGATGCCCATTAGTGTTAGAAGGCTTATGGGAAAGATGCAGGCTGTCAAGGGGAGAGGGGAGAGTAAAGGAAAGTTGCCTGGCAGTGTAATGATCTGTTCTGCAAGCCACGCCTACTCCCCTGTCTGTTGAGACAGGCTGATCTTCAGCTTCCAGCCTGAGTTCCTTCTCTTTTCAGTCTCTCAAAAGAGGCAGCTTCTGCTTCTCCCCTTCCCCCTTCTCTCTCTCCCTCTCTTCTCTCTCCTCTCCTCTCCTCTCCTCTCNCCCCCATCCATAACTCACTGTACATACATACAGAGGCCAAAGGGATACCCCACCCTGTTTCTCAGGTCTTTATCCTTTGACTGACAGTTACACCATGAAGTCTGGCACTCAGAGGCAATTACACTTTACACTTTTCCAGTTGTCCAGCTTGCATAATACCTCTCAGCCTCCACGACCGCAAGTCAATTCCCATAATAAATCTACACACACACACACAAAACACCTCCCTTATATTAAAAGAACCAACCAGCCACCCAGCCAACTAACCAGCCCCTCACAGCCTAAAGTGAATGCAAGTGGTTGCCAACAAAAAGGATCCATCAACAGGCAGCCTTGCTGGATCCTATTAAGTAGGTGCTATGACTTGGTTTCCAATGTCTGCTAGTTAATATGACTTCCCTTTTCTGAGCCGTGTAGCTATTTCTCTGAAATAAAAACATTTTCTCCTGGAGGGAGGTTCCTAAGAGAAAAGTTAAGAGGCTCAGAAGTCCCAGGACTCCCAAGGTCCTTCTTCCAGCCATGAGGAAACTGCTGGGGAAGAGGAAGACTTTTGGGTGGAGCTGTTTACAAGCTGTCTAGTGGGCTTCAGAGAAGCTACGTTCTTGAGTCCAAATGTCACCATGTTTCTGTAAGTGATCCCAGCAAGCTCACTGGTTCACTGAGTAGACTTGGGTAGAATCTTTTATGTTCTGAGTGCCCTTTCTGGAACAGAATTTGTTCATGGCTCCTCAGGAAAAGTCACATGAGTCTATTTCATTTTCTGTAAACCAAGGGATTTGAAGTAGACAAAGGATTAATGGAATTTTAAATTTCCTAGGTCATGAGGCAGATTCATATTGTAATATTAAACATTTTCAAAAGAGAAAGTGATGCCATTTATTCTCAAGTACAGAATTATAAAAAAAACCCCATGGTTTATGCCTGTCACTCTCAGAAGGTAGAATTTAATGCCAAGAGTAGAGGAAAAGCTGGCCAGACATGGTAAATACTGGATCAGTAATCTGAAGACCAGATGCCACTGCTCTTTTCTTGATAATGAAGGATGATGTTCTCTTGTGCCCAGGACTGGCTTGCAGACTAGCAGTGGGGACCTATGTATGAGCATTACAAAGCTGACCATGGCCCCAGGTCAACTTTAGGGGAGATTCAGCATTTTATCTGGGTACATGTCCACACAGGATAGGACAGGAGCTGGGCGATTATGTCTTCCTGGCACAGTCCTCATAGCTAAGTCATAGGGGCTCCATGGATAGAGTCATGTGTTTGCATCCCATGGCTCTGAGTGATCCTTTCATTCTGAGCAACTTGTGATAGATGAAATGGAATCATGCCAGACTGGAGGTAAAAAAAAAAATCAGAGAGACTGTGACACTCCTAGCTCTTATGTGCTATTCTGTCATTATCTATGCACCTGCACCATCGAGACTACATGCAAGTGTTTTTCCAACTCAGATTTGAAGGTTAAAAGTAAAGGGAGGTCTTTTATTTTACCTTATGAGATTGGGTCTTGCTCTCTTGTCTGGACAGTAACTCCTGGGCTCAAGTGAGCCCTCTTATCTCAACCTACTGGGACTGCAGGTGTTTGCCACTATGTCGGGCTCCCCATATGTAGTTAATATTGATATTGATATAGAATAAGAGCCTTGTCCCAGCACTCGGGAGGCAGAAACAGGTGAATGTGAGTTCGAGGCCAGCCTGGTCTACAAGAGAGTTCCAGGACAGGCTCTAAAACTATAGCAAAACCCTGTCTCAAAAAACCAAAACAAAGCAAAAAAGAGCCTTGGGTTGAGGGAATAGCTCAGTTGATACTGTGCTTGTCTAGGTTTGATCCCTAGCACATAAAACCAGGTATGGTTTTGTATATACATATTTCCAGCACTTGGGAGATGGGGGCATTTGGGAAGTCCAGTCATCCTTGGCTATATAGGAAATTCAATGTCAGCCTGGGATACACAGACTTTATAGAAAACTTAATATATCATTCCATCTCCTAGCAGTTTAAAGTACTGGACTGTTTCCTCCTGGGCTAGGACAGCCCTGTTTCTGGCTGTGTCCTTCTCCTTAATGGCTGTTTAGTCTCATCTCCTAAGACCTCTGTGTTCTCAGATTGGCTGCAAAGTTTATCACAGGCTCTGAATCCTTCTTGTTTTCTTGGGGCTGTTCAGTGGGGGAGAATGTCAAGTTTGGGGTATGTGGGTGTTGGCTAGGAGACCCCAGAACTGCTTTATCTGTCAAGTCCGGGCCAAGGTGGCAAACCTCCCTGCACACTATTCCTCTTTTGAGGGGATCTGATGGAGAAGGGTTTAACTGTCCCCCAAAGTGGGACTGGCCTTGTCTCCAGTTCTCAAAGGTAGCAGCTATGCCATTATTCTCTTGGGTACTGGGATCATGCTGGGTATACCATAATAATATAGTCTAGGGGTCTAGGAGATTTAGCATCAGCTCTACTCCTGGAGGGGATGGATACTAAGATCCAACTGTGTATGTGACCAACCCTGAGGACTATACAGACCTCACCATGAATGGACTCACACCACTGCCAGGCAAAGCCAGCATTGAAGACTAAATGTGAGCAGAAGACAACTGGCAACTGAGCCAAGCCCATCTCCTCTGGCCTGGACATCAGCCTGTTGATTGTAACATGTCCTTCCAGCTGCTGTCCTAAACACCCCAATACAGAGCACTTCCAGTTGCTTCCTCTTGCTACATCTTTCTATTTTTTGTTTTTTTTTGATTTCTTAATTTATTTTTAATTCATTTATTTTAATTATTTTTTATTACTAATTATTTTAATTAATTTTTTTTTGTTTTTGGGTTTCTCTGTAGCTTTGGAGCCTGTCCTGGAACTCTCTTTATAGATCAGTCTGGCCTCAAATTCACTGTACCCTGGGTAATGCTCACTGGAATCAATTTACAAGCTTTTAAATATTCTCATTCCTACCATGATGGGTACAGCTCTGATGAGATTCTGATTATCTTCTTTGTTGAGGGGAAGCCTTGGCTCAAGTCTCCCAACCAGGGTGGAAGTTAGGGCTCCTGGAGGTAATTCCATCAGAAAGACCAAGCCCTGGCCCTACTGGCTTCAAGATGCCTCTAAAGTCATTATGGATGGACACCTTAAGTCTAAAATGGACAGCTTCCTACAAGCAGTATTTTGAAGACAGAAGTGAAGATGACTTAGTATTGTCAAGATTGGGAATATGCCTACACATAGCATTTATTGCAGTGCTTCTCAACCTATGGCCCCTTTAGGAACTGAATGCCTTTTGCAGGGGCATTTTCGCAGGCCTAAGATCACTGGAAAACACAGATATTTACATTACAAATCATAACAGTAGCAAAATTACAGTTATGAAGTGCCAACAAAAATAATTTTACGGTTGGGGTCACCACAACACGAGACCTGTACTAAAGGTTAAGAACCACTGCTCTATGGAAAACTGTCCCCAGTGGAAGGTGCAGAGTCCAGGGTTCCTAGGCTCCCCTAGCTCTCCACCTGGCTCCTGGGGTTCCCTGTGCCCATCACACTGTTACCAGACACATTTGTTCCCGCCTGCTTTATTATCAGGAATTGAGAAGCTTGGTCAGGACCCCTTGGTCTAACAGCTGGTTTGTTAGACACCACTTGAAAGCTCTAGCTTGGCCCAGCTCGTATTTGGTCAATTTACTACAAGCATAATGCAGGCTGAGTTGACCTTGAACTAGATATGACCAGGAAAACAGGGAGAGAAAAAGATATGTCCTAAGTTTCTTTTGAGACGGAACCTCCCAGTCAGGCCTTGAATTTCTGGTCCTCCTCCTTCAGCCTCCCAAGCGCTGGGATTCCAGGTTTGGGCCACTATGCCTGGCGAATTCTCGTCGTCAGCCTAAAGTTCTTCAGAGTTCACATGCTTTTGTGAAACTGGGCATGATGACCCAGGAAGCTAAGGCAGGAGGATTGCTGCAAGTTCGAAGCTAGTCTGGACTATGTAGTGAGTTCAGACCAACTTGAGCCACAGAATGAGATCCTGTCTCAAAAATAAGATTTTGTTTGTAAAGATGATGTGAAGGAGATGGTGAACTGAGCTGGGGAAGGGTACCTAGCTTCCACCGGCATGGGCCAACCTCTTTACTCAGATGGGTTCCTTAAGCCAAACCCAAACAGGAAACACCACCTCCTACCCCAAAAGCCAATGTTAAGGCTGGTGGATTTCAAACTTCTGGTAGTGGAACCCATTTCTCTCCACTGAATCATATGTAACAACATATAGATTTAATTATGAGGTGAATTTTTGATGATTTTCACAAGTTTCATTTTAGTGTTAGTAACAAAGGCAATGAGAACAGAGTTTTGATGGCTGAAATTTGGTATAGCATGTTTGAGACTTTGCTTAAATTTACACAGAAACAATATTCCTAAAGCACCATGAGACATGGATTGATATCTGAGGTTCTCTTGGTTCTGCCAGGCAGGTGCCAAGTCCACTCCACACCCTCCTATGCCCACACCTTCCCCGGATCCTGGGGGCCTCACTGAGAGTTCATGGTCACTCAACTCTCAGTCTGGAGTATATAGACATGAATTCACACTGTTTACCTGGATGTTTCCACAGCTTACTGTCCTTGTGGTGCCTTGTTTATGGGGCCTTCCTACCTGTAATAGGTCCTGGTGCATGGGCTGAGCCCTGGTTCCACTCAGTGCTGTGACCCTGAGGCAAGTGATTTAAACTGTTATGTCCTGGTCTCTCCACTGTGAATAGAAAGAACAGCCAACACTCTGGTTGGCCAAAGGAGCTCCCATAGCACCTCCCCATTTTGTTTAAATAAGAGAGTTCCAAACCCAATATAAAACTATGTACACTAGGAACAGATATCAAGTATAAAGTTAGAATTACAACCAGCATAAACAATATTAAGCAAGGAACATATCCTAATGTTTTAACAAACATTCTATCCTAAGGAGTNAGCATAAACAATATTAAGCAAGGAACATATCCTAATGTTTTAACAAACATTCTATCCTAAGGAGTCTAAGTCTTGTATTGAAAATGGCTTGTCTAGATCATAAGAGGATGGTAACTATGACTATCTAATCTTCAACCCATCAAAAGCCTGAGAAAGGAGATAATATTACTCGAGTAGGCAGTAATGTGCAGTATATGACAAGACAGACAACTGGCTGCCTGAGCAGCCCCAAAGTCTCATTTGCAATGTTGAAGCAACCAACTTTGGCTAAGGCCTAGAGTAACTGACAGATCATTTTCAGAACCGTCTTACCCTGTCTTGGCAAGGTTTGGCAGTCTTTTTCCTTGTATCCTGCTTGTTCAGTCTGGACATTGTGCACTTTGTCAGTGGCCGAGGCATGGGCAGTTCCTTGCCCAAAGGCCAATTGTGCCAAGAAGAAAACAAATGGAGATTAGCCAAAGGGTGAGAGGCATCTACAGATCAATGCCTGGGCACAACGATAGCCACCACTGCTGACTTGGTACACCAGTTTCAGGGAGGGAAACACAGAGCTTTTCCAGTTTTCCCGAGAGCCTCTTGAAGCACTGTGGCTCTGGCAGCTGTCAATTACAGCACACCTCTGGCCAGTTCCTGTGCTGTGTGTGTGTGTGTGAAGTTACCAAACATGATGTCCTTCTCCAGTTGGGTCACCACCCAGTGCCAGGAAGCATTAATCCTAGTCACTACCCCAGATCTAGTATCTTCTAACCTTGAGCCAGTTCTGGTAGGAGTACTTTCCTCAAACACCTGCAGTCAGCAGGTCTGAGGCCCAAGGCCTCCTCTGGCTTCTCTCTGCCTGGGGTTTGGCCTCCACTGCTTATTAGCTCTGCCAGAAGGGATGGAAACCCAGAGACCATATAATGGGCAAGGGTCACGACCCAGAGGTGCTCTTCCCTGCACGGATAAAGCACAGACAGTGAAGTTCCTGGGCTGTTTTCACAGGCATCAGCAACAAATGGACCAGCACGGACCTAAGCTCATACCCTCAGCATGTCTACCCTCTCCGGGCACTTAGTCATGCATCAAGGTTAGAACTCCATTAGATTTCTAACCACCAGATTAGTATACACATTGCCTATTTAAAAACCAAGTGCTGTGTGTCAAAAGCTGCATCTGCCTTTTTTCTCTCCTTCTCTATAGCCCTGGAGTTCACTCTGTAGACTAGGCTGGCCTAGAACTCACAGAGATCTGTCTGCCTTTGCCTCCCAAGTGCTGAGATCAAAGGTGTGCACCACCACACATCTGCCTTTTCAGTCAACAAGGTAATATGGTAGCTCACAGGTTCAGCTTCTAAGAGTGGAGACGAGGTGCTAATGGACAGTTGGCACTCAATAGGGGGACACAGGACACCTGCTCCCAGTGTCCCTGGAGNGCTGGTCTATGACCTGACAGTAACAGTGTGTTGAAACCAGACTGCCCAATGCCATGGCTAAATTTAGTTTCATGATGAGCAATAAAATTCACATGTTCTTTATTTAGTCCATATAATACACCATTTTAAAGAGGTCTTTAAAATCAGATAAAAGAGCATATTAAATGGCGAGTGCATGAAGTCTTTCTTCATAAACAATGTCAAAACAAAAAAAGTTTTGAATTACAAAATGTTAAAAAATATGTTGGTACTTAACATTTCACTAAAGCATAAAGTTACAGATATTTTCTAAAGAAAAATAACTGTGCCACTTACCTATTTTTGCTGTTTCTATGAACTTTTTAAAATTCTGTACATAGGACATTTTGTACAAAATATTAAGTCTACATTTTTATTACTTATTACCATAAAACAAAGATACAATGTATGTACAATGTTCAAAGGAAGCCATACAAAGCCACACTAGAAAGACACTTGGAACTGTGACATCCCTGGCACACAGATACATTTTGGAAAGAGTGAAGGTGCCAAACTTAGAGCCTTACGAAGAAAAACAGTCGTCCATTTATTTTCAACGTGGTACTTTTTTTTGAAACCAGTCTGGTACAGAACCAACAGTGTCTCTATAACAATATATAAGTTGAGCAATTAGCACAGGGAACCCAAGTACTAACTAGGGAAACTTTAATAGGCCAAAATATTGAGTAATACTTTTGTCAAAGAAAATTAGTTTCTCTCAAAACGCTTTTTTTCTTCCTTATTGGTGAAGTTTGTCTTCAATAAAGAGCAGAAATAAAACCCAGACCAGCTGATGTTCTTCTGTGCTGAGCTTTGAACAATCATCCGGACACTGATAGCTTGCATTCCATGCAGGGCAAGATTCTCCCGGGACCTCTCCCCACATATGGAACACCCCACATCGGGGCCATCTGAGACTCTACCAGCTAAAGACGAGAGTTCAAACAATGGGGTTCAAAACACATAGACACTGCTTTAGACAATAAAAGCACCCTTTTTCCCTCAAAAGGAGAAGGCATCTCAACTTTTTTTTTAAATGATAATTTCATAATGGTAAAGTGGATAGATACTTGTCAAGTTTCTCAGGAAGTGTTCTTCTCACCCAAGCAACCAGCCTGTCCACCTACAGTTGGGGCCACCTTTCCGTTTTGTGTCCTCATGGATCTTCCCTCTCTGCGGATGCCTGTCTCTCCTGCTGTGTCGAGTGAGTATCAGCAGCGAGCTAAGGAGACCCAGGACAGGTTCTGTGGCCACATGAGAGCAATCTCTTTTTTCCCCCCATGGATACCTGAGACCACAATTAAAAAATAACCCAGATTTTAAAAGAAGCCACGTTTTACCTCTTATGCATCAAGACATTTAACATTAAGTTATTTTTATGCAGAGACACAAGAAACTAGCCACTGTTCAGCATAGTGGTACACATCTCACGTAGCTTTTAAGGAGGATAAGTAAAGTACTGGCCACCCTGAGAGAAATAAAGAACAGACAAAGCGCCAAGTTTAAGGATTTTTCTCCTCGTGCTATTCCACCTAAAACAGAAGCTTAATCCATGCAAGAAGTCTGAGAAGCCTGTAGCAGCATGTGTAGATGGGCGGAAACGCAGACACTGCACTTTTCCTTATGAGTTCGGTAATGTGTACTTTTTAACAGAAAGGCTCACCGAGGGCACCCTAACAACACAGCCTGCAGAACGCCCAAAGGCAGATGCAGTTTGTAGTAGGCCAAGTGGCTTAATTATTGTCATGTTCTACCAATGTGGAATTCTTAGATCCGACAATTTTATCAATTCAAAAGCCTTGTTGAAGGATAATGTGTAACTAGATGAAAAACTGATTCTGCAAATTAATATGAACATATAATTCCAACACTGTGATTCTAGTCAAGGTGAACTGAGAAAGCACTTTTCAGAGCTTGCCTCTCTGAGCTTAAGTGGAACCCTGGCCTCTACCACAGACTAGGAAATATGGCTTTCGGTAGACATTAAGGGGAGCATGACACAGTGTGTATGCCATTCATCAAAGGAAAGAAACACCTTGGGAGGTCCCAGCGCTGAGGATGCTGGCCTAGTAGGCAGCTAGAATGTGAAAGCAAAGAGCCATTTCTATGAGGTTTAACCAACAAACACTAGCTGTTGGCACAGCAAATTGTGGAAATGTGTCAAAGGTTGTAAAGTCTTAAAAAAGGAGGCGATGCCTTCTAAAGTGTTCCTTTGATTTGAAAACCATGGTGTTACCATAGAACTACCTACTTCGTAGGCATGCAGGGTCCACTTGGGTAGGACAAGAAGACAACTAGGGTGCTTTCCTACAGCTCTGACTTTGGGACACAGTCTTACTCAGAGCTAGGCTGGGGTGGTGACAACATGGTAACAACACTGCCATCAACCCCCGGCTTAGCCAGCAGGGCCCGAGAAGCCACCATTGTTTGAACTCCTAATCTCGAGCTGAGGCAGATGAGCCTTACTGCCCACAGAACAGGTCGGAGGGAGCTTTGACTTTGCGAGTAGCTGACTGGTATGGCACAAACAGTACGGCTTTTCTACAGCATCCAGAAGAGAACTGACAGGCCCAACTCAGACGTGCTGCTCCACAGGCTAGCGCCCATCCTGGGAGAGCAGCTCACTGGCTCTGCAGTGAGCCCCCAAGGCTTTCTCGGTGTGGGGGTCCTGAGGCAGCTCGGACTTGCGGCGCACAAGCGGACGGTCCTTCTTCGGGTCTTTCTGTGCCTGGAATCACAAATGCAATGCAGTTGGCTACACACTAGGCTGACTGAGAAGGGAGTTGGCTTCTGAGTTACAAGTAAAAGGAAAATATTAAGCAAGCGAGGATCACAGATGTGCTGTAGCCTTGGCTGGCCACAGGATATGGGTCCATTTCTTATTCGTTCACCCCAAATATCCTAAACACTATGTGATGAGTGCAAAGTTTGAAGAATCTCCAGTTCTTATTACTCTCCTAAGTACCCTCTTTTTTGTTTTGTTTGACACAGGGTATCTCTGTAGCTCTGGAACTTCTCCTGGAACTAGCTCTTGTAGACCAGGCTGGCCTCAAACCCACAGAGATCCATCTGCCTCTGCTGGGTTTAAAGGTGTGCACCACCACTGCCCAGCTTGCACCCTCGTTTTTCACAGAACATCACCAATGTCACTTTATGATCATGTCTGTTACACACATTCCAGAAAGTAGACACTTCTTTAGGGGAAAACAGAATGAATAGTAACAAACTACATTTAAATCAGTTAAGACAGCTTAAACTTCTGCAAAAAATTATAAAAGTTTCTTACAGTAGGAATTGTTAAATGGGTCATGCGACTAGAAAAAAAAATTGTACCCAGAAGCCATTTACATAAAAGTTCCCAATATCAAGTCTAGGAAATAAAAAATTCCTTTCCATTGTCTTTCTGAAGTTTAGGAACTTCACTTTACCAGGAAGATTTTGACTGTGCACACATACACACACACACACACATGTGCACATATGTACCTGTTTTGAGACAGGATCTCATTATGTAGCCCAGGATGGCCTTAAATTTATTATGAAGTCCATGCTGGCCTTGATCTCATGGCAATCCTTCTGCCTTGGCCTCCCAAGTGCTGGGATTATAAGCATGAGCCAGCAGGCCCAGAGATTTAGCTAACTGTATCTGCAAGGAACGGGGCCATAGGGAAGAGCCTGCACTGAGCATCTCTCAGCTTTAGCGGAGGCAGTGATGTTAGCACCAGCGCTCTGGAACATAACAGACCAACTCAGCTGTCCAAAGGCAATGTGCTGCGAGAAGACTGGAGGCGGCCAGCAGTGCATTTGGACCTAAATTCCTTAACCCCAACTGTTTTCCTTTCCATCCAGTGTCTCTAACCAAAAAACACAGCATTAAAGACAGTAAACCTTTATGATGCAATCCAGGAAAATAAGAACTATTGAAAGCCAATTATGTGACAACAGAGAGCATGTATGAATGGCTGCTCCATGTGCTGATGTCAGACTTCCATATGATGATAAAACATGCTCCTATGCTCCAGTTGGAAACTCAAGCACCTGCCAAGCCACAAACAGAAGGCTGCATTTCACAGAGTTTGATGTCTTAGCAGGGTTCTCTGTGGATCTGCTTATGAAAACAGCTGCGTTAAGGGCTCCAGTGTCTTGTCTGACACCAGGATTATTGCTAGAGCTGTCACTTGAACCTTAGCACTCAACATGGTGAAGGAAGGTTTTTTGATTTGCCTGCCAAGAAACCAGTCAGCAACCTCCATACAGACTGTCTCCAGTCCCCATACAGGCTGTCACCTGTCCCCACACAGACTGTCACCTGTCCCCATACAGGCTGTCACCTGTCCCCATACAGACTGTCACCTGTCCCCACAGACTGTCTCCAGTCCCCATACAGACTGTCACCTGTCCCCATACAGACTGTCACCTGTCCCCATAGACTGTCTCCAGTCCCCATACACTGTCACCTGTCCCCATACAGACTGTCACCTGTCCCCATACAGACTGTCACCTGTCCCCATAGACTGTCTCCAGTTCCCATACAGACTGTCACCTGTCCCCAGACTGTCTCCAGTCCCCATACAGACTGTCACCTGTCCCCATACAGACTATCACCTGTCCCCATACAGGCTGTCACCTGTCCCCATACAGACTGTCTCCAGTCCCCATACAGACTGTTACCTGTCCCCATACAGGTTCACCAGTTCCCACACAGGCTGTCACTAGTACACATGCTTCTAAGAGTGCATTTATTGATTTGAGTTTTGCCACAAAACCCAGGCTGGTTTCAAATCCATGATCCTCCTGCCTCAGGCTCCCAAGTGCTGAGATTTTGGGTGTGCACCACCACAGCTGGCACGTAAAGAGTAGTTTATTTCTAACCCATCAGAAATTCAGAGGTAAAATTCTACTTTGAATTTTAGGTCCATCCTCATGCAAACCAACATTTTAAAATACATGAAATATGTCATTACCTCTGACACAGGCATGCCAGAGACAAGAAATGCCGTAACATACAGACAACAGTCAAGGCCTTGGAGCTGGACCCAGTGGAGGTGAACTGAGGATATAGAACTGACCAGAGCTTCTGGACATACACGAGGGGCCTCTCTGCTTAGCATTGCAAACAGATGCATGAAGCAGAGAATTTGACAAACCACAAGAGGAACAACGAGAGGAACAGGAGGCAGGGAAGAATGAGACACCATGCAGATGGTGGTGTATGAGCAAGATCTGGGGGAGAGGATGCGCTGGCAGCATGTAGGCAAGGGTGGGTGGATGAGGAAGCGGGAAGTGTTCCTAGAGGCCCTGCAGAGAACATGGGTTGCGTACACGATGGAGCACACCTCCTTTATCTTGGAAAGGTGTTGAATTCAAACTTTAGAATGAAATTTGGGGTAGAAATAGTCAACGTTCTTTAGTTCTGTCTTGCCCATCACTAGGTGTGATGTAATGGGAAGAAGGGAAAATACTTCATGCACGCCGTGGTGACTCGTCATGCTCTGGCAGATACAAAGCCTTAAAGTACACTCTATGCATTTTCTAAGGAGTACCTGCACTGCCTGCCTTCTGTCTCTACACTTTTCCTGACTTGCGTGGTAGACACTGCTTTTCTCCTGACCAACTGTTAAAAATGAAAATTGTTAATGTTTTAAACATCTCTGATATCAACGTTACTCATATGAAGCTTACACACTTTTCAGGGGTGTTCTGTATAGGGTTCCACAAAGGAAATCCAAACATTATTGAATTTCTCCACCTCCCCCAACAACCAAATGCCTTTCTTAGCATTAACTCTTGCTCCTTGTCTTCAGTAGAGCCATCTTATTTGCCTCTCACCCTGTCCTGACCCAATAGTCAAACCCACTTAGAGAAACATGGAATCTTGTTGGAAAAGCAGTGAAAATAAATCTGAGGGCCACAGAAAGTGTTCACATTATTGAACCCCAGACCTTAGTTTTTAGCTATAGCTTTGTTTGGTTTTTGAGCCAAGGTCTTCTCATGTAGCCTGGACTAGCCTTAAATGTACACAATCTAGCCTTGGTATCCAGAGCACTGGCACCACAGGCATGGTTACAACATCTGGTACTTGGCACATTCTTTTGCTATCATAACTGACTGAGAATTCCAAATGTTCTCAAATGAAGAAGAGATTTCCATTTCACCTGGTGGTGGTGGTGCATGCCTTTAATCCCAGCCCTCGGGAGGCTGAGACAGATGGATCTCTGTGAGTTTGAGGCCAGCCTGGTAACATAGTGAGTTCCAGGACAGCCAGGGCAACACAAAGAAACCCTGTCTCAGAAAACTGAAACAAAAACAACAAAAAAGGAGTTTATCATTTCTATGAGTCCATACTTCAGAAAACCTTCATCTAGACATTGAAACTCACGCAACTTCATGTACTAAAGCTCTGAGGTTTAAACCACAGACATCTTGACACTGGGTAGTGTTGTCTTTTTTCAGGGTTGCTATTCTAGGTCTTCTGAATTTCCATGGAAATTTTTTGTTCCATTTCCAAGGTGGGCTTTTTACTGTTGCCCAGACAGCTTCAAGCTTGAGATCCTCCTGCTCTGTCTTTGCACCATACAATTTCAGAACTGGTTGGTTTTTGAGCCCGGGTTGACCTCTGAACGTATTATATAGCCAGGGATTACTTTGAACTTTTGATTTTCCTGCCTTCACTTCCCAAGTGCTAAGGCTCAAGGAGTGTACCATCATGAAGGGTTTATGATGTGCTGGGAACCACCCAGGCCTTTGCACACATTAGGCAAGCACTCTACCCACCAAGGTGTATCTCTGCTTGTCAGTTTTCTTAAGGGGTTAAAAAAAACACCCTGCTGGGATTCTAGTGGAGAAATTAATTTGGAGAGAACTAACTTCCCTGCGCACGGTATCTTCTGACTCAGGAGCATGTGCCACAGAACTCAAAAATAAGGTGGAGGACCAACTTTGTAAGAATGTCAATCACACAGAAAACTCAACTAGATGATGTAATTTTAAGAGTCACAGAAAAAGACAGCTACAGGAGCCTCTCAGAGCAACCTGCCAAGGCTGCTGAGAATGCCCAACTGGTTTTACCAAAAGGGTACCTGTCACCACGGTGGATAACAGCTGGGAGGCTCCATGGTCCCAGGGCTAACAATGTCAGAGACACTTTTCAAGGCATTTTTGCTTGAGGTGTAAGATGAATTTGGTGTGTTACCGATCCAGTTACTGATCTTGTAAAGCACACGGTGTAAGTTATAGTGAATTGTGACCAAAGCTGAAGGATGTTCCAGAAGAAAAATTTCTCTGAACTTTCAAGTACTCATTGTGCAGTAAATGGCTTACAAGCCTTCAACTTGTTCTAAACTTTATGTGGCCCAAGTAGAAGCCCTGTCTCAAAAAGTCCCCCTCCCCCCCAAAAAGAGAAAGAGGTCACCAAATCCCAGAGGAACATGGGCATCTCAGATAAGCATTCAGCTGGATTGCCATTGGCAAATTCAGGGATGCAAAATCAAAGTGGAAATAAAAAAGGTGACCTTAATTCCTTTCAAAGTTACAAAGAAATCATACAGGAATGGGTAGAACACAGAAAATACATAGCTTTTCTTCCTTTTCTAATCATCCCTCTTCCCTCTCCCTCACTCTTCCTTTTTCTCCAGATGAGTCTCTCTCTACGTGACCCAGACTGGCCTTGAACTCACAATTCCCCTGCCTTGTCCTCTCAAGTGTTGGGATTATGGGCCTGAGTAACTAGGCCCAATTGAATTCTTTTTTGTTGTTGTCTGTTTGTTTTCAAGACAGGGTTTCTCTGTTTATCTTTGGCTGTAGACCAGGCTGGCCTCGAACTCACAGAGATCCGCTTGCCTCTGCCTTCTGAGTGCTGGGATTAAAGGAGTGCACCACCATGCCTGGTCCAGTTGATTTCTTGATGAGATCTATTCACTGCCAAGAATAACCACTATAAGGAAAGTGTAGAATTCAACTAATTCCTGAGTTTTTCCATTGCATTTTTAGTTCTTTCATGTTTGGCTGAGTAGAAAGAACTATTCATTCATCTATTTAAACAAACTTTAATTTAAGTCAAGGGGCTGAGGATGAACATGGATTACCATGACAAGGGCTAAGGCTGAGCCTTCCTTGCTCAGCACTGTGACTGAGAGCTGTGACTCCCAACTGGGCAACCATGTTGCTACGGTGAAAAGAAATGGCCACAGGCACCTCTGCTTATGGTATTGACATACAAGCCACAGCCTTTCAGGGCCGTCACCAGTAATCATGAAGAGATGCTGCCGCACCCTCTCTTCAGGCCAGGTCTTGAAGTGCTTCTGTGTGCTACCCTGGGACCACAGTCCAGATCAGAATGTTCCATGTCTGGTGTTCTGCAGACACATATGGTTGGGACTGATGGAGGCTCAGCTGGCTAGATTGCTCACTCTTAGTAATGCCTCATCCTATCTTATCAGGTGGAACCAAACAAAATGGATTAGAGAACCCTTCTGTTTATTTAACTGCACTCCAATAGACATCATGAGCAGTAAGCAGCAATAAGGTTCCCTTCTACATTCTAGAAAGGGGGCTAAAATTCACAAGTCAGAATAATCAACACCTCTAGGTCCATTCAAGGCATTGTTTACACTTGCCTGTAACAGGAAGCATGCCCAGAAGAATGCAGACTCTTAGGATCTGCAGAAGAACTCAGTGGATAACCCTCCTTAAAACCTTTCTGTGTGTGTTCTCAATTTGGCAGAAAGAGATCTCTGGATCAGAACTGCTCTAAACGGTTGCACGGAGTTGCAGTTACTGGAATTGCTGCTGTCACAGCCCTGGCCTGCCACAGGGGCTTTGGTTCCTGGAGGAGGCTAAGCTTCCCCATTTGGTGTCCTGGGAAGGTGAGGGGTGTTAACACCCTCCTCCCAACCCAACTCCTAACTATGAAGAACTAAAGAAAGTGTCTCTGGGACAGATCAGGAGTGAGAGGGCTGCAAAGGGAAAAGTGAATGGCAAGATGCTATTGCAAAGCTTCAGATTTTGCTCACGCTCATATAACACATAGTTAGGAGCTGGGTTTCTGTTACTAAGGTAAATGAAGCAACAAATTGCAGACATACACTTAATTGTTAACTTTTCTAGCAATCTGATCATTCAAATCTACAGAAGTTTCCTAACAGGTGACTACATTTCCCTTTATAGCATTAGCTTAGCGGAACGTGACGGACCCGTCAAGCACATCTGTAGCGGGCACTGCCCTGCTGAGCTCAATGCACTTTTACCTGACGAGTCTCGTTGCTCACTGTCTTTCTCAGCATCTGCACATCTTCAAACTGAGGCCCATCTGTCTCCATTGCCACCGGAATGCTCATGGCGCTGGCTTGACTATACACTGCATACTGCAATGCAAAGTATGGAGTCACTCTCTGTTAGGTGCCGGGTCTGAACTTAGGGCCCTCATACTGCAGGGGTGGCTTGCCCACTGTCCTTCCCTGTGGCCCTCTCCCAGAAGAAGCCATGTGGTAGGAGACAAGCTTGCCTACTTGTCCACTGATGAAGCCTGTGGGCTGCTGCCTGTTGGATGCTGGAAAGGGGCTCACCCTCCTTCAGTCTAGGCTATGGGGTTGACCCTCTGCTGGCCCCAAGATCATTTCTACATCTTCCTAAGTTCACCTCAAACCAGTCAGCCCACAGCCCTCCTGCATTTCTGGAGCCAACACACTGAAGGGACTGCCCACAGCAAATGGCCACTTCTCATCCCATTCTCTGTACACAGCCTGTCAAGCCCTCCCCACCCCCAGCTCTCTTCCCTTCTTCACATCCACCCTGGGGCAGCTGCCCAAATCCTCCTTCATTCCACATCCTCAGTATTTTCGTAATATCTCAAACCTTTCAATACATCCCGATATCCTGCTTGTCACCAAAAACTAACACAGCCTGGATTTTTGCTGATCCCTCTAACCTGGCACCCTATGCCCCTGGAATCAGGCCTGCTATGCCTTGGGGCCCTGTGCTCAGCTTTCCTACCTGTCCACTTCCTTGTGTTCTGGGTGCATCAGGTAGGTTGTAATGGCAGATGGTCCCCACCCTGGCCCCAATGACTTCAGGCTTTGTGAGCAGAGGGATGTAGTCCACAGCTTATTAGATGCTGGCACCTGTTCTCCCTGTGTGGTCAGCCGGGGTGGCGGGGACAGAGTCAGTGTCTGTTGCAGGTTGGAAGTTATGCTCAGTTCTCTTGCTATGTATGTGCTGCCAAGAAGCCCAAAGCCTGAAGAGGATGCTGGGTCTTGTGTCCCGGCCTATGGCCACCCACATACTTGGTCTCAGCCACCCCTTTGGCTAGCAGCTCTGTTCAGGCCAGTCTGGCTCCTGCTTTTTCTCTAATAAGCCACTTCCTGGACACTAACCATGTGTCCGCTGTACCCTCCAGGCCCTGTACTTATTGTAACCACACTTGGCACTCCAGTTTATTCTTACAACCACAGAGCCCTCCTACCCCCCTTCACACACTACTCTAAGAGGCAGCCCCCTGTGAGCGTGGCCCTTCCGGCACACCATCCTGCTGCTGACTGAACTGCAAGTCCGCCTGAGCCACTGTGCTCCTTACATACATTTGGAAGGATAAAGGCTTCTGCCTTCTCTCCAATATTATCACAGCTCCCTCAAGGCCAACCCTGAGTTTCTCTAATATCTTCTGACTTGCCTAGGTCTTGGGCCCTTGCCTTAAATGCAGACTGTGTGACAACTGTAGAGTCAGGACTCCCTGTTACCCCCGGGCTAGACCTCATCCAATACCAGTGCCATTTCTTTCTGAACCTCCCAACAGACACGAGACACCTGCCTCTGCAGTCTAGAGCAGTCCTGTCCTTGGTCGTGTGCTATGCTCTGGCTGTATCGGCCACCTTATGCACCCTATGCTTGTAGATGCCAGGCTGTATTTGGCTCTTATGTTTTTATCACTAGCAATTTCCATAATTTGATCCAGGATACACGGCACCTTGCCCTCAAGGCACTCAGAGTCAGGTGGGGAGGAAGAGAAAGTAATGGAAGTCTACATGACACACTACTGGGGGGCCAAGCTAAAGCAGAGGCTTCATCTTGATACTCCAGGATAAAGCCAGTGTTTCCCACAGGAGTTGCACGAGCCGTGGAAAGGATTCTGTGCTCATGGGCTGTGCTGGTTCACAGCAGATGAAGCTCACTCCCAGTAGGCACAGGCAGGCTTTCCACAAAGACCATAGGAATTCAAGAGGCAGCAGCTCACGGAGGATGAGAATGCTCAGGTCTCCATAGAAGGTGGAGGACCTGAGGCACGATCCCCTGCCACAGTGGCCCAGCTGCGCTCACATGACATCCAGCTGGGGGTGGGAGACGAGCAATAAGATGCTCTAGAGTCTATTTGGTGGATTAAATGAAACACACCATTGTTGGAAATGACCAGTGTTTTAGAATTCCACCCAAAGCATATGGCATGGAAAACCCAGAGAAGCAGCCACAGCTACTAAAACAATGTCTTTTAAGCCACAGGTTCCAGATTCTTTTTCAGCCAGCCTGTCTGGGCATTTCACATCTCTGGGCAGATGAGACACTTACTTGGCCTGTAGAAACAAGGGGTTGCTTCAGGAAGCCAGTGAACACACTGAATTACCTTCCTTTGGATGGTGAAGCTGCATATTCATGCTCACCAAGGTTGATAGGAAAACCGCTCAAGAACCCACATATCCAACACCACACTGAACCCTGTAATAACAACTACTGACTGGAAATTAGTTAGTACTAACTTCTCTCTCAAGAGAGTGAGTTCTAAGGCTATACTTTCAGCTCTGAGGTCTTCGCACATGAAGTATTTTCCACTTTAGAAACACTGTGTCATGGGGCTGGGCATGTGGACAAGACTCTTGATGACTGTCACAGATGGTTCCACACAGAGATGGGGTTGAGGACAGAGGGAAGGGAGGTCACCAAAACTTCAATGCCAAACCCATCACAGGTATGATATCACCACAGACAGTTTAAAGAGCCATCAAAAGGAATAAACCAGGAATCTTTGCTGCAAGGCAGTGGTGACCCCAGGCCACATGTTGACACAATAACCAGCTCTTAGTTTGTATGAAGAAGTTTTAGGCAGTTTTTTTTTTTCAACAGATTATTTCCATATTCTAGACAAAGCACACTTTCCAAGGCTCTTCACTCCTTAGCTAAATAAAACCTTCCAAACAAACCAAGATTCCCCAGGGCAATGTCAGCAAGGCTGAACCACCTAAGCCTGTCCACATATGCTTTTCCCACGTTTTACAACTATCAGTACTTCAACCTCACTTTCAACATAAACCTAACCCATAAAGGCAGATCTGTATAAATAAGCTACAGGCCTTAGAAGAGCTTCTCTGTAGCATGGACAGTATGGCTGGGAAATGCGGGCTGTTTGTCCTGGTGGAACCACAAACCTGTAACAGACTGCCATTAAGTCTCTTTTCACTGACGGGATGCAGGTCAGCATGTTGCTTTATAGGAAAGTACACACTGTTATCTTCATGGATAGTTTTTATTAAATGACAAAGATTAAAAAACCCATATCCAACTTATATAATAATTTATACACACTTCTCACCAAAAAAGAAATACACAGTTAAGTAAAACATTTTCTTCCCTGGAGAGCTGAGAGAAGCCTGAGAGATCTTAGTGTGGAAGGTAGGTCAGACATTTCATCAAGTGACCGATAGAACCAGACATACACAGAGCAAGGAGAAACACCCCCATATCACCCATCATTCAGTCCGGCAGACACAACACCAGAGGACCACGACTGCAAAGCTGTCCCAGGCTCTGGCGGCCTAAGAGCTAACATTGGATGGAGGCTGCTGAGTTGCCAGCAGCTCTGGCAGATATAACCATTTGTGTCTCGCTTCACCTGGCGAGAGCATACGGGCATCAGCTAGGGTAGAGGAAAGGTTAGTGTGAGCAGGGTGGAAGTCAGTTAGTTTATCAGCATACTTCATCTGTTTTAAATATGAAAATAAAAAAGAGAAATATGGTTCAAGAACAGCATTTATGACATTTGAGCAAGAAAGGACATTACAGTTTTAAGAGGTTACATCCTGATTTTCTTTTTACCACATCATATCTTACTTTTAAAAAGAAGAGAAAAAAGTCGATTTTGTGGTAAAAATTCTGTGTGGCAAATAAGTACTTATACAAGAGGAAGGTTACAAAGCTGGAAAGTGTTTTATTGTGGACATTTGCACATACAGTGTTAGTGACGATGGCCTCCCCTCCTGGGGTGGGGCCAGATCCTATTTCATCAAACATTCAAGCAACGCCTCAACACTCCCGTGTTACTCTCTTTTTTAGTACCTGGGGATTCGCTTTGGCTAGATTTTCTATTTTAACCCATGCTTCTTCTCGCTCTTTCATTTTTAGCTTCTCTCTGAAAAACAGTAAAATGTCATTTGTATTAGAGAAGACGTGCATTCAGGCAGGATGGGGGGGGAAGCTTGGAGATGTTAGCAACACAACCACGTTTTCCAGGGCCTTTCTGGTCTCATCCCATGTCTTTTACTGTGGCTCTCAACAATATGACATGAAAGAAACCAAACCTAAAAGCTGGCCAAGAGTTAGAATAAAGATTTTAAAAAATAAAAAAGTTAAATATTAAACAAGAATTTAAAACACTCCCTATCTCCTGCAAGTAGGTCCAACATTCCTAGCCTGGCTGGCTGTTTTCATACCCACTGGCGGGCGGGTCTGCAGAA
>LOEQ01000091.1:1344899-1356835 GCA_001685075.1 Bramus lutescens | reverse complement strand
TCAGGACCTTTGGAAGAGCAGGCAATGCTCTTAACCACTGAGCCATCTCTCCAGCCCCTTCAATTTATTTTTTGAGACAGGGTCTCTCACTAAACTTGGAGCTCCCCAATTTGGCAAGGCTGGCTGGCAACACCCTCCTATTTCTAGCCCCTCAGTGCTGTGATAATAGGTGTGGTCAGATGATCCAAACTCAGGTCCTCAAGTTTGTGCAATGGGTACATTATTGATGAGCCACCTCTCCAGGCCCATCCGTAGCAACTCACTCCCACTAGTCTCTAGTGTGCATATCACCCACTTAGTATAGAGGCTGACGCAGAGCATACATTTGGCTGGGGAGTAGAAAACAGAGATAACTGATTTACTAGAAGTGACAATGATAGAGGCAAGAGGGCTGTCTGTCAGCGTGGAGGCTGTATCTAAGGCAGATCCTGTGTGCAAAGACAGCAAGGGAGTAGTCAGTCAGAGTGACAGTAGTTGCCAGGCCTGCAGAGCCGTATCACAGGGTCTGCGAGCCAGCCGGCCCTCATTTTGGGCAAATTGGGGAGCCAGTGTGTGTGTGTAGGTCTTTTATATAAGTTACCACTAGTTCCCATTACAGAGAGCAAGAAAGCTAGGATAAGGACCAGATATGCTGTTGTCCATGCCTCTGCCCTGACTGCTGACAAGTACACCCAAGAGCCAGACTTCACAAAGCCACCAGGGCATGTGGTCAGTGCTGTCCAGCACACAGTCCTCTAGGCAGAGCTGTAAGTGCTCCATAAGCTCAGCCAGAGTGCAGTGTAGTGGCTACGCTCAGGAGCTCAGAGAGGAGCAGGATTACAGTTCTGCCACCAGAAGCCTTGAGTGAGTAGGTGGGGCAGGAAGAGGCAGCTGTGGAGGGTTCAGGAGGAAGTGAAGAGAGGTGAGCTTTGTAAATGGGAACGAAAAGGCACATACAGAAATACAGAACACGTAAAATGGATGGGGCAGACTTGTGACCAAGCTTAATGACCTTAGCTTGATGTCTGGAACCGACATGGTAGAAGACAACCAACTCTCCCACTTACATTCTGTGGCACACACTTCTCCATCCGTGCCCATAAAAAAATGTAAAACATACATGTGCACACACATACACACACAGTTTTGGGATGTCTCACTATTACTCATGCTGAGTCTCTTGCCTGAGCCTTTCACGTGCTGGAAAAAAGGGTGTGCACCATCGTGAATGGCAGATAATTCTTGTTTAAGAGTTCAAGACCTTCTATGCTTTCATTTTTTTTTTAAACCACGTAGGTCAGGCCAAACTAAAGTTTATAAACTTCCCACGTTGGCCTCCCAAGTGTGTACCATCATGTCTGACCAACACCTTACCTGTATTATTATTTTTTACAAAATTACATTTATCTATTACATGTGTATATGTCTGTGGTATGGCATAACTGTAGCCCATAAGACAATATGGAGGGGTTGGTTCTCTCCCTTCACTATGTGGGTCCTAGGGATCAAACTCATTGTCAGGTTTGGGGGCAAGCACCTTTCCCTGCCGAGCCATCTTGCCGGCTCTGTATTTTAATTTACTGTATGTGCATATACATGAGAGCATATGCTATGGTGTGTATGGAGGGTAAAGGCTAACTCTAAGTCCATTCTCTTCCCCCACTGTCACATGGGTTCTGATATTGAAGTCAGGTCACCAGGCTTGCAAGGCAAGCACCTTTACTGGAGAGGCCATCTTGCTGGTCTCAACACCTTCTTCTCTTTCTTTTCTTTATTTTTGAGATGGGGGTGGGGTTGGGGGGAGGGTGTCTGTGCTGCCCTGACTGGCCTAGGGCTCAACATATAGCCCAGGCTGGCCTTGAACTCTTAGAGACTAGAGAGAACATTTATCTATCAACAAATATTTTTTGATATAGTATTTCAAGACTGCACATTAGAAAACAAAAGACAGGGTGCTTAAAGGCTCAAATTATAAATTCTGTTTAGCTTTTAACACAATTTTTTTTTTCTCCTTGAGAAACAGTAGTCTGGAACTTGTGACCCTCCTGCCTCAGTTCAGGGATTAACTACTGCACTTAGTTGTTTGAAACGAGCTCTGGCAGTTTGATTAAAGGAAACTTTCAGTTTATTCTGCCATGTTTTCAATGATGTCAATCTCCTGGCTCAGCGGCAGCCCATGCACACTCAGGACCTCTGCATGTTCTTCCCAGTTCAATAGTACTTACTGCCACCATACTACCAGGTGCTGGCTTTTGACCAAGGTGGCACAGTACTCTATTTCAGATTTCCTCAACACGGGGCCCTTGATGGGGACGTAAAACTCACTCTGTCCTGTCTACTCATCTTCAGAGTTGCTTTGTACCAACACGTGTACCCACATGTACTTTTGACTTTTAAAAGTACATAATTTTTAAAAAGTACATAATTTATTGATTTTGTGGGTGCATGTGTGTGTATTGTGTGTGTGGCTGAGGTGGAGGCATGTGCATACCAGAGTGTGTGTGGTCAGAGGACAACTTTGGGGAGTTGTTTTTCTCTTTTCGCCATGTAGAGCCCAGGTATCCAACTCAGATTATCAGGCTTGGCAACAGGTACCTTGATCTGCTGAGCCATTGTACTGGCCCCTTTCTATTTTTCACAACAAGTTGGAGTCTAGAGTTGACCGACTCCAAAAATGTTGTCTCTTCTACAGCCACCATTTCCATGCTTGAGGTATAGGACAAACTCCACCAAGGAAAGCTACCAAGATGGCCAGGGGGAGGCGGGGGTGTGTGTGGAAAAAAAACTGCATAGAAAAGACATCTAAATATTAAGAAAGAACTAGCTACATGTTTCTGGAAGATTCTAGAATGTACATGGTATTGACATGGGTCTATCAAGAAAGCAGAAATGGGGGAGGCCCCTACAAGAAAGAGCAAAGTGTCCTGGCAGTGAATGAGGGATGCTAGGCTGGTTATCAATAGAAAATGAGGGTGGCCAAACCCTGCAATCCTTTAGTCACCATCACCAACAGAATTTCTTATGGGAGGAATGGCCCCTGTGCACAGCTTGGGCGAGCAGGTCTGCATCACTCAACTGTGCCCCACTAAACAAAGTTAATGCCTTGCATACTACCTTCCCACCCATGGGCTTTCTTCTTACATGAAAATTTTATGGTAGCATGCACCAGTTATCTTAACACTTGGAAATTTGAGGCAGGAGGATGAGTTTGAGGTCAGTTAGGGCTGCAAAGTAAGAGCCTGTCTCAAAAGATTTAAAAAGCTATCAATAGCATATACAAATATGTATATAAAACCTGTGGAGTCCAATCAGTGTTGCCCACATGCACATGAGTAGAAGGCTGTCCACTGTAGTAGCAATAACCTACTAAGGGCTACACTCCTTGAGAAAGCTGACTCTTTTCCCTGAAGCTGTTAACTATCTGCAACTTTTCAACTATAAGTGGGGCCTTATGAACCACGCCTCCACCCATACTGGAATATTGGCTATATTGGCCCAGGCAGGACTTGTGTGGCAACCACAGTTTGTTCAGACACAGTTCCAAACAGGTGTTCCTGTCCTCTGACTCCTACAGTCTTCCCACCTCTTCTGTGACATTCCCTGAGCCCTGGAGGAAGATATGATATGGATATGATAGCAAGCACTCCAGTCACTTGTTCTCTGCACTTTGATCATTTGTGGTTTTGTGTTAGCCATTGCAAAAAGCAGCTTCTTTGATGAGGGTGTGAGCTGGACTGACCTAAGGATATAAGGCTAAGAATTTAGAAGCCAGCTAAATACTATCAGTTTAGCAAAATGACGGTAGTATTTTCTACCCTATGGTCAATGGTTTCTGGGAGAGGTATTATCTCCCTGTGTAGAGATATTCCAATTAAACTCTGTACCCCCTGCCTCCAACACCTCTTACAAACTAGGTTTCCATATGGTTAGGCATTTTTCTGTCACTGGGAAGTTTCAGGTTCCCAGACACTCCTGGTGTCTTTCTGACTCTTCCTGGGATTCTGAGACCTGTACCTTGGCCAGTGGTCTAAGGTGGGGATGGGGAGACATAGATAGTTTTAAACACTGGCACTCCGTTGTAAAAACTGCTCATTCCAAGCTTTGAAAACATTTTCCTGCTCTAGTTCAAATATAAAATGCCCATGGATGTCTACAATAACAATAGTTCAGCTGTGTGTAACAGGAAAGCCTGTACTAGAGGTTCCTCTACAGTAGAAGCAAACCTGGCCTTTCTGCATGGTGGTTGGTGGCTAGCACACTCCCCGAGCAGAGCTATCAGGCTTTCCTATCTCAGTGTTGCTGGTCCCAGTGATTCCTAACTTGGTCCTAACTCTTTCCTAACTTGGCAAAGGCTCTGCATGGAAGATCCTCAATGTGGAGAGAATCAGGAACCCCAGAAATCTCTCAGAATGGTTGGTCCCTTCATGAAGTCCTGAGTGCTCAGTTGCATGGTGCCTAAGTGGTTATGGCTTCCAGGGTCACCAACTTCCTGGAGCCCAAGGTTCTGCTGATCTTTACCATGCTGGTAATGAACATACCATACACATCAGCTGGAAAGGGAGGAAAGCCAAGCAGCTCGGAGAACTCAAGAATAGAAAGTGAGTGATGGACACTAGCCTCCCAGACAGGATTATGGTAGTAAGAAAAATCAGAATACTATTTTTTAAAACATGTAAGGAGATACAAACTTATGTGCCAGAAAAGAAGCACGTATGAAGGGGGAGATTTTCAGAGTTGAAGGTTTTTATTGTTGAGTTAGTCTCATGATTTTGACAACTCAATTATGATAATAGGGCCCTATGAACTTGGCAGCATGTCACACTTGCATGCAGGGCTTTACAGACAATGCTGCCAATCATGCTTGCTGAGAATATATTTTCAGTGATGAGAACAGGGGTCAGAACTGAAATTAAACAGAACTAAAAATGTTATTTTTTGGGGGGGGGTACAGGGTCTCTCTATAGCCCAGGCTGATCTCAACTTGTAGCAATTCTCCTGCCTTAGCTTCCCAAGTACTGGGATGACTGGAACCTTGTCCTGCCTGGCTCAAATTTAAGCATCTAATTTTGAAGTACATGTCAAGTAAAAAATTTGAATTTCACCCTTAGATCACAGCAGAACCAGGGTATAAGCAGCTTCACACCGAGAATGCCTGCATACACACCTGGAAGTGAGGGCTGGAAACACACTTGGCTAGCTGTCGAAAAAGAGGCTCCATGATCTTCACAAATTCTGATGGTTCAATTACATCTAGAATTTCTTCTAATTCATTTAAGAACATTACTTCTTTTGGACTGTGAGTCTTTGGCCAGTATTTGAGAAGTGCCATTACCACCTATAAAACAAGAGCGGCAAAAGAAGTGATGCCTGGAGATGCCCAAGAGGAAGATGTCTGTTCTGCAAAGTAACACAGGAGACAATACTGAGAACCAGTACTATCATGCTTCTCTTTCATTAACAGTCTAGTTTTACACATTTTAATATCTGCTTAATGTGGCCCATTCCCCTGCTGATCATCAGTGGAGACCATAAAGACTGTGTTCTAGTGTGGAAATAGGCAGTTCTGTGTTAGCAACATTCACACATATGCACAATCCACTTCTCAAGTTAACTATTTGTGAATATGTATATGTGCACATGCATGAGCGCAGACACACACATACACTGTTTCCAACTTCATTAAAATATACCAAAAAGGGTGTTGTCAATGAGGCAGATGTCAGTTTGCATTCACTGTAGGTGCTGGACCTGAGCTGGGGTCAGGATGCTCTGTGTGATTACCTGGAGCTTAAGAACAAGTGCTTGGTCAGAAGGAACCACATGGCAGCCATGGCCTTGATGGGGAGCAATGCTATTTAGTCTGAGCCAGGAAGTTGAACGCTATGAGGTCACAGTGCTTTCCTAGTCTGTGGCTACTGAAGTTTACTCTCTTCGCCTAGGTCAGACAGCTATAAAGAGTGCCTGCTGGGAAACTTTAAAAATATCCTTCTATACTTTCAAAATGTCTTACTAGATTATACCAGTAGAAAACACTGGATTTGAGTCAGTGAAGATGAACTAGTTTTAGAGTTTCACTACCTTAGTTTGAATAAGTACAATGAGTACCAGCAGGTACATTGTCATAAGGACACGTGTGTACACACTGTGTGTGCACACACCCCTGCGCATGCAACTGAACAGGTACAACTTGTCCCTCTGAAGCAGCTGTGAGGCCTCGTCTGTGAGGCAGGCTGAAAGATGAAAAACTAAAGAGACATGGGAAAAGAAGCCCTCACCCTGGGATCTAGTTTGAGTTTCCTGTTGGTTGAGGATTCAAGAAGTCGCAACACAACTTGCAAAGCCAAGGCTGTGAAGAGAGCGCTCCTTTTCAGAAGTAAGCATGCCTTGCTGCATGCTTTCTTGGAGTCGGGGCTTGTGGCCCAGATTTGACAGTGTTAGCGTTCCCCTTTAATGCTCCAGTCTGAAGAATGCACTGCATGAAGCCCATCCTACGGTTTCATTTATATATATAAAAGTTCCTTTTCATCACATTTATTTTATGTGTGAATGTCAGAAGAAAGCCTGCAGGAACTGGTTCTCTCCCTTTCACCATGTGGGCCCCAGGAATTGAACCCATGTTGTCAATCTTAGCATCAAACACTTTATCCACTGAGCTACCTTAATGACCCACAAAAATAAATTCTTTAAGAGAAATAAGCAAACAGTTCATAATTTTAAACTTGGTTTAATTTTTAAAGTTTTAATATGTATGTATGTGTGTATGTATGTATGTATGTATGTATGTAATGTATGTATGCTATATTTATTCATTGGTTTTCCCGAGACAGGGTTTCTCAGGTAGTCCTGGCTATCCTGGAACTTGTTCTGTAGTTCCAGGCAGTCCTGGAGCTCGGAGATCCGCCTGCCTCTGCCTCCTGAGTACTGGGATTTAAGGAATGCACACCACCGCCCAGCATGTCAGTGGTCTTTAAAGTCATGCAGGAGCTACACAGCACCACCAATTTGAACTGATTTGCTGGAAAACATATAATTCCTGAATCACCCTGGACTTTTCCTGATCTTTGGGATCTCACTACTGTGAGCAGTGCCCAATCTTCTGGGCTGTGTGCACGGAGCAGGACTCTGCAGAGGAGTGCATGCCAGGCATTATAAGGCTAGACAACAGCAGTTTTAGGCTCCAGGTTCACGGCATGATCCCTTCGTGGGGTGGGGGAAGCATGCCAGGAGTCCTGCCTTGAGTCCTGGGGAGCCTGTCCTTGTGTAAGAGCAAAGTAGTGGCTGCCAAGACCGTGGGACATTCTATTAGCTGAAGGAGACAGCCAGGCCAAAACAGACACAGTTCTGTAAAATCTCCCACAAGCCTCTATCCTGGAAACAAAGTAAATAGTAAATATGTCTAATGTGCCTAGGACACACTGGAGTACATGAAAAATATCAATTCTACAGTCAGCTAATGCCCTTTATAGGCTGCAATCTTTGAAGTGGAACATTGTGATGGGCAATTTCCACTGTCAGTTTAACTGGTTTAAGGAACATGTAAGGCATTAATGAGGCACATAAGGGTTTGTCTCTGGACTTTTCCAGAGGACTAACTGGAGGAAAGACTTGCCTGTGTGCTGGTGACACCACACTAGGGGCTTGGGTCCTAGACTGAGTAACAACTGAGAAAGGAGGAGGGCAGCTGGTTCTGGCCTTCCCTATTTTCTGCTTCCTGACTGCTGGGACCAAGGAGTCTAAGCTACACACTCTACAGCCCCAGTGCTGCTGTGCTCTCACACCATGAGTCAGACTCAACCTTCCCCTAAGTCATATTTTATTGGGAATTTGACTGCAGTAACTGACATGACTTATATTTAAAGCAGTTCCATATGGCAACCAGGAGCCCCGGGGCGCAAAGCAGGTCTCTGTGTGCTGAGTGTACACACTCCTTTCCAGTCCACATCTGCATCTTAACAAGTGTTCACCACTAAGTCAGACACAATGGCCTTTGCATTTTCATAAAATGGGCACTTCAAAGGAAGAAATTTGCTAGACAAGCCTGAAGGCTTTGCATATACTGAAGATAAGCTCTACTTTCTGTAGCTGGACAGTGATGTTCTGTCATCTCTCAACAGGAACTATCAAACAACAGCTCGGGATGGAGGCACTACACCGAGTGTGTGGGATTTGTAGCTTGTCTGTGCAGGATCCTGCCAGAGGCTGGCAGTTGATGTTTATGTGACACAGCATGCTCGCTGTCTCTCCCTCCTACAGTGAAGCTCACCCCTCACAAAGCTGCCTATCAGTCATTACACTAAACTAGTGGGACAGAAACTTTAGAACTGTCACCTGAGTGCAGTTCTACACAGATGGCTGAGGAAACGGTCCATCTGGGCTAAATACGCCTGGGGTCAGGCTGGGACAGGGTCCAGCAGGCAGAGGTGCTTTGGGAGGGAGAAGCCTGTCTGTGACAAAGGTGGATTAACACTTGGTTAATTCTCTAGCTATCACAGAATATGAGAAACACACACACAAATCATGAGATAAAACAGTACACCTTTTCTATGTCTTTGATTTCTTACTATAAAAGGGGTAGTGAGAGCAGGTGGAATTCCTTTTCTTTTAAAAGGAATGTGTGTGTGTGCACGCGCATGTGCGTACGTGTGTGTGTTGGGCAAAGAAACCTGAGTGATCATGTAAATGTGCTTGTGCATCTGAATGCCTGCAGGGACCAGGAATATAGTGTCTGATCCCCTGAAGCTGAAGTTACAGGCAGTTGTGAACCACCATCTGGGTGTTAGGAACCTCTGAAAGAGCAACAAGTGCTCTTAACGACTGAGCCGTCTCTCCAGCTCCTCTTTCTCTAAAACAGGGTCTTCTATACAGCTGAGGTTGACCCCAAACTCATGGTATCTACCCACCTCAGTCTTCTGAGCTACCACGGCTGGCTTGAACCATATACCTTAAACGGATGAACTGCGTGGGCTATAAACTGTATCTTAGCTTATTTTTAAAAAGAGAATTCAAATACTTATTCTGGCTGACATCTGACAAGACAGATTTTGTTAACCTTGGTTACATTTTTGACTGATTTTTAGTGGAGATGCTAGGAATTAAATTAAAAAAAAATTAGTAAAGATAGTTTAGTGGTAGTGGTGCACACCTTTAATCCCGGCACTCAAGAAGCAAAGGCAGGCAGATCTCTGAGTTCAAGGCCAGTCTGGTCTACAAAGCAAGTTCCAGGACAGCCAGAGCTACACATCACAGTGAAACCTCTCAAAAAACCCAAAAGAATAAAATAAAATATTTTTTTGGGGGGGGGGTGTTTTGAGACAGAGTTTCTATATGTTGCTTTGGAGTTTGTCCTGGAACTAGTTTTTGTAGACCTCACAGAGATCTGCCAGCCTCTGCCTCCCAAGGGCTGGGATTAAAGGTGTGAGCCACCACCGCCCAGCCAAAATAAAATAAAATTTAATAAAGATAAAATACCAATTAGAAATCCAAACCAAAAGTCAGCAGCTTAGCCTTCACTTGCTGCCCAGTGATTGTAAGACAGTAACACTAACTTAGAAAAACTTCCAGTACAGAAAGAATCCTCTTGAGTACAAGTGACTTAGCCCCTCACATCAGTGTGAGGGAGTCAGGATGTACTGTCAAATACGGAGGACTGAACTGGGCCCAGGCTGCTGTCCACAGCTACTCAGATGCCATGTTCCGAGGATTGCTAAGCAATAAGAGACAAGGTGGCAAGCTTGTTCCAGAAAAGCATTATTGCAGTAAAGGAACTTGCAGTCAAATTACCACACTCAAACTTCCAACCCAGGAGTGAGCTCAGCCTCTGTCAGTGTCACTCACGGCATGCCGGGTGCTCAGGGCCCGGGAGAGCACTTACTGGTTCAGTGAGGGTGCTGTCCTTCTCCAAAAACTGCACAACGCAGTAGGCCAGCTGGAAGGGATGGGGGAGAGAGTGTCAGCAAGCCGCTTCAGCACAGAAACGCCCTTCTATACCAACTTCAAACACCAGCCTGGGGAAAATGGCTGGGTGTGGTGGAAACGCTGCACACGACTGCCACGACTAACACCCATAATGCTCTGAGAGGTACTTCAGGGAAGCACCTTTGGGGTTGATGCTCAGTGGATATAGATAATTCTTTCCCTATCGAATTTCTGACAGATTTCATAGCTATGTTCAGTCCCAAGAACGATAAAAACCAGGGAAAATTTTCAGACACTACCAACAAATCAAGTGGAATGAGGGATGTGTGTGTGCGCATGGCATTTTTGAAGATTAGAATGGACAAGTAATACAATAACTGGGAAAAATTTTTATTTTGGCAACCTACCAGAAATTTCTGAGCTATTTATTCTTTATTTTCCCTTGAGATAGTTTTGCTACAAGCCTCCTGCCTCAGTCTCAGAGTCCTGAGACTATAGGTGTGCACCACCATGGTCAGCTTTTGTTCAACAATGGATATGATAACAAGCCAATCAGACCTGCTACCATGTGATACCTATCCGACAACAAGTGGATATTTCCTAGGAAGCCAATGCTATTCAATTAATGAAAGAATGTCCTCTCTGTAATGTATCCCACACCACCCACTTTCAAGGCGCTCTCAAGAATGAAATCTCCATTTTATTTTTAATTTTTAGACAAGGTCTTGATATACAGCCCAGCCTCAAACTCATGATTTTCCTGCCTCAGATTCCAGAGTGCTGAGATTATAGTTATGAGCTATATGCTTTGATATATATGCTTTGATAAGAATCTTTGGGCTTTGTTTTCTTGCAGTGTTGGGAACAGAACCTAAGACCTTGCAAGTGACAAGTACTCTCCTACTACACCCACAGCCCTTCCATGTGCTCTTCTTCTCCCTCACTCGGTGTACACGTGTGTGTACGTGGAGAGGTGTAAAATTTTTTATGATTTTTTATTTTATGAGTATGTGTAACTGTGCACCATGGGCATCCAGTGTTTACAGCAGTGAGAAAAGGATCCACTGGGACAGAGATTACAGATGATTGTTAGCTGTCTTGTGGGTGCTTGTAGGTCCATATTTCTACATGGTATAGCAGCCAGGCTCTAAAGCCATGGTCAGTATCTGAAGTGGTCACGTAACCTTGCTACCCTAACAAAAGGTCAGGATGCTGTTCTGCTCCTTCTCTGTAATTTGAAGGATGCCTGAAAAGAGGTGCTAATTCAGCCTACGCGACAGCTAGCATACAGACCAGGAAGACGTGATAGCAAGCACAGGCAGATATGAACGTGACTAAAAGCCATTCACCTGGTTACCTAGGAAACAGAATGCTAAAGATTTTCCCACTCAGTTTATGTTTTGGTATAAAAGCTGTTTGAAGAATAAACGAGAGGAATTTTTCCGCATGTAAACTCAGGATTTCATGAGGGATCATGGAGAATCTCCCTCCCAATAAAGCCATGTGAGTTGTGTCTTTACTCCCGCACCTCCACGCTGGTCAAGAGAGATAGTTTATGTTGGGGTCCGGTCCAGAGAGAAATAACTTAGGGTCCGGGCAAGCACTGGACCCCGACAGGTGCTGGGAAACAAACTCGGGCCTCTGCAAGCACAGCCAGTGCTCTTAACTGCTGAGCCAACTCTCCATCCCTCTGTCCATGTGTTCTTAACACATATGGCATCCTATTCTGTGTTCAGCCAAGAGTAAAGGATTATGAGCTGCAAATGAGAGTGGCCACCCTTTGAGACTCAGCATAGCTCAAATTCTGTCTACTGGAAAGCAGATTCAAATACAGACAGATAGAAACTAGTCAGGAACCAGCAACTAAGGTTCCAGCACAACTACAGTTAGATTGCTACAGTTTAAAAAAAATCCAGTTTGTACAAATTGTCATAGGTCTTTAAGACATTAGGTTTAGATCATGTTGTAAGAAGCCTCTTTTCCTCTCAAAGTGGACCCTCCTGTCTCGATACAATCTATATTCCAGAGATTCTCCTGAATTC
>LOEQ01000091.1:1317032-1334858 GCA_001685075.1 Bramus lutescens | reverse complement strand
TTTGGTTGAGAAAGGGATTCACTGTGTATTCCAGGATGGTCTGGAACTCAAGATGTAGCTCAGGATAGCTTCAAGATTGAAATCTTTCTGGCTTGGCCTCCTAAGAGTCAGGATTATAGGAGTATGTCACCACCAGCAGCTACTTCTTTCTTCACTGTCACTAATACCTATCTTGCAACCTGTAGATTTTATATGATGTTACCAGCAATGAAAGTTAGGAGTGCAACTTCTATGAAGGATGACATGAAGGAAGAGAGGCAGTAAAGGAATGCAAGGAAGAAAAGATGGCTGGACACTCAAAAACAATGTAAACTGTGAGAGGAGGAAAAGTCTAGATGTTCAGCTCCAGTGCCCATACGGAGTATGAGTGTTGATTTCTGGCTTTGGGGGTTTGGAGATCCAGGAAACGTGCACAGGGCACAGTGAGACCTCCAAACAATGAATGATAAGCAAGAGAGACAAGCAGATGCATGGGACGTTTCTCAGCAGATGGAGACCAGGACAGAGAGAGACCCTTGGTGTTCCGAGCAATGGAATGAGGGCAGAGAGGTTCCAGCAACACCATCTATGACAGGGACGGATGGCAAGAAGCCTGAGGTACTATATAGAGTATGCCAACTTGTCATGATCTTGTAAACGGAATGTATATATTCAGACATATGGAGACAGGGACAGATGACAGGGCTGGGTCACATGTGGGAGGGCAGCACAACACTGTGAAGAGCCCCTCTCTGTGGTCTTATCTAGAATCAAAGCAGTAATGGACACTCTGCCTGGGCCTCAGTTGTGCCGTCTCTGAAAAGGGCAAACTCTTTCTTCACACCAGGCTGCTCTGAGGGTCACACAGTGTCCACAGAAGCATCCTGGAAGTTGTTACTCCTTAGCACGTCCCAAATATCTTTCCTAGACATGAAGAGCAGGCTTGCAAGGGTACATGTTTGTGCATGTGGTCCACAAAGCTCCACCTGTGCCATGACGTTAACTAACTGCAATACCTGAAAGCACATTAACACTCCCATTTTTATTAAGTCAGCCTTGCAGATCTTACTCAGATTGTCTTATTGTTTGATTTAAATACAAGTCAAAACAGCCTGCGAAATAATTTTAAAAGAATCTTTTGTTTCGTTTTTCAAGACAGGGTTTCTCTGTGTAGCCCTGGCTGTCCTGGAACTCGCTCTGTAGACCAGGCTGGCCTTAAACTCACAGAGATCTGCCTGCCTCTGCTTCCTGAGTGCTGGGATAACAGGGAAGTGCTAGGCTGATATGTTTCATCTTCCTATCCCAGACTCTGCAGCACTATATAATACTCCAAGAGAGCGAGGCAGAACTTTGTTTTGCTTGACTCAATCTCACCTCCTTCTCCACAACCAAAGCAACCTTCAAACAACGTAATTTCCCTCCAAGTAGATGCCTACAAGAGGTATTTAAAAATTTACACTTAAAATTCTTACATTTGAATAGCTTTTCATTTTTACAATCTACTCAAATGCAGCTGAATGTCTCTTATCTGAAATGCTTCATATCAGAGTTGCTTGTATTTGCCTTCCAAACTGCTGTGGGATAATGCTCTTGTACACTGTAAAGATTTGTCACTTGTATTGCATTAATAAAATGCTGATTGGCCAGTAGCCCGGAAGAAAGTTTAGGTGGGGCAACTAGACTAAGAGAATTCTGGGAAGAGGAAGGCAGAGATGCAGTCACCGTTCAGAGGTGATGAGAATGTCTTACTAAGAAAAGGTACCAAGCCACGTGCCTAAACAGAAACAAAAATTATGGGTTAATTTAAGTTGTAAGAGTCAGTTAATAAAAAGCCTGAGCTTTTTTTTGGTGTGTGTATGGATATATATATATGCTATTCTGGGTGGAATACAGGTATAAAAACAAAATTTATGCTTAATATGTACATTAAACATACAACGAAGTCAAAGTGGTGTGCACCTTTAATTCCAGCACTCAGGAGGCAGAGGCAGATGGATCTCTGTGAGTTTGAGGCCAGCCTGGTCTACAGAGTAAGTGGCAGGACAGGCTCCAAAGCTACACAGAGAAAGCCTATCTCAAAAAAAAAAAAATCACAAAAAAGAGAACCCTCTGCCCCCCCCAAAACACTAAAAAGCAAAAAAAAAACCAACAATATAACTTGGAGGTAAGTTAAAAAAATATTTTCCCCATTAATGTACTTAATTTACACATTTATAACAACATTTTTAGTGGGTTGGGGTCAAGTGTAAAAATTTCCATTGGGGTTATTACGTTGGTGCTCAAAAATTTAGCATTTGGTTCATTTTTGAGTTTGTATTTTCAGCTTGCAGATATTTATTCTGCATGCTCTATTTTTTTAAAAGTAAGATTTATTTGTTTTACGTGTACATGTAAGTGCCTGAATGTATGAACTGTACACCAGTGTGCCCTGTGCCTGTGGAAGTCAGAGAGGGCATTGGTTCTCCTAGATCTGTAGCTTCAGATAGTTGTGAGCCTCCTGGTGGTGCTGGAACTGAACCTGGGTTCCCTGCATGTTCTAAAGCAATGATTGAACATATCAGGGAAATAAAATTTACACAATCTTTATGGAGTATTAAATAAAGGGAATGTAGTTGCAAAATTCTAACAATTGTTTTTGTTTTGTTTTGCTTTTTGTTTTTAAAGATAGGGATTCTCTGTGTAACAGTTCTGGCTGTCCTGGAACTCACTCTGTAGACCATGCTGGCCTCGAACTCATAGAGATCCTACTGCTTTTGCCTACTGAGTGCTGGGACTAAAGGTGTGCACAACCACTTCTATTTTATGGCTATTGTACAACTAAATATGCAACACAATCTTACTTCTGATAAGCATGAAACAGGACACTCATTTTAGTGTATGGGTTTAACCTTTTTTAGTTTAAGAGTAGAAGATTCATACATGACAAGTAATTCTTAAGTCAGTTCAATTAGTATAAAGTTTAAAAATAATGGTGGAAGGGCTGGGGCTGGGGCTCAGTTGGCAGAGTACTTGGTTGGAGTGCACAAAGGCCTGGGTTCCATCCCTAGCGTATCATACAGCAGAGCATGGGAGCACATGCTTGTAATCCTAGCACATGGGAGGTGGAAGCAAGTGTGTCATAAATCCAGGGCTGTTCTTGGTTATGTAGCCAGCCTGAGATACAAGAGATCCTGTTTCAAACAAAACAAAACAGAAAACCAAACCAAAGCAAGTGTTCGCTGAGTATGTAACTGCTTGGCAGAGGACAGCCATCATGCACAGGCCCTAGATTCTGTTCCCAGTACCACAAGGAAGCAAAGTGGATCAAGAAACATATCCTAAGTTATTTACCATGAGACAAAGGTTAGTTCTAAGTAGATGTTGCACTCCCAAATGCTTAATGCTCATGAATTTCAACACACAAAAAAGCTGAAAGTGTGGTCTAGTGAGTGGTTACACCTGGATTCTACCACCAGCATTCTAACATGTTTGCTTTGTCTAGCAGATTGATGTTTTCATTGGGATAAGATTTGAGGTGGTATAGGAAGGCTTCAGAATATCCCAGTCAGTACACTCCACCTCCCACATGATGTAAGGAAGTGAGAAGACTGTTCAGAGCTTAGACTCCCACTCCCCAGTCATTGCCATGCCATCCCTATGTGCCAGCTGATGCACAAAGGCACAGAACCATCACTTTATGCAACTGTCTTTAATCCTGCATCCTTGTGCTCACTGCTGGGTCCATTGGGGACACAGCTAAGTGTCATAAGGGATGGGTTTTACTCTACTGTCCCAAAGACTAAACATACTAAGTAAAAATATATGAAAGTACATTCTTCTGATCCTAGCAGATGAGGCGAGCCCTGCAGCTGCCACCCACCAGATACTGCCAGGCTGCAGAGTACAGAAAAGAACCCAGGAGGAGCTCAGCAGTTAGGGCAGTGGAGGGACAGAGAAGAGAGATGCATAGTTCTGCAACAAGCAGGTTCCATCATCGATTAGCACAATATCACAAAGCAATTTGATGTGAGAAAACCATCAGAGGCCATGAAAACACACAAGAGGATTATAGATGGTTCAATACAGTTGGCCCTTTACCTGTGAGTTCCACATCTTTGAATTCAGTCAATCAAGGCTCAAAAATATTTGGTAATAAAATACTGTCTCTGTTGCACATGTAGGCTTCTTTTTAAAGTCATGATCTAAACAATACAGTGTAACAATTCATTACACAGCATTTGCACTGTAGGAGATTTAAGTATTTGGAGATGACTTAAAGTAGGAGGTACTAAAAGTGGATAGGAAGACATGGTTATGCAGACACAATGCCCCTTATATAAAAGCACTTGAGCATCCTCAGATGTGCAAATCCCCGTGAATATTGAGAGCTGACTTTACTAAGGGAGGCTGGGAGATTGGCTGCTTCAACCAAGCAGATCAGAAAAATGTACAACCCATGGAGCCTTGAACATGAAAAGGGCCTTGCCTTGGTAGTGGAAAGTTGCTATCTCTGGGCTAGTATGGTGCAGGTGCTTCCTAATGCATCTTACAAACAAGTACCAAAAGGATGCAACTACATCCATATGACCTAATTGCATCTCCAAGTATGCCTCAAAAACATTGAAAGGAAAATCCTAACTATACAGGCCTCAATGGGACAAAATCCACAGTTGCACATAGCTAAAGATGACCAGACAGGTAGAAAAGCAGGGGAATGTGGTTTACAGAGAGAGAACAGGCCGCTTATCTGAATGGACCTGACTGATGTGAGTATCAGCAAACAATGGTGTTGAGGATGCATTGTGTCCAAAAGCTGAGCTATAGACAAGATACAATCCACCAGAGATGATGACCACAGTGGAGAGACGAGAACTACAGGGTGGAATTAACAGAGCCCAAAGACAGAAACGAGCAGGAAGCCTGGGAACAGCAGAGATCAAAGAAACAGCACCAGTGAGCTCAGGACAGCTCCAAGAATCCTAATGTGACACTGGGATCCAACAGATGGCAGTGTCTGAGAACAGAAAGAGTACAGTGGAGTCCAGAAACAGACTAATATAGTCAGCAGATATACAATGGTCAAAGTCGTTCTATGGAGACTGACAGTTTCTTTATGGATAATTCAATGTCCATATGCTGAAAGAGCCTGCAGTCAAACAGACCACAGACTGGAAACCTTAAAAACAGGAGGAAAACCTTTCGGAGTTCCTCCATCATGACAACACATTATTACCAATTAATGAGACAGAACTGACTGCATCTAAATGAGGAACAGAGTTCTTGGGTGCGAACACGTGCTGGCCCCAGAATCCATCAATGTGCACCAAGTTTATGAACACCTGTGTGCAAAGCTCTATAAACACAGCAGCTTTATTATGGTCAAAGCTAGAAGCACACCAATATCATCAACTGGGTAGAGGTAAGCACTTGCATAGTAAACAGCAAGCAGGTATAGGGAATTAGGAACTCGACAACAAGATGAATCTCAAACACTTGATTAGCAACAGAAACCAGACCCCAGTGGTCACATCAGGATGGGCCCCCTTCCCTGACATTCTGGAAAAGACCATGACACACAGGTATGTAGAGAGATTAGAGACTATCACACAATTTTAGAAAGATACTCACTAGGCCAGAAGCTCCTGCAACGTTCCCATCTCACCCCCCACCCCCGGCCGATCCCAGTCCTTTTAATCTCTTCACTGTGCTCCGAGAGCAAAAGAAACACCCAACAACTCTGATGGCCTGAGCAGGGTTTGCTATGAAGACCAGACCAGCCTAAAACTTGCCATTTATCTTCCTGCTGTGCCTCCCGAGCACTGGGATTGTAGGGGGAGCCATCATGCTGGCTATTACCCAACAACTCTGGAGCTTATACATCTAGCTTCACAGAGATGTCACTCACAATCAATTAACTATGCACATTTGACACACTGGACATGTTCCTCACAGAGTACGTGTGAGCCCACATATAACAGATAATGAACTCATTCATCATCCCCAAAGGTTCCTCAACAGTCTTCTCAAAAATAAAACAAAACAAAACAAATATGAATGAATTATTTGTTTGGAAATGGGAGATGGAATAGGGGAAGGGTAAAGTGAAGGAAAAGCTTAGTTTTTTTTTAAATTTGCTTCATGTTATAAAACAATCATGTATTTCTTTTACTATTTAAAACCATCAAACAAGGAAAAATTTTCAAAATTATAAGAGCAGATCTCTAAAAATGCTGATAATTTCAAAGTTAGCTGACCATTGTCATTCAGTCTTCTTTAACCCATGTTACTGTAAGGCTGGTAAAGTAAAAGCTATGAAGTAAAACGGGCCACATGATTTAACGCTCACTTGAAGTAGGTTTTAAACTATCTTGGAAACTTCACTGAAGACTATCCTTTTCTTCCCAGTTCTAAATGCTCTTTCCTTTCCCGCTGCAGACTCATCACCCTTACAAAGTGCTCCTTTCCACTCTGAAACAGCAGAGAAAGGTGTCCAAATCAGCCATCATGTGGCACATAAGGTGAGTGTCCTAGAACGTGGGTACAAAACATCACAGCTTTGTTCCAGTATATCCTGAGGAAACCCTGTAAGCCAATGTGCAATCAAGTATGCAACAATGACTAAATTAGTGGGGCAAGCTCTGAAATAATAGGATGAAAATTTCCTGGAAACCAACAGGAATCCCACACAGGCAGTACCACCATCAGGCTACACAGATGACTGCTTTTAGCTTTTTTCTTTTCTTTTTTTTTAATTTGTGGATTTTTGATGATAATAAATGTGGTACATAATCATTGTTAGAATGTTTTAAAATCATCAAAAATGTATAGCAAACAGGAATTTCCAAGGTCACACTCTCCAAAGACAGGTATTGCTAACAGCTGGGATTGTACCCCTCTAGATTTATTTTTAGAGTCTATTTAAATAACTCAGTCTCTGGTATGAGTGATACTGTTCTGTTTATTTCGTGACTCACTTTCTCTTTGCTATTTTGATTTCACCCTTATGAATTTATTTCTATGTCACAGACATAAAACGACACTTTACACCACGTATTTTTAATATCCTACTCATCACTAATCTAACTGACTCTCTGAATAGTGTTGCAGCTTAATATTCTAAATACAAACAGGCAACATAAAAGTTGGGCCGTGGTATGCCAATTTGGGAATGCTTGCCTGGCATGTATGAGGCTTTAGGTCGAATCCCCAGTACTAAAAAACCAACAAAAAAAAACAACCCAACCAAACAAACAAAAAACCAACACTCACACTAAACCAAATCCCTAAAGCCACAAAAATTAACCCCATTTCAAGGTATCAAAGTCTGGGAATGGCAATTAGAAATAAGAGAGAGTTGGCTCAGTGATTAAGAGCACTTGCTCTTTCAAAGGACCTGGGTTCCCAGCATCCACATAGAGACTCACCATGTGTGTGGTACACAGATATACATGCAGACAAAGCACACTTTTTTTTAATGTGCTTCATAATGAGGCATGAGGAGGGAATTCATTATCTATCACATGTAGTCTCACATGCACACTCTGAGGAATGTGTCTACAAAAAAATTTGTGAATAAAATAAATATAAAATATAAAACAACATTTAAAAAATTAGAAACAAAACCTAGACTAGCTCCAAGAGAGGAAGACATGTTTCAGTGTCACCTGGAAAGTGTTCTGCGAAGCCTTGGAAAGATGGTTACTTTCTGGTCCTTTCAGAGGCCAGAGTAGAGCTGACAACTTGATCGCAGTGACTATCCATCTTTCTAGCACTTCCCCTGTCATCATGTGAGAGCTTTCTGTATATGGAAGTCAGAGGCCAACCTGGGTGTCATTCCTCATATGCTGTACAATCTTTTGGCTGTCGTTTAAAGACAGAGTCTGTCACTGGCCTGGTCACCACCTCCCCAGTTTTGCTACTCCAAGCATGCTCTACCACGTCCATGTCCAGGCTTTTTTTTTTTTTNNTAAACATGGGTTGTGGAAACTGAACTCAGGTCCCGCTCAAAAGGCCCAAGCATGCTTTACCACGTCCATGTCCAGTTTTTTTTCCCTCTGCAGTAATTTGCACTTAAGAGAATTAAGCTATCAGCCTAAAGCAACACAATTAGTGGGTGAAAGCAACAGACATGAGCAAGTTCCTCTCCAACTTCATCATGCTGTTTGGTGGATCATGACCATTGGACCTACTCCTTGGTTATGGTTATGGATCAAAGGCAAGCAGGAGATGTGGGCATCAGGCTAGTGGTCTGAGAGCTAGTCTTTCCTTCGAGATTGTAAGAGCCATCACCATCACGTTGCTGTGACCCATGCTTGAGCCCAGAGAAGCCAGAGTTTCTGTTAAACATGTAGCAGGTGTATCTATCAGCAACCTGGATGGCAGATGAACACGGAGTGCTGCACGGTATCCCCAGGGGTCTGCTTCTGCAGGATCTGGGGGTACCTGGGAACCTGGACCTCTGACAAGCTTCCAAAGGGTATGGGAGACATGGCCTCTGATGACAGTTACTTTGTAAGGTAAGAGCTATCTTTAACTATGTTGGAATTAGGATCCTGCTAAGCTCCTAAAAATGACCAAGGACCCCAAAGAGCATTTTATCATTCTATCTACTTGGGTCTGCTATGTGAGAAATTAGCCAGAAGTTAGAAGAGTAATTATGCCTAAATAATAAGATGCTTATGAGAAATAAGTAGTTCTTCCCCAAACCTAAAGGATCTGGCCAGAGGAGTGGCACTCCTTTATATTTTCAAAAGTTGTCATGGCTGTTCTTGGTTGTCAACTTGACTACATCTGGAATTAACTAGAATTCAAGTGGCTAGGTATACTAAAAAGGGGGATTTTTCTTAATTAAATCATTTGGAATGGGAAGACCCACTTTAAATCTGGATCTTTTGAGGTGGGATGATCCCCCTTTAATCTGGGCCACACCTTCTGGTGGCAGCCCAAGTAAAGGACATGGAAGAAGGAAGCTTGCTCTCTTTGCCTGCTTGCTCTTACTGTCCTTGGCAAGTCTATTCCTTCACTGGCATTGCAGCCTACTTCTTCAGGATTCTGACATATACTGAAGACCAGCTGAGACAGTCAGTCTCATAAACTAAACGGCCACTAGATTCTTGGACCTTTCATTGGTAGAAGGCCTAGCTGGGCTAGTTGGGTCACAGCCTATAATCTCCTTCTATGTGTATACACATTCATTCTACCAGTTCTGTGCCTCTAGAGAACCCGACTTATACACTAGGTGTGGCTATACAGAAAACAGCTGGGCCATCCTGGCTCACCCACGTACGTACTGAGAGGGAGGAACATTCAACAGACAAGTAAATGGATTTCTTAGGTACTGCAACAAGACTGGACCAGCAGTGATTTACTACATGTGACATGCTATGAGAACAGACACCTCATCAGGGGATGATTTGCCCCTACTTCCAGTCAAACCCAGGTGGGCCACATACTTAAAAAATAAAAGAAAAGAAAAATGCCTGCTAAATATTGAAGTCTGAATCATGGGTTTTTGTCAGTAATTTTCAGGTAAAAACAGTTTCCATGCAAACAGTGGCAAATTTTGTTTCACTCCACTGCACACCTTCTCTGAAGGCATTGGTTCAAGGCCCCTGTGCATCATGCAAACACTACAGCCATCTTCCATAGCTCATCAGACAGCATTAAAAGATCGTGATGTAATGACATTACACCACTACATTACATTCACTGTTTCAACAAGACCTGGAGGTTTATGTTCCTCACTGTGAATGTGTGGGTATGATGAACGCAGTAGTCAACAGGGCCACTGGCTGGCATCTTGCTGTCAGATGTTGTACCCACTATTGCCCCTACATCATCAGCAAAGTGAAAGAGTCAAAGTCTTGGTGTTACTATGGAAATGTCTGACTTTACAGAGTTTCTGAAAGGTCTTGGGAACTAGGAACCTGTGAAGCATGAATCAGGATAAAGCTTGAAGCCTTGGAAATCATGTAAAAACTGGGGCATAGATTCATTCTTCTTCAGATTTTAAAGGGTTCCAACTCCTCATACACTGCATATGAAGTGCTATCACCTTTATTACTTTTGAGCATCTTAAATACACCACAACTTAGTTTTGCCACCTGCATTTTGACTGTTATAAAATGTTCATGCCTAAAAAACAGATTAACCAAGATAATTTAACTGGAAATACATATGGCTGGTTATGTTTAAAGTCTGAAATGAGGACACAATGGAGCTTTGCAATGCATGCCTAAGAACCAGGAGGCCAAGTGTCCTTTCTGTATCCTGCTGCCTCACCCCATCTGTGGCTTGGAACTTAAAGTTCTTTAGTCTGGAAAGGGAAAGGGTCACACTAGCTGTCTGTGAAGTTCTGGTTGGTAGTAAACCAACACCTTTGATATATGAAAACACACAGCCACACAAAAATATGTCAGACAAATGCAAATAAAAATACAGTGAGTTGCCAGGTCCCACTCACAAGGACATTTGAAACAAACAGGCAACAAAGTACTGGAGATGTGAAGAAGCTCACACCCAAGACTGCAGCTGGGAGTGTGAATAAGGGTAGCCATTCAAAAAACAGCCTGGCATTTTTCCAAACTGTGAGCCACAAAGCACTGCACTGCTAGGTACACGCCCAAGAGAGACAGGTTTGCACCAGTGCTGCTTTGTAGCAGCTAATATACAAAGGCTCAAGCCCAAGCTGGCAGGGTGATGCATGTCTGCAATCCCAGATGCAGGATGATCTCTGTGAGTTCCAGGCCAGCCTGGTCCATAAATAGGATTCCAGGTCTGTTGTAGAATATTTGTACACTGTGAAGATGTGTCCTTGCCAAGGTGCCTTCTGATTGGTTTAATAAAGAGCTGAATGGCCAATAGCTGGGCAGGAGAGGATAGATGGAATTTTTTGGGAGAGAGAGTTAGAGAGGAAGAATCTAGAGTAGCAAATTTCGCCATCACACTCAGAGCAAGTTGTGGTACTGAGGAGAGGTAACTGAGCCACCAGAAGGTAGATTTAAAAATAGGAGTTAAGTTATAAGAGCTAGTAGGACAAGCCTAAGCTAAAGGCCAAGCTTTCACAATTTAAGTCTTCGTGCCGTTATTTGGCAGCTGGCAATCCAAGATAGTCCCATAAGAAAGCTTGCTACACAGGTCAGCTAGCATTACATAGTGGGACCTTGTCTCAAAACAAAAGGCCAGATATAACCCTAATGCCTACCAGCTCATGAATAAATGGACAGAGGTGGCTCAGTGGTCAAGAGCACACTGGTTGCTCTTTCAGAGGACTGAGGTTTTATACCCAGCATCCATATGGCAGCTAACAATCAATCATCTGTCATTCTAGTCCCAGAGGATGTGACATCTTCTTCTGGCCTTTGAGGATACTGCACACATATGGCACACAGACATACGAGCAGGTAAAACACACACACACACACACACACACACACACACACACACATATATAAAATAAAAATAAAATGAGTATATCTACATAATAGAATATTATGACAAATTTATTTGTCTAAAAAAATGGAATAAAATACAAGCATAAACTATGACATGGATTAGACCTGACCACACTCTCTGGAAATGCCTGTCATGGAAGACATGTTGTATTGGTCCATTTCATGAAATGTCCTGGACAGTCAATCTACAGAAACAGAGAGCAGGTCGAAGGTCACTCAGTTCAGGCAGTGGTGAAGGAGCAGGACAAGATTTACTTTGGGGGGAAAATGTTGTACTACTAAAAAACTCAAATTCCCCAGGTAGTGGGTGAGTTATAAAATAAATAATATCTTTACAGGCATTAAGCCATACAGTACTCCAGTCAAACAGGCCATATTTGTACAGCTACACTGTTCTGAACTCTTTAAAGTTAGTGGAAATTAATGTCTTTAAAAACACCAGGAACAAAATCTATACACAGTCCAAAAAGAAGAAACAGAGCAGCAGGTAGCAGTTAAGCATAGGCAAAGTATTGTGTGCATGGCCACTGGCTGAGGCAGAGGGCTGCAGAGCTTCTCAATGGAATGGACCCAGAGCAGGAATTGCCGGGAAGGAGGCCTTGGCTGCCTGAATTCCGTACGTTCTCTCTGTCTTAGAGTATCACATACTACAGCGACATCCACCCCACCACACTCTTTCTTCACTGCACTTTTCACCATTGCTGTCTGTAAGTTTGGGTTTGAAATGTCCCCCAGCTTACAGCACTGTTTTGGGAGAGGTGGAACCTCTGAAGTGGGAGGAGTGGCTGGTAAAAATGAGTCACTGGGAGTGGGACTTTGAGGGGCACAGGGTGGCTGGAGCTCTCTTGACTTCTTGATTCATCAAGATGAACACAAGTCATACCATGGACAGACTGCCACCACCATGACCTTTGTCACAGTCAGGCAGTTTGCTATAGTGATGAGACAGACAGTAACTAATATACCATCAGTCCATACAAATACAGCAACAAATAAAACAATACTTTAATCTCTCTCTGTTCCATTCTGCTCAGAAAGCACCAGACACACAGGAGGCCAGGGAAAGCACACACAGGTATCTGGCAGTCTGAGTAGTTCATGACTCTTTTTCTATAGATCGTCTTGGCTACATGGGAAAAAGCAGAAATCACACTCTCAGTCTTGCAACTGACTTTTCATCAGGACAACATCATCTGAAACAATGCAGTACTGGTTGGCTTATTTCACTCTTGTCTCCCACCTCGGATGAAAGAAAGCTTTGGGAGGGTAGAAAAATATCCTTTCTCTGTGTCTGGCCCACAAAAGAGATTCAGGACATGTGTGTCAAATTCTTCTCACCTCAAGGGAGGGCATGATATTCAGGAGAGGGAACAAAGTTAAGACAGAAGCAGAAACTCTAGTTAGGGATCCACTACACAGGAGAAGCAATGACCAACCCAAGAAAGCAGACTCCAGAGTGTTGGGCATCCCAAGTGCTTCTGGTACTGCCCAGTGCTCCAGTGAAACAAACAAGATACCAAGTCAAGAAGTCTGAAACTTGTTCGACTCAAAAGTAGACATCTGACCCAAATGAGGCAGATGTTTCCTTCTTGGATTAAAGAATATTAATTAGGCAATATTGGCTGCCAAGACTTCTTAAAAATAGAAATTTGCTGTGGGATAATACTCTTGTAAACTGTAAAGATTTGTCACTCATATTGGTTTAATTTAATAAAATGCTAATTGACCAGTAGCCAGGCAGAAAGTATAGGTGGGGCAACCAGACTAAAGAATTCTGGGAAGAGGAAAGGCACAGGGTCAGTCACCAGACAGATGCAGAGGAAGCAAGATGAGAATGCCTCACTGAGAAGAGGTACCAAGTCATGTGCCTAAGCACAGACAAGAATTATGGGTTAATTAAAGTTGTAAGAGCTTGTTAGTAATAAGCCTAAGCTAACAGGCCAAACAGTTTATAATTAATATAAACCTCTGTGTGTTTCTTTGGGATTGAACACCTGCAGGACCAGGCCGGAGAGAAACTTCTGTCTACAGAAATCTTCCATACTGTAACTGACTTACTAACAAATTTATTAGGTACCAAGAAACAGACTTAATTTTAAAAGAAAGTTGAGTTCAATATATTAATCTTAAATGAATGGAGGAAATGGATCTTAAATATCTGATGTAAGAACACATTTAATAATGACAGAAGAAAATGAAGCTATACTCCTGATGTGTGCCATAAAAAAATGTTTCAAGAGGACTGACTATAAGATAAACCATAAAAGCTGCAGATGATACTTGATATGGGGTTCCCCTCTGTATGCTGTGAATATGTTTTACTATCATTGGTTAATAAAGAAGCTATTTTGGCCCATGGCAGGGCAGAATATAGCTAGGTGGGAAAACTAAATTTAATGCAGGGAGAAAGAAGGCAGAGTCAGGCAGATGCCATGTAGCTGCCCAAGAAGCAACAGGTAACAAAAATGAGCCTTGTGGTAAAATATAAAATAACAGAATGGGTTAATTTAAGATGTAAGAGTTAGTTAATAAGAAGCCTGAACTAATAAGCCAAAGAGTATGTAATTAATATTAAGCCTCTGAGTGGTTATTTCCTAAGAGGCTTCGGGAACAGGAAGGTGGACAAAACCCAGTCCTGGAGGACCCGGGATGGAGAATATTTGTAGCTATAGATATTTAATACTGCTCCTTAGGATTCCAGACTTGAGGCCAGCTTCCACAGTGTGTGAGAGATGGAGTTAAGGAAAGACCAAGAGCTCTGCACCCTACCCTGGGTATCTGCTTTCTGCTGCGTGCTAGGATTTCCCTGCACACTGATGGGCAAGATGTACTTCTAAAGTACATGAGGATACCAACACTAATATTACATATGATTAAAAAAAATCATGCCAAAGTCTTTAGAGATGATGTCACAGCAAACAGAAACCCGCAGCTCTCCCCATTACAGTCCTGGGGCATGCCCAAACCTTCAGGGAAGAGGGAGGATACCTAAGTGTGGCTGTGTTGGGCTAGGGTCTCAATGGACCCTCCTGCAGCTCAGTTTGGGGTGTGCTGTGTAAGTGCTGTCACTTACCATGTGGACGACCTCTGGGTAAATGGGTTCTGTGATCACATTCCGGTTGTGGGTGATATATTCTACCATCTCACTTAATGCAGCTCGCTTTACTTCCTTCCACTTCAGGTCACTCAGTGGGTCAGAAACAAAGTCAAAGAGGACACAACATTGACGAAGCTTCTGGATGAAAAGCTTCTCTTGATCCGCAGGAGGAACATCTGAAAGGCAAGACACAAAGCTGCTTAATCCACAGGGCCCAGACACACTCTCAGCCTCCTATTTTTGTTTTGAATTAATAGATGGGCAAGAAATGAGATGGGTGAGGTGAAGAGTGGTTAAATATTCCTTAAACAGTGAAAAGGGGTGGTGGTGGGGGCACAGCTGTTTACTGCTGAGGTCACAGGTTTGAAATGATTGAGAGCACCTGTCACAACCAACCCTTCTGAAGGCACTCAGTGACGAATCCTTTCTAGTAGCAAAACTCGCACAGTAGACTCTATGCTGGGCAAAACAGAGTAAGAACAAGCTGCAGACAGTAAGGCTGGGTCTGGGTGATGCTGCAGAGGGAGATGTGACAGGTACGGGATTTGGGGAGGCTTTCTGGTTGCCCAAAGGCTTGCAGTAAGGGTGACCCCATTCTTCACTCTATGTGATAGAGCTCATGATGACGGAAATATATCGCAGCAACTGTAATAGTGACTTACTCAGTGAGCACTTACTTCAAGATACTGACACCTTTCATTTCATTTTTAATGAGACAATTGAGATATAAAAACAGGGTCACAGGATCATTGTCAGTCTGGTGGTGGGCAATGTAGCTAAACTGGATTCAAACATAGCTCCACACGACAGTCCAATATTCTGAGAAGTTAAGAAAACTTTATCCACCAGTGTGAGAGTGTGAGGCTGATGGCTCTGGGCTGAAGAGGTCCTGGTGGTTATGATGGTGGAACACACACACACACACACACACACACACACACGCACACACACTACTGGTCAAATATTTTAGAGTATTTGTTTACCTTAACCAGTTAGTACTTCCCCAGTGATTAGCAAATGGTTCTATGACACTGTTCAAGAGCCAAACAATCCCTCCAAGTGTGCAGGAGACCACTGGCATTTTTATGGAATAAGATGGGCCTGTAATTCATCTGTTTCAGATTATCCATGCAGATTAACCCTTTAACAAACTATTCACTTAATATGTTCCATTAAAATGGTCACAAGTCTCTCCAAGGGCCGGCCTCTCTTGAGACCACACCTTCCTACATCCAACTAAGGAATCACATGGCCATAGGCTGGTGTAGAGCAGATGCATAAAGGAGAATCCAATCATCCACCAGTAAACCAGACATTATAGAGACTTCCCAAAACACAAAATCATGTCATTCTTCTCTCTAAAGTTTGTTTAGGAAAATATATCAATTTTCATAAACTATTAACTTTTTTCAATGTATATACTAGCTTATTACTATTTTAAAGATAGGTGCTAGGTATGCAGCCATGGTTGGCTTAGAACTTGATGAAGATCAGGCTGGCCTCAAACTTGCAGTGACCCTTCTGCCTCTGCCTCTCAAGTGCTGGTGACACAGGTATGAGCCTGTAATTCATTACATTCTAAAATAATTTATAAAAACATTAAAAATTTTCTTTTTGAGTTCCCCCCATCTGGTTTAATTTCAAGTGTGGTCATAATAATAGATGAACTTGCGTAAATTCTTTAGGAGAGTGTGAGGCATCCTGGGAGTACCTTCCCATATCCGCCTCCCCCAGCAAGTGTCCCTAAACACATGCTACTCTGCTTTCCCTCTGCTCAGGCCTTTCTAGGAGCTCTTCACCCTTCTCTCCATTCCTCTTGTACCATTCCCACTGTCGACTTTCTCATCTGGTTCTCTACAAGGCCCTTCCTTACTTCCTAGGTGGATAGGGCAAGGCATGCTGAGCCAGTCGTCCAGCACCTGTAGTAAGGCAGCTACTCTGCTTAGCACTCCTCACTCCCCATCTGGATGCCATGCGATGGCAGGCGCCTTCTGATGACGACTTTTATTTATCTGACTCCTAAATGGCTAACATCAGAGAGAACAGGCATGCAGGCACTGCTACGTGAATTCCATAACCCACTTCAAACTGTGCAGAGATAAAAAGCGCTGAAGCAGCATAAGGAGGTGGACACCTGTGAGATCCTGCGAGCCAGCACATCACATCACTACATACAGAGCCTGCTGACCAGCTGCACCCCCAAAGCTGTCAGGAAAAGGGTTTGCTTTCTGAACTATCTTCTTACAAGCCACATCGATTCTACACCTTTGTTCGCGTTCTAACTTGCCAGAATGCCTTAAGTGAACTTGCACTTGTTGGAGCTTGTCTATATAGATTCTGTCTGTGGCTCGTTCATTTTCTCAGCACTATAGAGAACTAAGAAGTCCACAGTTAAGCAGGATGGTGGTGATGGCACACACCTTTAATCTCAGCACTTGGGAAGCAGAGGCAGGCAGATCTCTGACTTTGAGGCAAGCCAGTCTACAGAGTGAGTTCTAGGACAACTAGGGCTACACAGAGAAATCTTGTCTTGGGGGGGGGAAAAGGCCACAGTTTATTCCACAAGTTACTTGGTGCCCTTATCCAAATCCTACTCATTGCCTAGCTTCTACCCAATGGTCAGTGAGGTCTCTTAAGACCTCTTTCCTGAACAGTTCTTTAAAACCAGCAAGGAGGCTGGTCATGGTGGTGTACACTTTTAATCCTGGCAGAGGCAGGTGGATCTCTGTAAATTCTATAGGTAGCTTGGTCTACATAATGAATTCTGGGCAGTGAGGGCTACACAATGAGCCATGTCTTAAAACAAAAATTAATTAATTAAAATAGGGGCTAGAGGTTTGGCTCAGTGGTTAAGAGCATTGGCTGCTCTCGCGTAAGACCAAGGTTTGATTCCTAGTACACACATGGCAGCTTGCAACCATCTGTATCCAGTTCCAGAGGACCTGAAGGGCACAAGGAATATATGTAGTGAACATACATACATTCAGGCCAACATTCACACACACAAAATAATAAATAAATCTAAAAACTTTTAAAAAATAAAACATTTCATTTGGTTATTATTATTTTTAAAAATCAATAGCAAGGAAATAGGGCTGCAAAGTTAAAATAATGTGCTTACACTCTGCCAAATATCTCCATGTTTTAAAAATGCAAGTTAACTTAGTCTTCTTGGTCAGCATATTTTTTAAATTAAAATTATTTTTTAAATCCCCCTTTCTTTTTTTAATTAATTAATTAATTTATTTATTAAGTATACCGTGGTCTGCCTTCATGTATGCCTGCAGGCCAGAAGAGGGCACCAGATCTCATTACAGA
>LOEQ01000091.1:1292947-1311026 GCA_001685075.1 Bramus lutescens | reverse complement strand
CAGAATTGTGGGAGGAAGAAAGCAGAGACAGGCAGATGCCATGAAGCTCCGGCCTGAGATGGACGTAGGTTAGAATCTTCCTGTTAAGCCATGACCTCGTGGTAAACACAGATTAATAGAAATGGGTTAATCAAGATGTGAGAGTTAGCCAGAAGAGGTTAGAACTAATGGGCCAGGCAGTGTTTAAATGAATACAGTTTCAGTGTTATTATTTCAGGTAAAGCTAGCCGGGAGCTGGGCCGCAGCCCGCTGCTTCTATCACTACACCCTGTCTTGGAAAAAAAAAGAGTTATTAAAGAGTGGATATAAAACAGCTCCAGGAGGAACTGAGCTAGTTCAGTGGTTAAGCACTTGTCTAACATGTTGAGGACTGGGGTTCATTCTCAGCATTGTAAATAAATAAAGACTAGTAAATTCAATATGCAAATGCAGGCACTGTGCTGGGACTGAAGATTTTACAATACTCAATCTAAAAGAAAAACCACTAAACCTACGTGGGAGGTGAGGGTACTTACTACTCTGGGGACCTGAGGAAGCACCATGGGGACCCAGGGGGAAGGAAGGTGATCTACTACCTGCTGGGGTGGTGTGAACCATTTGGTTCCAGGAGGAGTGAATTCATTATGATGGAGGTGGAGGGTGATATATTAATTAAGGTCTGGATATGAAGTAGCTCCTCCAAAAGCTCACCAGTTGTGGGCTTGGTCCTTTGCTGGAAACTTCAGGAGGTGGGACCTAGCTGGAAAAAACATGCCACCGGCCCTTGCGGCATTATCTTGCCCTGGCTCATTCCTGTATGCCCCTTTCTATTTCCTGTGTGTGTATAAAGCAACAAACATCCTCAGCACATTTCCACCACCAGGATATTCTGCCCAAATTCACGGACTAAGCAAGCACGGCCGGAGCACTGAACCTGTACCAGCCTAAACACATCCTCCAGTTGCTCGTGTCAGCTGCTGTAACCACAGTGAGGAGAAGTAATTATTAATTCATGGACTACACTGCTGTCAGGAAAGAGGAATGCAGGTTCAGGAGGAGCAGGAGACACAGCTGGAGGGCTGTTGAAACTGTGGGGTGCTTCAGCTATGCTAGATGGAGAAGACTACGTAAGGTTACCCACTGTTCAAAGTGCAGGACTTAAAGCTAAGGGACAAACTGGTGAGACCACTCGGAAAACCTCAACAAGACACTGTCATGACTGAAGATGATACCGACTGCAGGATATGGTTCCTGTGTTATCTACCCTGGTACTCAGTGGAATGTCTTTACAGAGCAGGGACTCAGCCATCATCTTATCCCCGGGATCTACAATGGTCTCACATACAGCTGCTGGAACAGATCAATCTGAGTGGAACAGACTAAGGTCATTTAACTGGGAGGCATCGTGCTTTCAAATGCATTTACATTACAATAAAGCACGAAGTCCACATGAACCTTAAGAAAGCTGAGGGCCTCGAGGGACCACCTGTTCTTGACATGTGTATCCTCCCCTGAGGTCAGTGTAGTCAGGGCTCTGTAGAAAGATCTCAGAACTGTGGGAAGGCGGAGTTGAACCACAGAGGCTTTGTAAGCAGAAGAATGCTGCAACTTGATCTGGGGACAAGATCTCCTTGGAAGAGACAGTGAATCAGGAGGCCAGAGCAGGAAGATCTACTTTAGCAAAGAGAAGGCCAAGCAAGGCACAGCCTGTGCCCCTGGTCTCAGCAAACTCCCCATGCCTTAGCTCTGTTCCTCAGGGTGTTGGCCTGGCAGGCTGTCATCTGTGGTGACAATGATCTCTTTTGTTATTACTTTTTGAGGTTCTGGGGACACAACTAGAGGTCTTATGAAAGCTGTACCCCCCAGCTCTATGAATCCAAACTTACCCTATGAAAGTATAAGCTAACATAATTTATGTACATGAAGTGACATGACCTCTTGAAACAGGCACCGAGCAGCAACTCCTCACTTGGGATCTCCCACACACAGAACCAAAGCCTGACAGTTGGCCTTTGCTTGGTGTCAGTCTCCTTTATTTGGGCTGAAGGCACAGAGATAAGCCATTGTCCTTAACCTTCTCTCTAGAGCCAGGTCTAGAGTCCCAGAAGAATAAAACCTCAAAAGGCAGGTCTGCCACCACCTCCACGGGAGCTGAGGGTAAACCCACAAAGGTGAAGATTCATCCTGGAGCAGAAGTGACCATCTTGCAGAAACTATGCTGATCCCTTCAAGTGCTGACAGAGGCAGGGATTTCTTCAGACCACCTTGGAGAACCAGAAACAGACCTTGGCCAGGACTTCCTGACTATGCAGACCTCTTGCCATTTGCCCCAATTCTTCCTTTGTTTAAGCTTAATTCTCATGTCAGTACCCCTAAACACAGACACAGGGGTGACTAGATCCCTTTATTTGTTCCTCTTTCCACTGTGATCAATTGAATATATCTCTTTGCTTTTCACCATTACTCAGTGGGACAAGCAGCCAACCCAAGCTTGGTGGGACTACTGGAGCCTAAGCTTTTGCACTAAAAACACTGTTCACAACTTTAGCACATACAGTACTCAAAAACACTAGCCAATGAATGATCTGTTCTAGTTTTGTTTCTCTTGCCATAAAATAAGATGACAAAAATTAATTTAGAGGAGAAAGGGTTTATTTGGTTTACAATTCTAGGTTATAATCATGGTGTAGAAGTCAGAGCAAGAAATTGAGCAGCTAGCCATATCCATGTCAAGAGCAGAGAAAGAATAGGATATGCCTATTCCTTCTAAGTCTCCTCTTTACACTTACAAAGTTCATGAAGCCCTGAATAAAAGAAGGTGCTGCCCATGTGAGCTGGGTCCTCTTTCCTCAGTTAACACTGTAAAGAAGACAACCCTGTACAAAGACACACTACAGGCCAGTCTGATCCAGACAGTCCCTCATTGACACTCTTCGCAGGTGACTCTAGCCTGTGTCAAGCTGACAATTAAAGAAATAACCACCACATGATTATTTTTGGTAGTGTTGAGGACAGAACTCAGGGCTTTGTACTTACCAGGCAAATGCTCAACCCTTTGTCTCCAAGATCTACTAACTGAATTAATTCCCTCAAACTGTTAAAAATTTGATGATTTCTCAAACTCACAATAAATCTTCTTAATTTCAAAGTGCAAGTTTCTTCTCTTTCCTATTCTAATGTGTGCATTTCCCATATTAACACTCCTAAAAATATGTTACATCTTTTTCTTTATCTTTTCCTAAAAAATAGTTGGATTCTGTGTTAGCCTGACAAAGTAGCTGGGTTTCACTACATGCTGCCCATGCTGGTATCTAAACGGGCATATTTCATTTCACTTTTTATTTCAGTTTCTATCTTTTTTAAAATAATTTATTTTTATTTTATTTGCATTGGCATTTTGTCTGCATGTATGTCTGTGTAAGGGTGTCAGATCTTGGAGTTATAGACAGTTGCTAGCTGCCATGTGCGTGCTGGGAATTGAACCCCGGTGCTCTAGAAGAACAGTCAGGGCTCTTAACCACTGAGATCTCCCCAGCCCCTTCAGTTTCTATCTTCATGTCACCTGAACTATTTTCTCTAGGGACTGAAGTACCCACCTGGCACTAAGAAACAGGTAGGTGCTAGAGAATTATTTGTCCATCTGTGGCTAGGTTTTGCTAGGTGGTCCCAGGGGAAACCACAGCGAAGCAGCAAGCAGCCTTTGCTCTCACTAGGCCCTGACACCATCCTTCCTCCGGACTGTGGAAGTGCAATTAGGGCAAAGTGAAAGTGCCGCCTGGCTTCACCAGAGTTTCACTACAAGAAAACACTTGGAAGTGCAGACCGCTGCAGGTTTCTACACCACCACTCTTGTCTTACATGTTTGGACAGACAGCCTGAAAGCTCAACTATGCCACTCCTCCCCAACTTCCAGTCCCACGGCTTCCACACTGTACTCATTATTTGTCCATATCCTTGTCATAAGAAGAGATGTTGGTCACCTGAGTTTGAGGCTGCCCATTTTCCCCCAGCCACTCCAGCCTCAAGCCTAGGGTGAGTGCTTTCATTTGCAGCTGAAAATGGGGCACACTCCTTCCTTATACTTTGCCACAATTGGTTCTAGTGAAATTACAATGCTCTTTAATGAGGCAGTCATTTCACCTGAAAGAGCAGGCGTTGAAGCCAAGTTATAGTTCATTCATGTTCTTCCCTCCGTAACAGGGAAGAGGTGGGGAGGTCAGGTGGAGATAAGATGTAGGCCAGGAGAAACTGGTTTCCTAGAAAACTAATTCAGCTAAGTAAATTTTCTAGTGAAGATTTGAAGACACACCAAGGGGACAGCTGATTTCTAGTCTAGACCCTGACAAGAAAGGAGCATAAGGCATGAAGTTACTGTAAGCCTCAGCAGGCTGTGTACATCCAGGGTGAGATCCCTACTTTGAGGCACAGGTAACACGAGGAACCAAGAGGTCAGAATGCTCACCATTACACAGTGGGAAAGAGAGACTCAAACACTCAGCCCAAGAGAAGACTTGGTGTCTTAAACAGTAAAATATTAAGACAAGGCACACAAACTCCTAAGAGTAAACACACAAATCTGACAGAGTGGTGCTGTCTGTTGATGCAAGTCATATTCCCTACCTCAGAACCTAGGTCTAGAATGCCTGTGGGGAGCAGATGGATGCTGTCATTACTGCCAATTAGCAAATGCTCATCACCTATGGTAGAGCCGTGTCACTTCATCTTCCATTCATTAAATATTAAGTAACATTGCTGCACCTGGTGGCCAGGCTCAGCAACAGGCAGCTCATTTATCTAAAGAATAAGGGCAGACAATGAATATGACTGTCACAGGAAGATCCCAGAACTCACAAACAGCCAACACAGTGTAGATTATTACATGGATATTGTTTAAGGGAAAAGTCTGTTCTGTCCAGTCTCTACTCCATTTTCTGCTTCTTTTCTCAGTATTTCAAACACACAGCAATTCCTTCTGGACACAAACTGTTGCTATAGATCCTGGGCTCTTTTCATACCTGATGGCCACTGCAGGGCTGAGAACAGGATCAATGAAGGATATAGTCACAAGGGCCTGTATGCTGGCACCATGGAGCCAAGGATTCCCAACTAGTCTTAAAGGGACAGTCTGGGAATCAGGGTCACAAAACACAAGCACCAGGAAATAAAAAATGGTGTATGCTGTCATCTTTTGGGAGCTAAAGTGAACACAAAATGGCACTAGGGTACTCTGGATATTCCTTAAGATGCCTCTTTGAGCCCACCACTGTTTTCCCTTCTAAGATACAAGTGAAGTCCTGCTATAGCTGAAAGTCCCTGGAGGTTCATGTGGCAAAGTTCAGCCCCCACAGTGAGATATGCAAGAGATAGAGACTTAGGACACGACACTGTTTAGAGACAGGGAGGTAATTAAAAGTAGAGAAGGTCATCAAGTGGGCACCACAAACTTGGGGTATGAGCTAAATAAACTCCTTTTCTGTATATTACCTTGCCTTAGGTATATCAATATGTAAAAGAAACCTCACTCAGAACAATCATGTCAACAATTAACTTATGGTTGGTTCCATTGTCCAATGTGCCTGGCCATCAAAGCATGGCTGCTGAGATGCTAGCCACAGCAGCAGCAATGAAGTCACTCAGTGAAGATTTTCATATCCCGTCTGAGCATGCTTCATCAGGCCCTTGGAACCTGTGATGGGGCACAGCAGTTGAGTGTTGAGAGTTGTGAGTGGGCTACCTAAAAAGGATCAAAGAGAAGATAGGGCCGTTTGTGCTGTGTTCTGTTCCCACCAGCTTCTGTACACATCCAGCTCTCAGCTCAGCGTCCACACCATGAAAGGCACTTGACAACTGTGTCATGTAAACTAATGATACCAACACGTCCCGTGTCAATGAGCCATGACTTCTCTTCTTGGCAGCTGCCAGCTAATGGGCTTTCTGACTGGTTCTTGGGAGTTCTGAGCTCATCCGCAAAGGAACCCCTTGATGAACTCATTGTACGACAGCATCCCAGGAAAGTGGCAAGAGGGAAGAGAGTGGCTGAGGCCTTGTTGGAGGAAGTAGATTTGGGGGGTACATTCCAGCATTGGCCTGGCCCCTTCATGTATACCTTTTCTTAGTTTCCTGTCTACCATGTCTTCTGTACCCAGTGTCTTCTGTACCCAGCAGGGTTAGAGCTGTGCTCTCCTTAGATGGTCTTGGCCAAGAAGTCCATACTCCCTCAATGCCAGGAATGGTCTAACATTCAGTGTTCCGGTTCTAGGTGATCACAGGAGTTGGAATCAGAGGTTCTGAGTTACCAGTGGTGGCACCTTTCTTCCCTGGGAATGTGCTCTGAACACATTCCCCAGATATGGAAGCAGAGAGTCCCATCAGGACTTCATTCAATCCCTTTCCCTGAGCTTCTAGTCACAAGTGAATGAAAATGCTCTGGACTGATCATGCTGTTTGGTTTAAGGGTTCCTCAAAGCGTACATTAAAGTGCCCTCTGAAGAGAACAGCAGTCACTAACAGGATGGTTTCAATTCCTCCCAGGATCCCACAGGACCAAATATACATGCTACTGCATATAGCATCAGCATCAAGAACCTCAAATGTCTCTAGCCCTTTGACAGTCCTGTGGCAGAAAGCTCAGACTTCATGTCTTTGCAATTTTAGAAGATGCAGAGGCCAGGGATGACAATGGGCCTCTGAGGCTGCCCCCTCTTGTCTGCTCAGGAATGGCTGGTGTAATAGCCTCTATAATTACATTCAATTTTTCTAAATTTTTTCCTAGAAATGTATAAATGTATAAGACATTAATATATGCTTTCATCTGGATTATAACTCCATGAAAATATAAGTATATACATATAGAGGTGCTTGTTTATCAAAATAATTCTTTCACTTTAAATTTGGTGCCTAATTTTTCAACAGTATGCACTTTGAACATTTCCATGTCAGTAAACATGACTTACACATCATCACTTTTTATATCCTCTTTCTCTGAGAACTTATGTGACAAACTTAGCTGAAAAGACTGTTGTGATTTTCATCTCCTTAAGAAATGAAGAATGCTCCAATGAATTGATGTGCAATACAAATTGGACTTGGTGTAATGTTTTTTCTTCTTAAAAGGAGGCCTCAAGGGTCGCAGGTGGACCTGGAAGGAATGGGCAGTGCACTGAGGGTGCATTGTATAAAATTCCCAAATAATCAATAAAACTGATATGTTGGGGGGGAAAAAACCAAATGCCAAACAGCATCATGCTCTTTTTTTTTTTCTCTGAGCCTTGGCCTTGTGCAAGCTAGGCAAGAACTCTACCACTGAACTATCCACCTCAACCTGATGCCCCTTCTGCACCTTCAATTTTGAGAAAGGTTTCTATGTAGCTTGGCAGATAGATAAACTTGCTCTGGAATCACTGTGGCTTTACACAAGGCCTCTCTGCTGCTGATGGGAGTCTAAGGTCCAGATACAACACAACACCTGCTCAAGTTCTCAGGTAGATGCCACACTCAAGATACATCTGTCCTGATTGTACTACTATGTTTGGTCAAACAAAGTGAAGACCATTTAAAACTTCCAATTCAGTACTGACTGCTGGAAATGAACTCCAAGACACAGTAAAGAGAGAACTGAAGACAAAATACTTTCACGCAAGTTTGACCTTTGAGGCCGTGCTTTATAAACATCATCTTGTCAGACAATCCTAACAGTCTCCTGAGAAAGACTGGACTATTAACTTGGCCGCTACAGGGAGGGGTGGAACTAACTTGAGCATACTGTGGTCTCTCCAAAGGAGCCCACAGAATCATCAAATCACATGATCAGACCAGACATTTTCAGCAATGCAGTGACCCTGTAACACTTGCCAAACTTAAGGCAGAAATCTCAGCCCTGTCTTCTTAAAGCCTCTGTTCCAAAGCTGGCCTAGGCAAACTGAGCAAGCCTCCTCACTACCAGACAGGTTGGGAAGACACACCTGGTGGGACTGAGAGAGCCTGCAGTGGGCTGCAGGGGATTTATAACATCTGACTTTACATCTTGGCAACCTGGACCACAGAACAACTCGGGGGCAATGTTGAGGCCAAGCCAAAGTCATCCTGAAAATGGTAGCTATCAGCAGTCAGTCTTTCAGTTGGAGTTCATGGTTTTAGCATGTTCTAGACCCAGGCCAAGTGCTCACATCCCTAGTCTCAATCAAGACCCACAGCTCTTTTCTGGGGAGACACTGTTATTATAGTTATTTTATAGAGCACCCGAGATGTTAGGTAACTTGCTCCAGGTCATACTAGCTAAGGGTCCACACCTCTGAGGAAAAGCTCAAAGACTGGCAGAGAATGCACCAGCACCAGAGAGGCCAACTGTGCTCTGCAGTCTGACCCTGCAGATCAAGACAGCTCCTGGGATGGGCGTCCATGCATTGAGACCCCTGTGAGCCTAATGGAAGAGCTGGGGAGATGTCCTCAGTCTTTCCAGACTGTATCCAAGATTTCTTGTCCTTGGAGGCCCTTGCTCCAGACACTTGCCAACTCCTCCTCTAAGACTCTTACCAAAACTTTGGGGCCATGCCGTTATTTGAGTTCTGCTTTGAATGAACACATTTTTCACTAAGCCCTGTCCTAAGCAACAGTAACCCAAGAAACCATGGATTTAATGTGTTAATTATATATTTTCACATTTGTTAGTATATAATTACTAAAACAAAATAGTGTTCAACTTGGTATCCCTTTAAAATCTACTCTGGTGCTGCCAACAGTGGTGTGTGCTGACCACACCTGGAGGCACTGGCCATCCCACAGTGCTGAGGAAGGGCCAAACAAGCCATCCTCTCTTTGCCTTCTTCAAAGATTTTAACAGCAACTACGCAGCAGGTGTGCAGTTCTGGTTCCTAGCTGTTCCCTGACCGAGGAAGATTTTAACCTCCATGGCTATGTTTTTCTCCACCTAGCCTCTGCTGACCCTTGCCAGCTGTGGAGGTCTGAATGTCCAACACAGGCTCCTATACTTGCATGCTTAGTCCCTAGCTGACAAACTGTTTAGAAGGATAAGGAGGCATGTCCTTGTTGGAGGAGCTGTGTCACTTGGGAGTGGGCTTGGAGGTTTCGAAAGCTCATAGTAGGGCCATTCTCACTCTGTGTGTGGACCAGGAAGTAAATAAAGTTCTCAAGCACCACGTCTGCCTGTGTGCTGCCTTCCCACCACGATGGACTAACATTCTAAAACTATAAGCAAACTACCAGCTTTCCTTTATAAAAATTGTTGTGGCCGTCACGGTGTCTCTTCACAGCAACAGAACACTAAGACACCAGCTTTGGTTATAAGACGAAGGACTGGGATTCCCCAGGCCCCACTGGTTCTATAGTTTTGCCTTCAAATCTACATCATATGATTGCTGCTTAAAGAATGTTTCTGAATAGAGGTCAACAATGGGCAAATTCTTTCACTATTTAAGGAATACCCTACAGGACTGTGTCCTCTCTTACAATGTACTCACTGGCCCATTCCCATCAGTTGCATTCCCCACCCACAATACCATCAAAAACCAAAAACCTCCATTCAAAAGTTGAATCAGTTCTGTATACTGGTTTCTAGTTTCTTTCTACACTTTAATACCCTGTTGCAGGGACCAGCATGGTGGTACATGCCTGTAATCCCAGTACTTGGGAGTGAGAGGCAGGAGGCCAAAGCCATTTTTGACAACATCCTTTAGAACAGCCCAGACTACCTGAGACTCTGTCACTATCAACAGATCTGTGCAGATGTTCTGATAGCTTATGTCACATCAAATTCTTCTATGAAAGTAGCCAAAAAGTAATAAAATGCATGTCCTATTAAATATTAGCTTTTTTTATACATCAAGGCATTAATATCAATGTATCATACATACTAACTAGCTTGTCCACAAAGAGTATTCCACTTATGGTAAAAGAAATAAAACTAACAAAATGAAGAAAACAAAAGTAATATACATCTTCCCCCAAAGGAACTGCTCCCCTGGGTTGTGGACGTCCCTGAGCAAGTTCCCTCATGCCACATGGTGCCAGTGCTGTTCACCTAAAACTTTCAATACATACAAACGTGTTCAGAGTGGCTGAGTAGTGGTGGTGCATGTCTTTAATCCCAGCACTGTGGGATAGGCAGGCAGATCTATGAATCTGAGGCCAGCCTGGTCTATAGAGCTAGTTCCAGGATAGTCAGGGATAAGCAGAGAAACCCTGTCTGAAAAAAACCAACAAACCAAAACAAATGTGCTCAGAAATGCCTGACAAATGTACACATTTACAATAAGGTCCTATCATAGCCATACACCCAACTCCCATGTCACCCCCCCCACACACACACACAAGTCTCTCCAGGCCTCCCACCATACGCAGCTGCTGAAAGGCTGGCCATCCTCCAAGGCCACCCTGACGGCAATAGTTTTCACCTGGTAACTGGACAGGTGCTACGGCAGCAGGAAGAAGTGACAAAGTGTACATATGAAGGCTCTACCCAACTGTCAGACAATGTTACAGTAACACAAGATGTGTTGGAAGTTTACACCCCTCTTCTCATTTTCAGTGCTGGTAGCTAGACTTAATGGCTGCCTCTAGCATTGACAGTCACCAAGAGCAGGTCACCTCAGCTGAGTCACAAGAGAAAGTTCAATGAGATTTAGCTGAACAGGCCTTCAAAACGTCCAGTTTTACAGTGTGACAGTGTGTAAAAAGCCCTTCCGAGATGAGGTAAAGAATTGCTTTGACTCCTAGCTGATAGTTAAAACAAACTACAGGTCTCCCAAAGCAGAGTTTGTGTCCAACTCTGAGGTTCTAGTGATGATGATGCTCACCAATACACACAATGTCTATGTATGTGAGCAGAGCGCTCCAGGATGCTCACCAACACATACAATGTCTACACGTGTGAGCAGGGTACTCCCTGCCATCCCACAATGTTTACATGTGTAAGCTGAGTGCTCACTAGAGTCTCACCAACTCACACACATGAACACATACTTGAGCACCACACACACACACACACACACACACACACTGTCTACATGAATGTGGAGAATGTTCCTCAGAACCACAGCATTATAATAAACACCTACCACAACTTCCAACCTTTATGTAAACTTTTTGGACCTAGCATTCCTCTTCATAATGATTGCAGTTCTGGGTAAAATGTTTGGTCCTGTTCAGTTGCATGGGAACCTGATCATCCAAGAAGCAGGTCATATCATTCTGGCTATATACCAATGAGTATTTTTTATTTTTGATTTTTGTATAGAGAAAGGCTCTGAACTTCACAGAACAGAGAGACAGGGTGTGCTTACAAAACATCTGAGAAAGAAGACCAGAAGAACTACAGGAGTTGCATGTCCTGGGTTTAGAGCTGTGCAGCAGAGCCAAAGCAGCCAAGACAGCCGGTGAGCTCGGGCACAAGGGAATGGAGCCGAGCCCAGAAGCAGTCTTCCCATTTAAGGTCTTATTTTCAGTGGGTTGGGACACAGTTATCTACAGGGTATTCATATGCAAAAGAGTGAAGGCCACCCTTCACTTACACAGTAAATAAGAACCAACTCAACACTGACCAAAAAGGCCTAAATTCAAGTTGTATAATGACATGACTCTCTTAGAGGAAACAGCAGTAAACCTTAAGTTCTCTATGGCCTTAGGTGTGACTCACAGAGCACAGGTGACAAATGGAAGCAGTCTGTGCAGATTAGAACCTCTCTACTGCAAAACAGTGAAGACACCCACAGAACTGGAAAATACCTAGCAAAGCCTATGTCAGCAAGGGCTGTGCAGAGTCACACTGCCACCGGCCACACCCTTCGGGCCATTTACTCTCATCAGTCCTGGCCCCTCCCCTCTTTGTTCTAGTTTCCCATTTATCGTCCTGCCCTGCTGAGGCCTCCCCTCTCCAGCACCAGGAAGACCAAAGCCACAAAGGTCAACTTCCTCCTTTAAATCCCTCCCAGCCCAGAAAGCACAGGTGCCAGCCTCTTGAGGAGTCTGTGAAGGTTGAACTTTTTCAGCAGAGCTGCTTTTGACCACCTCACCATTCACCCGAAAAAAGAAAANAAAAAAAAAAGAACAGGACTACTAAGTGCATGCAGCAAGACAGTTCATTCAATTAAATGAACACAGAAATGAAAGGTCAGCTAATCCAGAAGGGCAGCGCATGAGCCAAGCCTCGCCAGAGGCTGACCTGAATGCTCCACCTGTGTTGTTGTCTTGGCAAAGGAGCAGAGCAAAAACTGAGAGGGCCTGCCTGCCAGAAGGACTAGGAAAGCCAGCTTCTGGTCACCTTCAAATCCAAAGCCAGGATGGTAGTGCTTCAATACTGCATTCTACCCAGCTACATGGGTAAAACCGCTGAATTCACCTGAGACCACAAGGACAGCAATGCCTGGTGAGTCAATAAGCAATCCATACTCTCGTTCTTAATGCTCTCTTTTCCATCTTTTGACTATTCACATTCTTCAGGCACACATGTGGCCATGCTCGTGCATGCCATCCTAGACTACTCTTCTCTTGTAGGTATCACTTTCAGTTTCTTCTGAGTGTATGTTTCATTACAGTCACAGAAAATGCATTGGTAGCCTGACCTTCCCTTGTCAGAGGACACAGTGGCACTGGACATCACTGCTCTGGATCCTGCCTCCCCCTGGCAGCCTAAGGGATGCTGCTTTGCTACTTACTCATTACAAACCCCTTCCTGGTCTGAACACCCCTCACACCATCTCCCTTTGCTCTGGTAGCACCAATTAGCTTTGTCAAATATCAGCTCCTGCTCGCTCCCCCCAGTGCCTCTGGAAGGTATAGGCACATACTTGCAACACCTGTAACATGACCAAGTCTAGCACCGAGCAGATAGATGGTCAAGCACCATGTCAGTGATCTCTAAACACTCACCTAATGAAAGACATCACACTTTTCGTGGGCACAGGCAGGAAGTCAAGACTCAGGTCTGCTGTCCTTTCATTCTATCTGGAGTGAACTCAGCTACCTAGTTTCTGTCTGAAGTTCAAACTCATTTGGTACAGTGCGCAGAGTATGAGAGTGGGGAAGGGAAGGAGATGGGCAGGAACACAAGTCATGACGCTTCTATAGCCATGCCAACTTCTCTTCACGGCACATATCAAGAAATGTTTGTGTCTATGACCATTTCTCTTTCAACAAATTCAAACTTGTAAGCTAAGATGAGCTTTCAGAGGCAGATGTCTCTATTCTACAACACCTTGCACTACTTAGCCACCAATACAAGGAAGAGTTACCACAGTGCCAGACTCTCAGAATGACATTAAGCATTTTTACCGGGAATAACGTCACATTTACACTGAACTACTCTTGCCAACTGTGCTTTAACAATCCAACTAGATAGTGGATCTCTCAGGATAGCTGAGATCCTTAACTCAAGGGGAGGCAGGTCACCATGAGCACCGGCTCCATGAAGACAGGCTGCAGCCAAGTACTGGATACAGCTACACAACCCAAAGCTTTGGTGAGTTAATTTCATCCATAACCACAGTCCCTTGGAAAAGCCTTACCTTCATGCCCCAGGATCTGCATCTTGTGTTTTTCTAGATGACACCATCAGATTGCCTAGCCTGTTTCGGTATCCTGCACTCTACATCACTGTAAACACATCAGACAGAGCTCTGTAGAGATCTCTGTGAAAAAGGAACCTGCAAGAGCAGCTTCCCATGCTCATCCAGAGTATGTGAGCCCAGAACTATGAGTCAGAAAGCCCAAGGCCTCTGTCACCCACAGCTCCAAGACCTCAGGCAAGTTGGCAAACTCTCTGCTCTGAATTCCACAACTGTAAAAATGGGGCTAATAACACCTGTTTACTACCTCACAGGAAAGAGGGCGACTGCTAATGAACACTTGCAAGGAGCTTTGAAGATGAAAGGTTCCTGGGTGCTAATGATGGCAGTGAGGGTCATTCTACTCTCACTGGGAGACACAGACAGCACATTGGCTGCTCCCAGGAAGTGGCTCTTCTAAACCTTTTGCTTAAACAATATAAAGAACCCTGGAGGAAATGAAAGATGGTGATGCTTGGCACACCAGGTAGTAGGAAGAAGCCTGGCACTGATGGCTCTGCTGAGCGGCTGATGGGTAAATATTTACCCAGGCAGCCTGACTAGTTACTATGGATGCCACAGTTAAGACTATTAACTTGGCTGATAAGTCTCTGCTTCCTGCCAAAGAATTTTTTACTGAACGTGCTTTTTAAAGTCCCCCCTTTAACATTTAAATGTGAAGTGCAAATGTCAGAAATTACTTTGCTGCTCCAAGTTCAGCCCATCATCCTCATAAGCTTTCTTCTCTTTGTAAAAAGTAAAAAGGTGTAAAGTCAAAGCCTGTGCCCACGTGCTGCACTAAATGAAGCAGTAAGGCTGACGGGGTTCCTTTTTAGCTGATGTTCTGACTTACTAAAACCCATGTGCACACACACATACCCCATCAGTTGTTTTTCCAACCTAGTAAGGCAGCTCAGTCCATGTTCATTTAGTTGAATAATGATAAATCCAGCTCACACAAACATGAAATACAAAACTTCATAATTAACATTTTGAAGCTCACACTTAAATATATATATAAAACTTAAAAATGAAAAAAAGCAGAATTCCTACTAGTACCATGCCATATAAGTAAGTCACACTCTGCCCCTGAAGTTTACCTGCCTAAGGAAACCTCATTTTCAATATGTGATCGTCTCAGCTGCACCCAAAAAATAAGTGAGAAAAATTAAGGTTGGAGTTGAGCCCTCAGGAGGCTGAGGCTAGCTAGCTAGTCTCAAATTCGAGGCTAACCTCAGAGAATGGATTTTTTTTTCTTTTTCTTTTTTTCACTTAGAGTAAGTAAGGAGGAAAGGCAACCTAAGGAGAAAAAAAAAAGAATAGCTGGGCTGGGCGGTGGTGGCACACGCCTTTAAACCCAGCACTCAGGAGGCAGAGGCAGGTGGTTCTCTGTGAGTCCAAGGTCAGCCTGGTCTACACAGAGCAAGTTCCAGGACTGGCTCTGTAGCTACTGAGAAACCCTGTCTTGAAAAAACAAAAAACAACCAACCAAACAAAAAGAATATAAATTTAACTTTTTGTTTTTTGCTTTTTTTTTTTCTGCAGCACTAGGGACTGAACCCAAGACCTCATGTTAGGCAAGCAAGCACCCAACATTGAGTTCTATATCCTCAGCCCCAATTTTGCCTATACATTTTACTGTTGTTTCTGAGTTATAAATATGCTGTGTGTGTGCATGCGTGGTGCATAGACTTTGTGTGTAGTGAGGAGGAAGAGAGGAGGGCAGTGGGTGTCTTATCTTACTCCATCACTCTCTAGCTTCCTCCTTTTAGACAGGGTCTCTCACTGGCCCAGAGAGCTGGATCTGAACTTAAATTCTTGTGCTGCTGAGTTGTAAGTGCTCTTACCTACCCAGCCATCTCTCTAGCTTCCCAAACTCTTCTTTTAGAACAGTGCCATTTGTGACTGTACTGTGAAGGAAGGCTGAGCCAGATGTAGTGGTACATGATTATAATCCTAGCTAGCACTCTAGAGGCTGAAGCTGAAGGGTGATGCACTTGAGGGCTGCTGGAACTAAATAACGAGGGGCCCTCTCAAGAATACCCCAAACAAACAAAAATATATCTGAATGTATCAGACTCTGCAGAAAGCCTACTCTTGGGATGGTTGCTGGTATTGTCTCCTGGCAGGCACCTCTAGCAGGACAAAGGAGAACTCTGTGCCGTCTCACCGTGTTTCTCATCTTCAAGGATGTTACTCTGCAATTTCAAAATTCCTTTCTTTCAGTGCCTATGAAAATAAGGAATCTGATGGAATGCATTTCTAAACAGAACATGCTTGCAGGTTCAGGAAGGTATCGAGACTTAACTCAGACCCTGTAAATGAGTTGGTCCTTCATCCTAGATTTGACAGCTGATTCCTGGACAACCTTATCTGACAACCCAGGAAGGGTGGAGTCTGGTGGGGAGGGTCGCTTAGTGAATGTGGCCTAACATTTTAAAATTAAAGTAAAATGTCCTTTAAAAGATCAGAGATGGTCTCTTACTAATATATTTTATATATAATGCAACTATATAATATATAAATATAAATGTTACTATATAGAAAATATATTACTATTCTATTGTATACATAGTAACATATATATAATAGTAAAATGCGCTTCGGCTCAGGTCTGAAGAATGAAGAAATAGGAGCTCACATCTCCAGTCTGTGATGAGGAAGGGGTTGTTCTGCCCCATCTCTCCTGACAACTGTGAAATGACTGCAGAGTATGTGTGGGCTGTCCACATGGGGGGCAGATGCCACTGTACTTGCCTCCTCCTTCCAAAGGCTTACCTAATCCAAAAGTTTTACACCAAATTTACAGAAAGGCATGGGGGACTGGACCAAGAGTTTATGCTCTGTAAGCATCAACATTACAAGATGGGGTTATAAAATGTGACAACAGCTCACAGCACTGCCTAACTGTTAAAAACTTGCAAAGTTTTCGTTCCTAGAATTCCTTTTATCTTACTTTTCCCCCTTCATAACTGAAGAAATAAAAATGACTAGAAACTTTCTGTGAATGAACACATTTATATTACTTGTGTGGCTAAGTAAACATACACGCAGAAAAAGGTCTGTAAGTGCACACAGCAAATTGCAGAGGGCAGGCACTTTGCAATGTAGTTGTAGAGAAGGTGAGGGTGAGTTAGATCAGGGAGAATTCTGGTTTTAGTTCTAAGAAAGATGCAAAGGTGGCCGTGTTCATATATGGATCGAATGAAAGGATTTCAAAAACAGATTTCTTAAAAGACAAAAGGAAACTAATGCGTGTGGGAGTCAGTGAGCCCTGAACACTCACCCTGCATGGCCAGAGAGCCCTTTCCACAATCACGGGGTTAGATGCTTAGTTCACTGCTGTGTTGCTTGAGTGAGAACACAGACACTGGAAAACAGTCCCAGTCCAGGCTAGAGATTCCCTGGAGTTAGACCCACTTCCCTACTTATGGTGTCAGCTTCTAGATGAAGACCCAGAAGAGCTTTGATTAGGTGCACTACTACATCCAGAGGCACAGGCCACATAGGAGAATTTTTAAAATGTCACCCTCTTCTTAAGTTATTAATAGGTCTATTTTATGTCAGGCCACACCTTTACTAAAATAAATTATTTTTTAAAATTAGGGGAAATGACACTATTCTATATTTTTGTATAGGTCTTTGACAGCAGACTTAACAGAAGGCAGGTAGTTTTGCATGGCTGCTTCTGTATTCAACTTCCTGTGGTAAGTTGTTTTGGTTGAGGGGTATAGGAAACTCTCTCTCCCTCCCTCCCTCCCTCTCTCTCAGGCCAACAGGAACATACTTAGTTGGAGAAGGGGGGGCTACTTCACTAGCTTGAGCATTTTTAATGGACTTTGATCCTACACCAAAATTCAAGAAGAGCTGTCGCTGTATTTTACTTTTGTTGTTGATTTTTTTGAAACTGCCTTCCTCTGTAGCCAAAGCAAGCCTAAAGCTCACAGTGATCCTCCTGCCTCAGTCTCCCATATGCTGGGCTTACATAAGCATGACCCACTATAACTGGCCAACAAGTGCTCCTTTCTTAAATACTGGCTGCAGTGTGGACTCTGAGGCCAAACTGATGAGTTGTTTGGTTACATGAAACTCCACTGCGTGCAGTACATAGTCAATGGCTTTGTTGCCAACATATGTCTTGTGATGTTGTCATTTGTTGGTCCCTGGGAGCATACTGGTGCACTGAGTTACACTGACCCACTGTCAGTGAACAATGCCACCAACCCCAGCAGGACAGTCTTCACTGGGGAGCTGTCATACTTACAAGGGCAGATACAAATTTTTCAAAATCGATACTTGGTTTAAAAGCTGTAATTTTACCAGAAGCAAAAAAGAAAAAGTGTCACGATTGTTTGCTTTGAACTGATAAGCTCAGTTCTTGGATATCTGAGAAAATGTATCAAATGTTTGTGTCATAAACACAGTGCAACTTTTGTTATTTCAAGTAAAAAACGGTGGATCCAGGAATGAGGCCTAGAGCATTAAGCTTGTGATGTAGGAGGGTCATCTGTCTATGTGTTACTTTTATTGGTTAATAAAGAAAC
>LOEQ01000091.1:1269216-1284928 GCA_001685075.1 Bramus lutescens | reverse complement strand
CCAGAAGACTCACTTTAGGAGCATTTTGTGTTCTGGCAACCCAGTTTTTAAAAAAGTAATGGCTATGTGAATATTACAAAACTCCAATGCGTTAGTGTTCTGCCTCCTCCTTACTACCAATAGGGCGAATGAGGGACTTATAATCAGGACAAAAATTTTCTTCCTGAGCTATTTTCACTCCCAATCTCAAATGGGAGTTAAAAAAAAATCTATGAAAGAACTGCTTAATTAATAGCCAAGAAGTACTACTATGAGACTTTTTAAAGGGGACAGAATGGGGGAAAAGGACATAAGCTAAAATGCTATAATCCGGCTTGGTTTATTTATTTATCGTGTGTGTGTGTGTGTGTGTGTGTGTGTGTATGTGTGTGTATCTCCACAGCTCAGGACGAACTGCAGGGAAACAGTTCTCTCTTCCCAAAATATGGGTCCCAGAGAGCAAACCTGGGTCTCCAGATTTGGTGGCAAGTACCTTTACCTGCTGAGCCATCTGGCCACCTCTATTTTTATACTTTAAAAATGTTAATATGTTAGATTCTTTAAGTTTTGCTTTCTTTACATTCAAAATTAAGTTTTTTCATTTATTTCTGTTATGCTACTATTCATATCATTTTTATATATATAAAAAAAGTTTATGCAAAAATCTACTCTCAGGAGAAAGACTACTTCCAAACTGGAGCACTGTCGGCTGTTGGTGAGATGATTTCCCTACAAAAAGGATGTTACTGCTAGGTCCAAAGGGAAGCAAATATGAAAATAGAAGGGATCTCTGGCAGAACTAAAAGATGCTTCACCTCATAGAAAAAGAAACATTTCTGCAAGTATGCCGTGCCATTTTATAACCTGCTCAATTCAAGAACAAGATATAGAGCCCTTTAAACTCCTAAACACACCTGACACGCTGGTCAGTTACTTCTATGGGTCTAGCCTGATAATTGTAGTGAATGAATGGATAACCCATTCAGAGTGATTATTGGATACCCTCCCTCACCAATGAGAACATAGATTTTACGTTTTTAGTAACTGTTAAGGTAATTTAACAGGAAAAAAAAAACCTAAGCCTATTCGTATCCCTATCCTCTTTCCCTCAGAGCCAAAGGGGCTGCGGGATTCTACAGCTTGGCAGAGGGGAGGATCTTGCAGGGCTACATGGATCTGCAGCTTCAGGCACGCCAGGCTAGCGAGCTGCCATGAGATACACTTCAGTCCTAGCAATCCTGGAATATGGAAGTCACCCAATGGTGTTCTCTGCATGTGCATATACAGGCTACACAAGAGATTCTGCCTGCCCACTTGTCCCCAGAAGTTTCTCAATTGAACCCACTTTGTCTCTCAAGAGAGTATATTCCCCTTCCCCAGTCAGGCGGTGCTGAGGACAAAGCACACCTCCCTCACCATCACCTTCTCATTCAAGGAGTGATGCCAGGTGAACTCAGACACCAAGAGCAATGGGGTCCACAAGCCAATACTTCTTGTACTCTGCCTGTCAATTTACTATTTCATGGGGTGAGATGGGGATGTGCACGCCCTATGGCTGTGCTGACGAACTGAAATAAAGAAATACAGTGGGGAAGATGCCTAGAAGCTTTATATAACATAGACAGGTTCAAAGGCAAAGAAAGTGAATATACTTTTTGATGTATTTTTCCTAATGATCTTAGATCAAAGGATTTCAAACTTTATTAGTGATTTCTCCCATACTCTGTGAAACCGTATGCATATAAAATAGTTCTTTAAAGAACTCTAAGACTGGAAATCACTGATAAAACATACTGCAGACGGGATGACGGGGCACACAGTACTCCTGGCACTCAGCTGGTGCAGGAGTTTATGACAGACTAGACTATACAGTGGTACTCTATTTAAAAATAAAATAGAGGGGCCTGGAGAGGCAGCTCAGAGGTTAAGAGCATTCGCTGCTCTTCCAGAGGTTCTGAGTTCAATTCCCAGAAACTATATGGTGGCTCACAACCATCTGTAATGAGATCTGGTGCCCTTTTTTGGCATATAGATGTACAGGCAGGAGGAATAATGTATACATAATAAATAAATAATGATAAATAAAAAGAAAAAGATGCTCCTAAACCTCTAAAAAATATAAACACACAGGAGAAAGGGGAAAAAACCTAACAGTCAGGAGATGTGTTCATGAGCTGGAAGTAGAAATATCTGTAAAGATAGTCAAGTTAGAGCCTGACTAAATGCCTGATATTCTTTTCTACTCAAAGTCCAGATGGGTTTCTTTATTTTCCAAGATAAATGATAAAATCATTTTAAAATTTACCTGGAAAAAATAAAATACAAGAATGAGGACAATTCTGAAGAGAGAGGCTGGTGCTACCAACTATAAAGTCAATAGATTATAACAGTGTGACCAGGCACACATGAGAGGAGGGGGACACAAGCAGTGACCAACCAAACAGACACACTCAGGCGATGAATAGTAAACCATGTCAGTGGACTGGAGAAGGGTGACATCTGCTAAATTATATGCAGGAAAAGTCAACTGAAATCTTTTCTCACACCAGAATAGACCTGGTATGAATTATATAAGCAAATCACAACTACTCCAACTCCCACAGCTTTCAGACGGGAAGAATCACTCTACAGCTAGAGAAGGATACTTACAAACACCTGATGGAGACTGCTCAATCTGAAGCTAGTTATTTTGTATGTTTCAGAATAATTAATTAAAAAACCGAAATAACCCTAAACTTCTAGAGATTCCCCCCAAAATATAAAGACAGATTAATAAAATGTATTAGAAAAACATTAAGCCTTTAGGATTTAAATGGTCTAGTTCATGTAAAAAGAATGGTCAGAAAGTATTTTTTATCTATTAGGTCAACAATATTTTGTTGTTGTTTTGTTTTTTTGGAACAGGGTTTCTCTGTGTAACAGCCCTAGCTGTCCTGGAACTAGCTCCTGTGGGCCAGGCTGGCCTTGAACTCACAGAGATCTGCCAGCCTCTGCCTCCCAAGTGCTGGGATTAAAGGCGTGCACCACCACCACCTGACTCGACAATAATTTCTTTTTTACATTTATTTACTTTGTCTGTATTTATTTAGTGCACACATGTCACAGCACCAATGTGGAGATTAGAGAAGCTTAGAGTCAGTTCTCTCTTCCCACTATGTGGGCCCCAGGGGACAGAAGCTGGGATTGGCAGGGGCACCTCTGCTCACTGAGTCATCCCAGCTGCCCAACTCTAAGGTACAAATGACAGTAACTGCATATGAGAAGCTCTGACAACAGAGCTATGAACTGTGCTCACTGTCTTAGAAAATAAAGTTCAGTTCTGGTACCAAGAAGCTTTTCTTAGTAATTTTACTTTAAGAATCAATTCTAGAAATAAAATAACCATGAATGAAACAGTTCATTCAAAACATATTTAAAAGTCATGCTAAAATAAGACACCATGAAATTTATTATCTCAACTGCTTAAAGATTACATTTACCTCTCTGTGTGTGTGTCTGTGTGTGCCCACACACATCATGGCATGCATCAGAGGACCATTTGCAGGAACCAGATCTTTCCTTCTACCTGTGGGTCTTCCCAGGATAGAACTCAGATCATCAGTCTTGGCAGCAAATACCTGTAGAGCCCCATCTTAACCATTTTCACGTGTACAGTTCAGAGTTCTAGATTCTTTTGGATATGTATTCTGATGTGGAATTACAGTAAGACCACTCTAAAGTTTACAACATGCCTCCATACTGTTTTTACAGTGCTGGTACTATTTGATATACAATATACAATACACATTGTAAGCAATACTGTTTTTTGTGTATGGTCTCAGTATAATTTTCACTTGCATCATTAATAATTAGTGAAGCTGAGCTTGTATCCATGGGTCTATGGGTCATTTGTGTATATTCTTCTGAGAAATGTCAACTTACATCTTTTACATATTTAAATAAAGTTGTTTTGTTGTTGCTCATGTGTAGGAGTTCTTCATATATGGTCTGGATATTAATCTGTTATCAGATAGGTGGTTTGCAAATATTTTCCTCTATTCTACAAGTTGCCCATCCTGCTGATTGTGTGTCCCTGCATATACTGAGGTTTTCGATTTTGACATAGTCCAATTTACCTAGTTATTTATTACACATACTTTTTAACATTGTCCAAAAACTTCATTGCTAAATCGAATATCATAAACTCCCAACTCCCAATTCCTTCTAAGAGTTTTTATACTTTTGGTTCACAGATTTAGGATTTTGACCCATTTTGAGTTAACTTCTCTCTGTATGTGAGCTAAGGATTCAACTTGTGTCTTTTGCCTGTGGACTTACAGTTTCCAGTACTCACCCCTTTGAACTGGATTTACTCTTGGCTTTCCAATATAGTCTACTGGTCTTGGGGGTCATTATGGAAAACCACAATGTAACTTTGTTGTTTTAAAATCAAGATGTGGGCTGGAGAGATAGCGTAGCTGTTAAAAACACTGGCAGCTTTTCCAGAGGTCCTGAGTTCAATTCCCAGCAACCACATGGTGGCTCATAACCATCCATAATGAGATGTGGTGCCCTTTTCAAAACGGCCTGCAAGCATGCAGGCAGACAGAACACTGTACACATAATAAAGAAATAAAATAAAAATAAAATCAAGATGCATAAGTCCTCTAATCATTTTCTTCTTTTTCAAGATTTGGGATCTCTTGCTCTTCCCAATAGATTTTTAAGATGAATTTTTCTATTTTCCAAGAAAACATCATTCATATCTAGTTAGGCACTGCCTACATCTGTAGGTCACTAGGACAGCATTAACCCCTTAACCACCCTAGTCTTCCAAGCCCAAAGCACAGGCTGCCCCTCACTCAGTGCTGCCTTCTATCTCTGTTTTGAGTGTTTTGGAGTTTTCAGTGGAGTAGTTTCTTAAATCTTTAATAATCTTATTCCTGTCAGGTGGAAAGAGTTTCTTAACTCTTTGATAAGCTTATTCCAGCACTCCAGAGGGAGAGGCAGGCGGATCTCTGTGAGTTTGAGGCCAGCCTGGTCTACAAGATCAAGTTCCAGGATAGGCTCCAAAAGCTACAGAGAAACCTTGTCTTGAAAAACCTAAATAGCCAACCAACCAACCCTTTTTGGAGAAAGGGTTTTTCTGTACAACAGTCCTGTCTGTCCTGGAGTTCACTTTGTAGATCAGCTTGTCCTTAAACTCACAGAGCTCTGCCTGCCTCTGCCTCCTAAGTGCTGGGATTAAAGGTGTGGGCTACCACCAGCCAGCAAGAAGTTTATTCTTTGAGACTATGACATTTTATTTATGATTCTAAAACACTTACTGTGAACTACCTTAATGTCAAAGGGACTGTGATAGGTTGTTTAAGCTTACACTGCCATCAAAATATATATGTATAAAAATTAGAAATGAGTGAAAAGGGCAATACAACAATTTCTCAGTGTCATGGAGGCCACTAATGGGTGACAGTTACACAGGGCTGCTCTTTTAGACTAAGACTTCACTGTTTTTCAGCACTGCTAAAGCAGTCACATCAGCTGCTGCAAAGGGGCTGCAGAGAGGACACCTGGGAAGAGGGAACCTTCAGTGGCCCAGGAGGCTTCTTGTCTGGGAATGGAGCAACACATGACCCAACCTGTCATAGAGAGGCCAAAATTCATAATGACTCTGCTACCCCTGCTGAGTTCAAACCCAAAGTACAGAACCCTGGCAGGATGCCTCTAAGCCCAGTCCCAACAAGGTCAAATGCAAGCAGTTGCAGCCATTGTTCCTCTCAGAACACATCTGTCCATCAACTGTAAACCGGGAAGACCCCTTGGTTTCATGTCTCTTCCTGGCAGTGCAAAACTAAGAGGGTGTGCTTCCGAACCATACCAAGCACAACACTGCCCCGGCCATGAAGCAGCCCCCTCTTACTGCTGGCAGATGCAGAGGTGTGCGCTTTCCAGTCACTTCCATGTGTCTCCAGCGCTAGAGCCTTCTACACTGCTTCTCAACATTTGTCAGGCCTCCTAGGCTAGCGCTGCACTGTGAAGGGCTGGAACTAATGCCAAGATGGTGGCTGTCAGCTCAGCACAGCAGGCCTCCTACAGGAAAAGTAGCCAGTGTAGCTGTATGTGGCTTTCTGTGTAGGTTCTGGGTATAGAATCTTTGTACTACATGAAAGACAGGAAAAGGCCTTAGGTGCTGTAGGAAGTCTTACAGCTAGTGGTAATCCGCCCACTGGGGCGTGGCCTCTTATACTATATATGCTGATGCAGAGCATGTGTCCGGTCTCTTTTCCTGCCTCTCATTCTGTTCTGTTCCGGTTCTCCATTCCAGCAGACGATTCTGATTTGTGACTGTACCCCTAAATAAATAACCATCTATTCCTCAATTCTGAGCTAGTGTGGGATTTCTTTTAAGCGACTTTTTAAGACTGTATTCCTTGTTTTTTCTGACAATGTTTTATTCTCTATTTTTTAAAAAACAAAACAAAGTAATAAAAAAAACCTGCCTATAAATACATCCTACTGATTTTATTTTTTGGTAGTATTTCTGAACAAAACTTTCAAATCTTGATTTCTAAAGTTAGTCAAAGGTTTTCTTTTTCTTTCCCAACCACTCCAATCTGGCATTTTAACCTAGAAGTCTGTGGCACTGGAATGGCAGTGTGCTGGCATCAGGCAGGCCAGTGCCATTTTCTAAAACTCCTGCGAACTGTGTGAGGATGGCTATTGTAGGTCTTGTTGGGTGAGAAGCAGATAACCTAAGAACTCTGGCTTCACTTGTAGTTCAAAATAGACTTTCCTTAGACAGGTTAAAGCTTTCTTAGTACGCAGCTCTGCCAAGGCTGCCAGGGAAGTAAATGCCTTGCCAGCACCAAGGACAAAGGGACATGCTCTGATGGCCCTGTTGATTTGAGCAAGTCTCCAGTGACTGAAAAAGGGCCAGGAGAGCTTATGTCCGGGGAGGGAAGTAAAGCTTACCTACTCCAGCTCCTATGTACAGATCTGGGCTTACTTTAAATTCCTTTTTTTAAAAAAATTATTTATTCATGTATTTTATGTATACGAGTGTTCTGTCTTCATGTACACCAGAAAAAATGAATCTAATCCCATTACAGACAATTGTGAGCCACCATGTGATTGCTGGGAATTGAACTCAGGACTTCTGGAAAAGCAGTTAAGTGCTCTTAACCACTGAGCCATCTCCCCAGTCCTCACTTGAATGCCTCTCAGACCAGGGCAGGTGCCCACATCGCTCTTTGCTCTGAGAATACAGGAAACCACGGACTATATAGAAAGTATCCAAGCATCTCAGAATTCCCATATTAATTATTTTGTGTAGTCTGCCTCCACCCTTGCCAGTCCTATAGCAGGTCAGCTAAGCAACTGATCTCATTTTCAAGAAGGATCCCAAGGCAGAAGAAGGAGAAGGAAGCCATGAGACTGATGGTACCTGGGCATCCTGGGCATTCTGAGAGGTGACATCACACAGTCTCCCTGAATGCTAAAGGGATGGGGAAGGACAGGCCAGAGCTACAAGAGCTCTTCCCTACAGCAAATCCACCATGAGTTTCCTGGATCTGTACTGACAGGCCCTGCCCTCATGGACACTGGGGACAATGGCCAGCATATGGTGAAGGGTAGCATGTTTGAACACTTTCTTCCTCAGCTGTCCAGAGAGGGAAGTACCCAGAACATGCAATGCAACATCATTTAGCATTAGAAAGGAGGAACACTCTGGTGAGCCTTCAAGGCTCCTGCTAAGTGAAGTGAACCAGATGGAGAACAGATACAGGAGGACTCTGCTTAATTGAGACTCCTGCAGCCATCAAACTCCAGAGACGGAGCAGAGTGGAGACTGCCCAGACCTGCAGGAGGAATGGGGAATCTACTGCAGGGAAAGCTTCTGCAAGGATGATGAGAGTCTGGGAAGACAGTATGGATGGAGAGTTGGGAATGCACTGAATGCTGCTGACTGCACCTGTGGTGTGTGGGTCACATGATAAGCATGCTATGTACGCTCTGCCACAGTTTTAAGATGAAGGTAAGATCTGGGGAAGGCAGGCCGCTGTGGGAACCAGATCTTTAGCTGGAAAGAGTGAACAGAAGGTAGATGCCATACACACACATGCACACATACACGCACACACACACACACATACATGCACACACACAGAGCACACATGCATGTTTGATAAAGATCTTAATTTAAAGGGTTTAAAGAAATCTAGGTGAGTGGTGAAGAAGGCTTAAGCAAAACACATGAAATGTGAGGTGGTGTGGGTAGTTAGAAACCTGGGATGTCACCTGGAAAGGCTGAGAAGCTCAAGGGAGAGATGTGGGGAGGAGGGCAGCCTGCAGAATGCAGAGGGGCTGACTGCAGGCTCAACTGTCTATCAAGCTGCTGGCTATTACTTATGACATGGCCAAGAGTCACCTGTGGTCACCTCTCTGCTCACTGGTTCCTATGCTCTAACCCCACAGGTAGTTAAGAATTTGCTGTGTTCTGGCACCTGCCCACCAGGGCATATAGGTCATAAAGAGAAGACAGGGCACCAAAGCAGTGAGAAAATAAAGAACTGGAGCATTAGAGAAGACTTGTGAGTGTAGGGTTTCCTGCAAGAGGCCAACCCCTGGAAACGTAAGCAGAATACATTTCTAAGCAGTGAGAACATGCACTTCTACAGAAAAACTTTCAACTATATTAGAATGAAGGTGGAATATTGAGCTTTCACAAGGGAAGGCAACATTTACCTGCCATTTAACACCCAGTCTGAGGAGTTGTGGAATGGAAGGGCTCTTTTCACAAAGATCCAATACTCAGTGACTCACCTGCAGCTCACTGAAGGTCCACATTAGCCTCCTCCTGGCTTTGTTTTCAATCTTGTTGACACTGTTTTGAGACAGGGTCTCACTATGACACTCACTGACCTCCAACTCTGCCTGCCTCTCCCTCCTGACTTTTGGGACTAGAAGGTGTGTACCATCATGCCTGGTTGACCTTTTGTTTTTAAAACACAGAAAACAGACTCAAGAAACAAGTCATGAATAACTTACTGCCCTCATAAGTCACTTAAAACAACAACAAACGTGTGTCTTGTTACATTTAGCACTTCTACCTTCCAGACCCAAAAATGCCAAATGAAGGCACTGACTCAGACTAATCTTTCAACAAGTATGTCTGAAGACTAATCAGCCTCTTAGATTAAAACGCAAAATACTCTTTCATGGAGCAAATGACTGAAGCTTTTATATTAGCCAGTAGTGAACAAGCACTATGGGACAGGCATCTCACACGCACACTGGAAGTTTTGTGGACAAAATTCTGTAATGGGTTTTTGGCCATCTTCTGACACACTACTTCTCTTTGAATTCAGCTTAAGGAATGAACATGAATAATGACAACACTTTATAAACAAGTTTATAGAAGAATTTGTTTGTGCTGCTCAAAAAGTTTAAGAACCCACAGAATTGAGTAATAGGTGACACTGAGAGCTGTGCCTTCCATTCCCACTAATGCTGGAACAAGGCAAGCATGGCCACATTCATCACCATCGTGGAGCATATGACGACACCGAGAAAAGACACAGGGTGGTGTAAGCATTAAATAAAGAAGGAGGTTTCTGTATGTGTATCAGAGAGTTAACTAGACACCCAGACGTTCCAAACAACCTAAAAAGACACTGGACAGAGTAAGGAAAGCCAGAAGAGGAGTGCAATATGAAAGCACGAATCAAAAAGCAAAAGCTTTTGTAGAAGCAACTACCTCTCTAAGACATGGAAGAGTAGGCCCAGCTTACACCACCAACAGCAGCCAACCATCTGAGCCATCAACACACAAAAAGTGTGCCCGACCGCATGAGGGGAACCAGAAACCATCCCTGAAGGAGATGAACATGGTCTCAGAAACCAGGAAGGCACAGCACACACCTAAATAAAAGACTGTTAAGTACCCTACAACGCCAACCCTCTCAAGGATACTTCCTCCCACCATGTGGTGCTAAGATGGAATCCAGGGTCTTACCAAGTACCTCACCACTGAGTTGTACCTGAAACCCCATTCAACAGATATTTAAAATTTTAGTGGGACCCCAATTCAAATGTCAATAGTTCTTTCTACAATAAGATGAATCAATTCAAATTCTAGTCTATAATAATGTCAGTATTACTGATGCTGCAGTTGTTTTTAGTAGAGAGCACAGTCACATTTATATTAAGGTGAGAAATCAAGATTTTTCCATTAATAAGAGATAAAACTTAGGGCCGGGTGGTGGTGGCACATGACTTTAATCCCAGTACTTGGGAGGCAGAGGGCTCTGAGAGTTCGAGGCCAGCCTGGTCTACAGAGTTAGTTCTAGGATAGCCTAGACTACACAAAGAAACCCTGTCTCAAGAACAAAACAAAACAGAGAGAGAAAATGGAAAATCCTAGAAAATAAAACATTTTGTGTAAAATTTAAATAGAAAATATTAAGTGAATGCATTATTTAAAATAATGAATACTTGACTTCCCTTTAAGTTAAAAGTACTGTGTCCCAGTAACAATGAGCACCCCTCCCCAATCATGCCCATGGATTCTGACTTTCAATAGCGCTCTCCACTGAAAGGAAACAGGACTCTGAAAAAAAAAAAAACCAGCTATGGCCAGGCTTGAGACAAGAAGGTATATAATGAGCCTGGGAGGAATCTCACCATAACAGAAATTGAGGCATCGAAAGTAAGTAAGGGGCTGGAGATGCTCAGTGGGTACAGTGCCTGCCATGCAAGTATGAAGGACTGAGTTCAAATCACCAGGACATGTAAAAATGTAATTCCAGTGGTGCTATGGAGAGACAGGAGGCAGAGGCAGAGAGCCCTTGGGTCAGCTAGCTCACTGTATCATCAAACAAAAGACCCTGCTTCAAACAAGGTGGATGGAAGGTGAAGGCTGATAGCTGAAGTTGCCTATGACCTCCATACATGTGCCATGATGCACACCAATGCTCCACACATAAATGTACATATGCATACAAACACACATCTCACATACACACATGTGCACAAACACACAAATAAAATAAGTGAAGACATGTCCCAAGATACACAGGGTGGGCTAGAGAAACAGCTCAGAGGTTAAGGGGACTTGCTGCTCTTGCAGAGGATCCGAGTTTGATTCCTAGTACCCACATGGTGGCTCACAACCACCTGTAACTCCGGTTTCAAGAGATCTAATGCTTTCTTCTGACGTCCATAGTCGCCAGTCACAGACATGGTGCACATGACTGTGCACCAATTCATGAAGCACATCATTCGTACACATAAAATAAGTGACAGTAAACAAAAGGAAATTTTAAAGAGGCATACCAAGGGTTGAAATCATGCATTTTATCATTAAAAAAAGCTAAAAATCAAAGATTCCACTGAATTCAAAGATAATAAAATAGCCACACTGATACTCATCAAAAGGTCAGAGGGAAATTGCTAACCCAAAGACAGAATAGAATAAAGCTTATTCTAGTTTTCACACATCCAGTTGGTAGGAAAAAGAATGTCTGTTAGCTGGCTCCACTACTGACTCTGAAGGGTTAGCAAGGCCTGAGCTAATAGCCTTGTACAGCTGATGGGGACTCACGCACAGGACACCAGATATACCTCACAAATTATTCCTAGTGCTTTCTGCACTGCACAGGGGGAAGCGACTGCACGACAGAGATCACTCTGCTGGCACCTTCGCTTGGGGGTGCAGCCTGTCCTCACTTCTGCTAGGCTGCCATAGATGATGTATCTCCCACAATGAGGATGCCATCACTCAAGCTACACAGCGTCATTTGTGAGGTACTACAGCCAACAGAGGCTCCACTCAGAGCAACTACAGGGGTGAGCAGGGCACTGGGTGGAGCAGCTAGCTTGGCTGACTATTTAGTAGTCAAGGGTCATGATTTAGGGAACTCCCAGACTGCAAGCATTTGGCAAAAAGTTTCTGGTTAAAGAATAAAAAAAAAAAAAAACAAAAAAAAACCACCAACCTCTGCTGAAGGGTTTTCATTCTAGACTTCAATTTATTTAAAATATTGAGTATGGCAATTAGCACATCATAAAAAATAATGAGGCACACAGGAATGAGACATTCTGAGCAAGATGCCACAATTGCCAGTTTTGGTCTTTTCTGACATAGTCTGGAAAACACCAGTGTTTGTTCTGTTTAAAGAAATGACAAGTTTGATAGCACATGCAAGAGGGTAGCAAAATATTTTAAAATTATAAGACATTTCTTTTGGGTATGTGTGTATCTGAGTGTGTGCAATATATGCCCATGTGTACATGTGTTTGCAGTGTATGAATGTATGTACATATGCGCACAGTATGCATGTGTGTACATGTGTATGTGCTCTATATGCTCTTTGCTTTATTCCCTCAATACAGGAAATATCTTTGAACCTAGAACTTTCTGTTTTTCACCTCGGTAGGTGGCCAGCTGCCCTGTGATTCTGTCATATCCTTGACTGCTCCCAACCCTGGAGGCTAATCTTATGGGATGGTATAATTATACCCAGCATTTTACATGGAGATCTGAACTTGGGTCTTCATACTTGTATATCATGCACTCTTAGCAACCAAGCCATCACTGCAGCCTACAAGGCAAATTAAAATTTTTTTTTTAAAAATCAACTAGAAATTCCAGAAATGAAAAAAAAACATATGAAATTAAAAGGTCCATAGGAGGACTGCAGATAGAGACAAATCTGAAGAGTATCAATGAGACAACAGAGAACAAATATTCAGAAACTTATCACAAAGAAACAATGATTCTGTGCCTACTAATGAGAACAATGAGAATTAAGGGTGCATTTTATATTTAATTTTTATAACAGTGATGACTGTGTTTTATGATAAAAGACTCATAAGTCAGGCTGTGGTGATGCACGCCTTTAATCCCAGCTCTCAGGAGGCAGAGGCAAGCAGATCTCTGTGAGTTCGAGGCCAGCCTGGTTTACAAGAGCTAGTTCCAGGACAGGCTCCAAAGCTACAGTGAAGCCCTGTCGGGGGGTGGGGGGATAAAGGACTCATATCCAAACACAAAAAGCTTTACATTTCAATAAGATAAAGTTAAAGACATCTAGAATGGCTGGGCATGGGGGGACTGGGTGGTGCATGCCTTTAATCCCATCTCTTGGGAGGCTGAACAAGCAGATCTCTGTGAATCTGAGGTCAGCTTAGTCTACATAGTAAGCTCCAGGCCAGGCAGGGCTATGTAGTGGAACCCTGTCTCAAAAGGACAACATTGCTGGGTCTAGGATTCTTGTATGCACAACACATGGTCTTTTACATATGGCTCTTCACTTGGTGTAATGCTTGTTGAGGCTCATCTGTGTTGAATGCTTTGTTTCTTTTTAATGCTGAGTAATATTCTTTTACATGGATAATACCATATTTTATTTTTCCATTCAGCAGTGAATAGTCATTTGAGTTGCTTTTTAGCTGTCATGAATAATGTTTCTGTGACCACCCATGTAAGTCTACATGAACATATATTCTCATTTCTTTTGTGTAGATAGAGTGGGTTATAGATTTGTATATTAAGTTTCTGTTTAGCTTTAGAAGAAATGGCCAGAGTGTTCTCCAGAAAGGACATACCACTTTATATTCCCACGGATGTCCTCATTTTCACCAGTGTTGGGATTAACCACCAGGCCCAACAGCGCTATTCTTCATAATGATGAACGCAAGTCTCCAAGAGAAGCAAAAAACTGAGGGAATGCATTACCATTAGACATCTGGTTTCAGAACTCCTACACTGGGGAACATTAAGACAGCCACAATAATGAAAACAAAATGCTTAAATTGCCAGGCAACGGTGGGGCACGCCTTTAATCCCAGCACCCAGGAAGCTAAGGCAGGTGGATCCCTGTGAGTTCAAGGCCAGCCTGGTCTACAGAGTAAGTTCCAGTACAGCCAAAGTTTTACAGAGAAACCCTATCTTGAAAAACAAAACAAGAACAAAAAATGACTAAGTCAAATTCACTAGAAGAGCAGTTATTAAAGTATCAGTACTAAAAAGAACAACACCAAAACATAACAGTAAGAGATATAGAAAAAAGAATGTTATGCAACCAGCTGATTAGCAGAAAGCCAAGACTGTGTTCCTACCTAATAATAATAACCTTGAATGACAATGGATTAAATTCTGCAATTATCAAGAGACATTAAAAAAAATAAGACCAACCTACATGGTATCTCCAAGAAACACACTTGCACAGGTGAAAGCAAGCAGACTGAAAGCTCAAGGATCAGAAAACTAGATCTACACTGAAAGAACCCAAACCATCAGGAGCTGCTACACTTATACCACATAAAATAGAAGTGAGGTAAGAAAAATTCTAAAAAGAGATTTAAAACATCATTATGTTATGGTCGGGGATAACTTCAATAAGAGTACATAATAATTAGACATACATGTGTGTTCTACAGCAGAATACACAAAGGCATACGGTGGCTTGATAGATCTGTAAGGACAGGTTATATTCATAATACAGTAACACTGGAGGACTTTTAACAACCCAATTTCATCCATGAATAAATGCACAAAATACAAAAAAGTCACCAACAAACTTTTCTTTTCTTTTGGATTTTCAAGACAGGGTTTCCTTGTGCAGTCTTGGCTGTCTTGAAACTCTCTCTGTACAACAGGCTGACTTTGAACTCACAGAGATCCATCTCATTCTGCCTCCCAAGTGCTGAGATTAAAGGCATGCGCTGCCACCACCTGGCTAAAGCTTTTTTTAAAACACTTAAAATGGGGTTTGGTGAGATGGCTCAGTGGCTAAGAACACTTGTTGGTCTTGTAGAAGACCCAGGTTTGGTTCCCAGGACCCACATGGTAGGTCACAACCACCTGTAACATCTGTTTCAGAGGATTCAACACTCTCTTCTGGCCTTCCCGGATATGATATACCTAGATACATGCCTGGTGCCTGTGGAAGTAAGAAGAGGGCACTGGATCCCGTGGTGGTCTGAATGAAATGGCCCCCACAGGCTCATAGAAAATCGGGCTATTTGAAAGGATTAGGAGGTGTGGCCGTGCTGGAAGGTGTCACTGGGGATGGGCTTTGAGGTTTCAAAGGCACAAGCCAGGCCCAGAATCTCATTCCTCTTTTCCTGCCCGTGGATCTAGATATAGAGCTCTTGGCTCCTTCTCCAGCACCATGTCTGCCTGCTTGCTACCATGCTTCCCACCATGCTGACTATGGACTAACCTCTGAAACCGTAAACCAGTCCCAATTGAATGCTTTCCTTTTTAAGAGCTGCTATAGCTGTCTGCGGTGATGGTGCACACCTTTAATCTCAGCACTTGGGAGGCAAAGGCAGGCGGATCTCAGTGAGTCTGAGGCCAGCCTGGGCTACAAGAGAGTTCCAGGACAGCCAAGACTGTTATACAGAGACATTCTGCCTTGGGAAAAAAAGGCCCATGGTGTCTCTTCACAGCAACAGCCATAGATCGATGATTAAGAAAGAGCCCCTGAAACTGTCATGTAAAAGCTGGGGCTTGAACCTGGGTCCTTTGGAAGAGCAGTCAGTGCTTTCTACTGGCACTTCCTGAGACACCTCTCCAGTCTCTATATAGGAAAATTTGAAGGTTCCACTAATAAATACCTACTAAAACTGCTAAAAAAATGATATAAGAATCTAGTAATATTGCCAAACACAAAATCAACATTAAAAAACGAGTATAAGGGGTCTGGAGAGATGGCTCAGTGGTTAAGAGCATTGCCTGCTCTTCCAAAGG
>LOEQ01000091.1:1171399-1188681 GCA_001685075.1 Bramus lutescens | reverse complement strand
TCTCTACCTGCTGCATCCAGATCAAGAAGTAAAGCTCTCAGCTCCTTTTCCAGTCTGTTCCCTGCTGTGATGATCAGGGACAGAGGCTCTGAAACTGTAAGTAAGTCCCTAGTTAAAGACCTGCCTTGGTCATGGCGTCTCTTCCCTGCAATAGAAGAGCGACCCAGACACCTTCCAAAGAAAGACCCTGTTGATGTCCAGCAGTACAGACTGATTTTGTGTAAATACAATCTCTGGGGCTGACAAGCTGGCTCTGCAAATGAAGATCCTGCCCGCCGAGCCTGTTGCCCTGAGCTGCATTTCTGAGCCCACAGTGGCAGCAGGAAGAGTTGACTTTTACAGATAGTTCACAGATTTCCACACTTATGCCATGGCTCTTTCATGCCCTAGTCATTCAATCAGTTAATGCAGTGCAAAATAAAAAAAAAAAATTAAATCCTGCTCTAGGTACCCTGGCTTTCTCTCTCTCCTTTTGAGTTGAGGCTCATCCACATGGCTGTGTATAGCCGCCTTGTTCATTGCTCTGTAATAGACTGCATGGAAGGAGCAGACCTCTGTAGATTTCCTGGGCGCTGATGAGTGATTGCTCTATGCCTGTGTTAGCAGAGCGGGCACACTCTGCTCAGAGTGCCACTCAGGCCGAGCTTATTGGCCTCTGGTCTTGAGCCTTTCTACTGTTACTGATTTTCTGTCTGCTTGCTTTGTTAGCGGTAGAGGTTTGATGACATCACGCTCTAGCCATGCATCTATTTCTAAAACAACGTGGGCCAATTTTGGTCAGTGTGTCTCCAGGCTGTGTTAGTACATGCATCTCCACTGGGATGTGAGCAGGCTCCTGGTGGTTGAGCCTCTTTATGTGGAGGTGAAAGAGCCTTATCTCTGGGCCCATTCTTTGGGCCCCCTTTGGTGGCAGCGGAGTCCCATGTACTCTCTTCATCTTATGCTTACCCAACATTCCTCTCTTTCTGCCCTTTTTAAAAAATTTTTTGTGTGCATGTGCATGCACCTGTGTGTGCCATAGTGCCCACATGGGGGTCAGAGGACAACATCACGTGTCAGTACCTATCTTCCATCTTGTTTAAGTCAGGGTCTCCCTTGCTGCCTCCTAATGTGTACACCATGCTAGCTGACTGAGAGACTCTCCTGTTTCTGCCACAGGAGTGCTGGGGCCACAGACAGGGGTTGTTGGGTGTGCTGGTTCTAACTGTTAATCTGCCCCAGCTTAGCATCTCCTGGGAAGTCTCAGGGAGGGACTGCCCAGATGCAGTCAGCCTGTGGGGATTAGTCACCATCACAGCTGTGGGAAGAGCCAGCCTGAACGTGGGTGGCACTGTTCCTGGGTTTTGGACCCTGGGCTGTAGAGCAGAGCTGAGTATGAAGCATGTGCATGCTTGCGTTCATCTCTCTGCTCTTCACTGTGGATGCTGTGTGAGAACCCACCATGGTGATGTCCCTGAAGTGATGGACTGTAACCTAGAATTATGAGCAAAAATCAGCACAATATTTTATCTCAGTCGCAGAAATGAAACTGGACCACTTGGGTTCTGGGGAGTTCAACTCAGATGGTCATTTAGATGGAAGTTTCTGTTCCACCCAGTCCCACAGCCATTCAGTCCCACAGAGGTTTATAGTAATTACAAACTGTTTGGCCTATTGCTCAAGCTTATTACTAACTAGCTCTTACAACTTAAATTAACTCATAATTCTTGTCTATGTTTAGCCAGGTGGCTTAGTACCTTTTCTCACTGAGGCATTCTCATCTTGCTTTCTGTGCTTGGTGACTGCATCTTTGCTCTTCCCAGAATTTTCCTAGTCTGGCCACCCCACCTACACTTCCTGCCCGGCTACTGACCAATCAGCATTTATTAAACCAATATGAGTGACAAATCTTTACAGGATACACGAACATTATCCCATAACATGCTCACATGTGGAGTGAGAACTGAGCCCTTATCCTTTTTCTCTCAATCTCAGTGATAAGAGCAGCTCTGCCAGTGGAAGAAATCCGATTAGGCTGAATCAAACCAAATCAAAATGACCATCCTTTTATTAAGAATGACGCTCTCAGGTGGCTGAGTGCATGGCAGGGAGACAGGACAACAGGGAGCCCATGGAAACTCAAAACCATGTGTTTCTCCTCTAGGATGCCTCTTAAATACCCTGTGGGAGTGGTCCTGAATCCTCCAGGGAGGGGTCAGGACCTGGCATTCTGGGATTTGTAGTCCAGACTGATACAACTCCCAGGCCTGAGGCCTGGGATGGATGTCAGGGGCTGGGGGCTACGCTCCCAACTTAACACTCAGAGCTGTGTCTTTTCTGGGTACTGTTCCTTTGGGGGTGGGATTTCATCCTCATGGCCTTAATGCCATTCTTGTAACCACTGATCCTTGCATTTGTAGCCATGTAGTATCACCTAGTTGATTATCGCCTCTTCTTTGTTCTTCCAGTTTCTAGAACTCTTCCATGTTTCCCCACTTCCCTGTAAGTTACATGTTCTCTTACTGTCTTTAAAGGTTGCTCGAGAGATCCCAGCATGCATTTTCTTACTCATTAAGGTGTAGTGCAGAATTTTGTCTCTTTTATTTCACCAGTTCCTCTGCACTGTGGGACTGTTTTAAAACTCTGTTATTATTAAAATCTATTCCCTTTCTTCAGATATTTTATTTTTATTATTGCATGTGTTTATTTGTTTGTTTATTGACTGATTGTGCTCTCTCTCCCTCTCCTCCCCTCTCTCTCTGTGCTTGTGTGTGTGTAGGTGGTGCCACTGCACACATGGAGGTCAGAGGACGACTTTGTCGGAGGCTGTCCTCTCTTTCTATCATGTGTCTCCTGAGAGTGAAGCTCAGGTTGTCAGGCTTGGTGACAAGAGCTGTTACCTGCTGAGCCATCTTGCCTATCCCTGCATTTTCGACTCAGCATTCATCTAGTTTTGCTTGGCACAGTCAATAGCTGTTTAGATCTAACAAGGTGTCCTCTCTTTGGGGTAATTTGTTGTTTCCCCCTGGCTTGAACTGTGCCTTCCCACTAGGAGAGTTCTCTAAATAGCTTGTTTTAAGGGAGACCCCTGCTCCAGCTCCTGCAACACCAGCCATTAGGAGAGTTCCTTTTCAGTCTTTCTATTTAATTGCTTTGCTTGGTTTTCAATTTCTTCCTGGTTTAGTCCCAGTCTGTAGTCAGTCTGTGACCAGGAATCAATTCTTTGCTGGTGTGTAATTCTTCAAAGTCATTTTTTTCCTTTCTATTTCTGTGATGTTAGTTGTACCATCTTCTCTTTCACATCACATTTTATTTGTGTCTTTTTTTCTGCTTCCTGTCTAGCTAGAGGCTTGCCAGTTCCTGAGGAGGTGGAGGTGTTGAGAACCCCGAGTCTACCCTGTCTCAACCTCACCCCAACCCTAATTCTTGGCCTCATTCATTTCTTCCCTATTGCTTCAGGTCTCCACCAGTTTTTGTTCTTTTCCTCATTATTTCTTTCTCTGTAAAGGTGCAGTCAGTTCTTTTTCTATCCTGTAAAGAGCAATATTTGGTGGTTTTTGTGCTATTGATTCTGGTATGTTGTCTTTCTATTTTGTCTTGAGTTAAAGAAAATTCCTTTTTAAAAAACTGCTTATTTGATCTGTCAATTGTACAGTTTCCATTGGCTGCTTAATTTCCATGTATTTGTGAATTGCTTGACATTCTTGCTGAAGCTGCTGAATAACACCACTCTTCTAGTGGCCTCAGTGGCCAGCCCTGTTGCCTATGCCTACCTCTCCCCGTGGCCTCTGTGGCCAGCCCTGTGGCCTATGCCTTCCTCTTTCCGTGGCCTCTGTGGACCAGCCCTGGGGCCTATGCCTACCTCTCCTCGTGGTCTCTGTGGACCAGCCCTGGGGCCTATGCCTACCCATCGCTGCTCTTCGTGGCTGGAGTTTCCATTGCCTCTTCTTGTGTTACTTTAGTTTGGATAAGTCTTGCTCTATTGCTGACTTCCTGTTCCTGGGTGTCTGTAGTTTTCCATGGGTTGGAAAGGTTGACTGCCTCCCCATTCCTTCTCTTTTCTCCCTCCTTCCATCCTTTTCTCCCTNCCTCCCTCCCTCCCTCTCTTCCTCCCTCTGTCATTTGCTCTATTTAAACACAATTCTCAAGACATTTGTGTGAAATTGGGTCTCCTCTACCGAGCAAAAGAACCTGAAAATAATATTAAAAACGAGAGGCAGCCTTCAGCTCCTTCATAGGACAGGTGTGTGTACTCTTCCATACTTCCAAGCTGCCAGTTTCCTTGTGTAGTCTAGGGGCCAGAAGAATGAGAGCACATTGGTGCCGGAATATCCTACCACTGAATAGCAGTCTATCCCTTGTCGTAGCTTTGAATACAGCCTTGCCATGGCAGAGACAGATCTGTAGCTTTCTTTCTGTGTGTCTATGTAGTGTGTGTGTGTGTGTGTGCGCGCGCACATAGGCATGCAGGTACAAATGCACACGTATATGTGAGAGTGTGTGTATGTAGGTCAGAGGCCAATGTTGGGTGTCTTCCTCCACCACTGTCCACCTTAGTTTTTGAGCAAGGGCTTGTTACTGAAGTCCGACACTTACCAATTGGTCTGATGGACTGGCCGGTGAGCCATGGGTATCCACTTCTTTCTGCTTCTCCCTCCCTGTGGTGGTCTGCTTATAGACGCTTGGGATGTAAAGCCACCAATGTCAGCTTCACGTGGGTGTTGGGAATCTGTGCTCAAGTTCTTGTGCTAGCATCTCACACTTTACCAATAGAGTCCTCTCCCTAGCCCTTTTCTTACCACCTGCTATGTCCACAGTGTGTGTGCATGTGTGTGTAAGAAATAAACAGCTGTGATCCATTTTCAGTATGAGATGCACTTAGTGTCCATTTGAGATTCGGATAAGAGTGGAGGTGCCGAGTCCCTCCCCTAGCTGGAGGCTCACCCATACTTACCTCAGAACTCTGAGAGTTGGAAAGTTACATGACTAAGCCCACAGCAGAGAAGGGGCAGCCTCAGGTCCAAATTATTCTTCAGATAAGGCTTTACATCCCAAGCCAGCAGCAGAATATGGTGAGGAGCAAGTCCTTGTCTATGGGAGAAGACGACAGGAATTTCTCATGATCTGGGGGAATTTTTTTTAAAAAGTCTTAGTGGAATGGTAACACTTGCCTTTAATCCCAGCACATGGGAGGCAGAGGCAGGTGGGTCACTGAGAGTTGGAGGCCAGCCTGGGCTACAGACAAAGTTCCAGGACAGCTAGAGCTACACAGAGAGACCCTGTCTCAAAAAAAGAAAGAAAGAAAACAAAAACAACATCCATGATCTTGCACCAAATCAGCACACTGGCCACTTTTGCCTTTTGTCTCTGTGGGTGTCCCTTCTGCAGAATGGTGTGTTGACCCCTGCTTCGCTCCCGCGGCTCTCTTGAGTTTGCTGTTGTCTGACTTCCACCTATGGTTATTTATGTCTACAGATGTTACCGACTGATAAAGAGCCACATTTCTGTAAGCATTTGCTCTATTGTAGCATAGTGTGTACAATGAAGAATGACAGCTCATTTTGGACTTCAAGTTGTGGGTAGATTGGGTATAGCATGTTTCATGGACTGGAAGAAAATGGGTGTTTTTGTCTTTAAATTTGTCCCTAACAACTTGATCTGAATAGTTCTGTTAAGTATTGATGTGATGGAAGGAAAAGTAAAATGTGGACTGTTTCCTGTTGCTTTTGCCATTGGATGTTGTCTTAGGTCACCACTGCTGTGACCAAACAGCAAGCTGGGAGGACAGGGTTTATTTGGCTTACACTTCAGCCAGCATCACCTTCATCACTGAAGGCAGTCAGGACAGGAACTCAAACAGGGCAGGAACCTGGAGGCAGGAACTGATGCAGGGGCCATGGAGGGGTGCTGCTTACTGACTTGCTCCTTATGACTTTCTCAGCCTTCTTTCTTATAGAACCCAAGACCACCAGTCCAGCGCTACAGTGGACTGCTCTTCCATCAACCATTAATTAAGAAAAATGCCCTGCAGTTGGATCTATGGAGGCATCCTCTCAATTAAAATTTCTCAACTTTCTCAATTTCAGATACCACTAGTTTGTGTGACAAATTGATATAGACTAGCCAGCCCAGTAGCTTTTTATACAGTCTTCAGAATATCCTGTATTAGACAGAAAAACCTTTGGAATGAAGGTGTTTTTTTTTTCAACAATAAAAAACTTCCCAGCAGTCAAAACTGAGACTGTCAAAACCACATGCAAAATGCACTTTTCTGGAAACATTTTCCTTTGAACAAAGCACAGAGCCGCACAGGCACAAGATTGAGGAGGGTGTTTCGCTCTGCCAAGAGCAGCCAGACACAAAAGGCACAAAGTCACCAGGCGAAGTTGGCAGTTTAAACAGGAGACAAGAAGCAATGCTGCCCACGGACAGTGCTCAGCTCTGCAGCGGGTCAGAGAGTATTCAGTTTCATTGAATAGCAGGTTTGAATAGCGAAGGTGAGTGCACTGTCCATACCCCTACCTCGACACTGGAGGTGTACTGGGCTGTGCAGGCGGCTGCCTTCTGCAGAACTGATCCCTGGCTTGGGAGACGCTCCCCCCACTTCTTCTTTTTTTCCCCTTCCTCCTTTACACCTTCCTCTCCTCTTCCATCCTTTTCACTTCCCCCTCTCCTCTCCCTCTCCCTTTTCTCCTCCCTCTCCTTTCTCTTCCTTTCCATTCTCTACCTCCCTCCTGCTACCATTTGCTGTATTTACCTCCCATTAGCCCAGCCTCCATGGTCTCCTTCCTCACAATACTCCTGCCACTTAAGGTGCTGTTGGCAGCTCTCCCAGGGATGCCCAGTGGCAGGTGGTTTGTGACAGGAACAGCAAACCCCTCTAAAATGTTATCTTGGGTGTGGGGAGGGGTGTATGGTTGTATTTCTCTCTGGGTGTCTAAGAAGGAAGGCCTGATGGTCACCTCATGGCAAGAGACGCAGTGTCCTCAGCAGAGCAGGCTCTGGGGAGGATGATGGATCCCGCTGTGTGATTCAAGACAGCCTCCTCTGTTCTTTTTGCAGCTGAGTCTCGGTGCATCAGGGGTGGCTCCTTCACAGCTGTTCGCCCCATCTTGTTCCTGAGGGGCCTTTGTTGAGGTCTTCAGCTCCTTCTTTGGGTTACTTTGGCTTGTGAATAACAATGTAGGCACGTGTGTGTATGTGCACATGAATGCGTGTGTGTACAAATGTTTCTTCTGTGTGTGGGCTAAGGCTGGCACCTCCTACTTTGCTGTCTTGGTGAGCTGCAGTTTTCTGCAGGCTGATGGAGTGGCACCAGCATGCCAAGGGGTAGGAATGCGTGGTCTTCCGCAGCTCTCTCCAACGATCCTTGGCTCCCTCACTTGCTTGGTGCTCTCCAACGATGAGTTCATTTCTGATCTAACTTAGGGCCATCTTTGTCTGAACTAAGGACAATTCCCTTCAGAGATGATGGGTTTTACCCTTTGCCAGTGGCTGATGGAAGCATACTGGGATCTCTCAGACCCGCAGGTAGGCTTGCCATCACGGCTGGATGAATTCTGAGCTCAGTGCCCTTTCCTTGTTATTCAGAGTAGACCCAGAGCTGGAACATGGCCATTACCTGTCCTGTGAGTGCCTGCTGTTCAGCCTTCAGCTCTTTGCGTGCTCATTTCTAGTGTAGGCACTCTGTGCAGGGTACAATTCTGCAGTGTGGTCAGTAGCTATGCTGAGCTGTCCCCCTCCTTGATAACAATGTTCAGGGCTTGGTAAGTCATCCGTTAAGTTTAGAAAGTTTCTTTCTACTCTCATTTCATTTAAAAATTCTCCAGTTTGCTATTTTTACTGATCTTCTCCATTATTACCTTAATGCAGACACCTCTTTTTTCAATAGAAATTACCGTTTTTTGTTTGTTTGTTTGTTTGTTTGTTTTTCCCAGGAACTTCTTCCCAGCCTCCTGGGGTGCTTACTGAAATATCTATCTTCATTTTTATAACACAATGATTCTATCCATCTTGGCAATGCAAAGCAGATAAAATCGATTTTATGCATATAAGACTAAAATGAAATCCACTGTGGCACCCTATATAGACACACCAAAAACCTCAGTGACCAGAGGCTAAGATTCCAGAAAATGCAGAGATGGCGTTCACTGAGACGGCTCATAAGGTAAATGCAGCAGGAGACACATTCTTGTTTTTTCAGAATGAGAACTATTTGATGAGAGTGTGGAATTAAAACAAAATAAAAATTTGTATCAGTATTTTGTTTGTATGTTTATCTGCCCACCATGTGAGCGTGGTTCCCATGAAGGCCAGAGGGTGTTAGATCCCCTGGACTTGGAGTTACAAGTGATTATGAGTCATCATGTGGGTACTAGGACTCGAACCTGGGACCTATGGAAGAGCAGCCTGCACTCTTAACAGCTGAGCCATCTCTCTAGCTCCAATAGTGTAGATTTTTGAAGTGCATATTTGAACACACATTTTTCCATCTAAAGAAACGGAAGCAGTTCGTCCTGCTCTGCGGTGACCTGAGGAAGTTTACTGTTAAGGATATGTTGACATCATAGCTCAGTGCCGGGAGCTTTCAAGGTTTTCTTGGTCTGGAATATTTCGACTAACATATATTATCTGTAGGGCTAGAGAGATGGTTAAGAGCCCTTCCTGCCCTTGGAGAGGACCCAGGTTTGATCCCCAACACCCACATCGTGGCTCACAGCCATCTCCAACTCTAGTTCAGGGAATCTGGCTCCCCCTGCTGGCCTTGGTGGGCACGGCGCCACCAGTCATCTTAACATCCACACAGGCAAAACACCCATAAACACAAGCAAAGGAAAACAAAAGAAATATAAATCCTATTTGAGTGTGAGCTAGGGCTAGTTTGTAAACAGCCCTGGCTCAAACCATTTTACAGGGCTTTGCCATCCTTCAGGGCATTTTAAACATTAGAATCAATTTGAAGCTCTGTAATCCCCAAACCTGAGTATTTCAGGACAATTTTCTCTTCAGAGACAAGAAAAGCTGGGGAATAGAAATCTACTTCAAGGTGTTGGGAGACTTAAAAAAGGCGGCAAGGAAACATGGACCTGGAATTTTGGAGTGTTCAGAAGGATGTTGGGTGCCTTTTCCAGAGAATACCTATGCCCTGTGGTGGGCCCTAGGGTGGGCCCTGGAGCGGGCCCCTGAGGCTCAGTAATGCTGTGTATGTCTTTTACAGTGTTTTAAAAAGCAGTTTAACCTTGCTCTAGATTTTGATTTTTGGGCATCCAGACACACATCTCTTCTACTTTTCCTGTGTATGTATGTATGTGCACATATGTGAGTGTAGGTCAGCGGTAAACATTGGTATCTCAGCTCTTCATCTTACTTTTAGGACGCGGTCTCTCACTGGACCTAACCTTGGGCTTGCTGTATCAGCTAGACTGGCTGGCCAGTGAGCTCCAGGCATCTTCCTGTCTCCATGTCTACAGGGCTGGGGTTCCCAGTATATGTCGCCATGCCTAGCTTTTACATAGCCATTGGAGTTCCACAGTCAGGTCCTTGAACAGCAAGCACTTTACCCAGCCCTTCTGTTGATTTCCCCCTAGGGTTCCTTAGTGATACACATTAAATTATGTTTTCCTAAGCGTAAGTTGAAGCCCCAACCTCCAGCATGGCATAATAGGACTATCTGAGGTCTTTTTAGGAGTCAACCAGCTACCACTAGGCCATAAGAACCAGCTAACACCAGGCCATGAAGAACCAGCTAACATCAGGCCATGAAGAACCAGCTAACATCAGGCCATGAAGAACCAGCTAACATCAGGCCATGAAGAACCAGCTAACACTAGACCATGAAGAACCAGCTAACACTAGACCATGAAGAACCAGCTAACACTAGACCATGAAGAACCAGCTAACATCAGGCCATGAAGAACCAGCTAACACTAGGCTGTGCCTGGCTGTTGCCTCTTCTTCAGGCTTCTGGCTCCAGAGCTTTGAGAGAGTGAACTCCTCTGGTTAGCCTCTAACTTGGGGTTCTTTTCTTTCCTACTGCACGCAGACAGAATAGCTCCACCCAGAAAGCAAGTATGGGTGGAGCTAGAGATTCGTTTTTTTATTTTATATTTTTATTTAATTTTTTGAGACTGAGCCTCCTCTCTATATAGTCATGGTTGTCTTGGATCTCCCTTTGTAATCAGGCTGGTCTTAAGCTCACAGAATTCCTCTTGCATGAAGTTAAAGGAGTGTACCCCACACCCAGCTAGAGGGCCTGTCAAGTGTGGAGTGAGCTCCAGGGACTGAGGACAGCATGCAGGGACACAGCGCACAGCAGACGGGGCTGCCGAGAAGCTTGGCTCCCACAAATGCGTCTTTCACAGGGCTGTGGACTCGGATTGTCCATTCAGGAGGCGGAGCAGGGAATCATTTCTTTACTAGTCAATGCCTGAGTCAGGTTCAAGGTTTAGTCATGGGTGTCAGGAGAATGGTACGAATCCTGGGCCTTTTGTTATTCTTTTGTAATGGGGAAACCTGGGCTAGGAGGCCAGTCGGGTCCAGTGCAGGCCTGCGGTGACGTGAGGTGGTTACACTGGGGTGGTCAGGTGACACCCTTATGTAACTAGGGCAGTTGTGACAGATGAGACACCAGGCGGCTGCTTAGGACCAAATGCTGTGTTTTTCCAAAGTTCATCATACCCTGAAACCTTAACCTATCATGGAAGGTAATTAGGTTTGGATGAAGTTGAGTGGATGGAGCCCCATCCTATGATTAGTGCCCTTCTAGATAGAGACAGAGACTCAAGTCCCCTCTCTCTGTGTCATGGAAGGGAGCAACAAGAAGCCAGCCATTTCCAGAAAATGAGCAACCTGGCACTATGATCTGGGGCTTTTCAGCGGTCAGGAGGGCAAGGAATTAGTCTCAACCTCAGCACAGAGCGAGTATCCCGAGGTGCACTGGCAAAGGACCAAGTCCTGGTGCTGGTTTACAGGTGCAGGGTTCACCGCCACCTCTTTCTGTCCATTGTTTTCAGATCTCTGCCTAAATCCTCAGTCTTGTTTGTTATCTCTATAAACAAAGAATGCATGTTTATTTGAGATTCATAGATGATAATTTCAATATCCAAGTGCCTGTAGGATTGCTTCTCTTATGTCTGTTTCCCCACATATTTTGTCTTCGGATGGTTACTGTCTGACAAACCTTGTGTTTAGTGTAGAAACACTTCAAGATGTAGGAGGACATCTTCCCCTAGCTGTGAGCCATACTTACCCTGCCGGCCACCAGGGGTCGCCAGAGAGCCATTGCTGGAGTCCTGCTGCCGTAAACAAGAGGTTTCAAAGGTGAATTTTCTTTCCCATTCTAACTAAACCCGTGGACAAGCTTCTGCAGCACGCCTACGCCAACATCCTGCGTCCCCACCAAGCTGCACCCTCTTGCCCTTATGTACAGAGCTGGTTTTAAACTGAAATGAAGTCAGAGGCATAGAATATATCATTCACGATTACGTAAAGATACTTTCAGACACACAAAAATAGAGTTTGGCTTAAGAAGAAGCGTACTTAAAAAATATCAAATGTCATTGTTCACACAAAGGGGTGAACTTGGATGAAGGCAAGAGATGTAGGAAGGAGAAAGAGTGCCGACCATGACGACGGTAGCTGTGTGCCGAGGTTGCATGAATGTTTACATCAACAACAATGTCTTGGGTTAAGAATATGGAGAGAGAGAGAGAGAGATGAGGGTTTGGGGTGGTCTTCGCGGATGAAATGTTTGCTGCCTAAACACAAGGGTCTGAGTTTGGATACCAAGCACCTGCTTAAAGCTCTGAGTGCTTGCCTGAGGCTGGGGAAGGAACCTTCTTCAGGCGAGTGCATTCGGTGCTCAGCCAGGGCTGGGAATAGAGCAGGTCCCACTAGCTATATTGGAACCTCTCAGAGGTTCAGTCAGATCGTGGTGTAGGGTAAGAGAGCCAACCAGGGAAAACCATCCTGACTCTGAAACCAGAGCCAGTGAAAGAAACACACCCTGGTTCTGAGATCTGAGCTAGTGAAAAACATACTTTAATCCTGAACCCAGAACCAAAGAAACATGCCCTGACTCTGAAACCAGTGCCAAAGAAACACACGTTGTCCTGAGAGTCAGAGTCAGTGAAAGAAATACGCCCTAGAGTCAAAAAGCTTAGAAAGGCAGGTGAAAGAAACACAGTTTGGCTCTGAAATCCGATATCTCTGCCCTTCTGGGGCTGCTCTTCCTCACCCTGGTAGAGGCAGCCACTCTCCTGGATTCTTCCCTCCCAATAAGTCTCTCCAGTGAGGTTTAGGTGAAGACCTTCTTTTGCCAGAGCAGTAAGCTGCTACGCTTACTGTGGCCCGTGCTATTGCCTGGCTCCTGACTGCCAGCACGCTCTTCTACCTGAGCTGTTAAACTCCATATTCCCTGACTCCCGACTGCCAGGATCCTGTTCCATCTGAGCTGTGCCACTTACACGTGGGAGGAGCAGGCTTGGTCTCTATAGTGTGTGTGTGGGGTGATTATTTTATGTTGAGCACTGCTGCAGTCTTGAGGAAGAATCAAAAGAAGACCATAGTATATTTATTTATTTATGGGTTGTTTTAAGTCAGGTATTTATTTGTGTAGCCTTGGCTGTCCTGGAAATAGCTCTGTAGATCAGCCTGGCCGCGAACTCAAGAGATCTGCCTGCCTCTGTCTCCTGAGTGCTGGGACTAAAGGTGTGCACTACCACTGCCTGGCTATTTTATTTTAATTTTAATGGATGTGTATCTACGTCTGTATAAGTGAAGGCAGTGCCTACAGAGGCCAGAAGAGGGCGTCAGATCCGCTGGTGTTGGATTTACAGGCAGTTGTGAGGTGTTTGACACGGGCACTGGGAACTAAACTCAGGTCCTACAGAAGAGCAACAAGGGCTCTTACCCAAGGAGCCATCTCTCCAGCCCTAATGATAATATTCATGAGGACCTTCATGGAACCTTTGAAAAATCATTTCAGGTGATAGGAATTACAGAGTACCCAGTGCCCAATGAGGTAGACTCCAGAAAGCTTGTCGTCTTAGCAAGAGCTACCATACATATAAGCAGCAGAGAGATAAACATAACCTGTCAGGAAGAGGAATATCAATGAACTGAAAGCAACCCAGAACTGACTAGAGGCTAGAAGTCATCATTAGAGGTGTCTCGATATGCTCGAAAGGTCAAAGAGAAGCATGGGTTATTGACGTGACAGCAAACTGGCACTAGCGGAAGTTCAGACGGAAGAGCAGAACTAGAAGACACACCGGCAGAAGCCATCTAACACGGACCATGGAGAAAGGAGGGCTGTGGCCCAGCAGGCCGTGCTGGGATACTGTCTCCCTGCCTGTATTACAGCTGCATGGGAGTTCTGGAGCTTGGGGAAGGCTGCAGTTTCCAGAGGACAGCTTAGGTGGCAAAGAAGAATTTCAGTTCTTTTTTTTTTTCTTCAGTTACGGCTCTTAGCATAGTGGCAGGGTCTCATGTGCTCCTACTGGCAGGCAGCTGTTCATATGTGTCAAGAGTAGCTTGCATGTGGCTTGCAGTAGTGAGGATGGACCCAAAACACCTTCCCCCAAAGTATCAAGAGATGTCCTTGGAGTCAATACTGCTCCTGGGTCCAGAGATGCTAAAAGGTGGTAGCCACTGTCCCACACTTGTCTGCCATGTGGAAGTCTCTTTCCCTCCAGTTGAGGTGCCTGGCATATTCTTTCTCCTTTTTAAAATATTTTCTCCTCCTGTAAGAGACAGACATCTAAGATTAAGGGATTCAAAGGTGACTGCATGAATGGAGAAGGTGGTGCAGTGGGTACAGATGCTGAGTGGAAGGGGAGAAGATGGTGCAGTGGGTACAGATGCTGAATGAGAGGATGGAGAAGATGATGCAGTGGGTTCGGATGCTGAGTGGAAGGATGGAGAAGATGGTGCAGTGGATACGGATGCTGAGTGAGAGGATTGAGAATATGGTGCCGTGGGTACAGATGCTGAGTTAGAGGATGGACAAGATGGTGCAGTGGGTACAGATGCTGATTGGAAGGGGAGAAGATGGTGCAGTGGGTACGGATGCTGAGTGGAAGGATGGAGAATATGGTGCAGTGGGTACAGATGCTGAGTGAGAGGATGGAGAAGATGGTGCAGTGGATACGGATGCTGAGTGAGAGGATGGAGAAGATGGTGCAGTGGGTACGGATGCTGAGTGCAAGGGTGGAGAAGATGGTGCAGTGGGTATGGATGCTGAGTGAGAGGATGGAGAAGATGGTGCAGTGGGTACAGATGCTGAGGGCAAGGGTGGAGAAGATGGTGTAGTGGGTACAGATGCCTAGTGGAAATCATACATTCAGAAATACCTGACGAGATCTGAGTCCACACTCCAGGCTTAACCTAAGCACAGGGACAGTCCACAGTAATTAAAAACTAAACAATTAAAAAACCTTTATAAAACACACATGCACACACACTGAAGTGAGAAACAGTTACATTAACAAAGTTCAGGCTCTGGGGAAGAGGACCTGACTCTAGAACTGGCACAGTAAGAAGCTCATGTAAGTAAGAAAATGCAACCCTTTTTAGGGAAAAAATCAGTAGATGGTCCCTGGGAAGGATTTGGTGGCAGATCTATTAGATAAGGGCTTTAAAACTGTCAGAAATATTCTCAGACTACTAAAGGAAGATGTGGAGAAGTCAAGAAAATGGCAAGTGAACAAAACTGAAAAGAATATATAAAAACTAAAAAGAAACCAAACAAACTCTTCACTTGAAAAACCCAATACTTATAATTCATAATTTGCAAAGTGTAATTTTATGACCTTTTTAAAGGATGGAACTAATGGAATGGAGGGTTGGGGGCTGGACAAATGGCTGAGGGGGTAAGAGCAATTGCTACTCTTGCAGAAGATCCAGACTCAGATGACTGATAGCCATCTGTAACCCCAGTTCCTGTGTGTGTGTATCTCCCTCTTCTGACCTCTGAAGGCACTGCATTCAGGTGGTGCACATACACACATGCAGACATACATTAATACACATAAAATGAAATACATAAATCTTAACAAAAGGGCTGGAGGTTTTTATAAGTTCTTGAAGTTAATTTAGTATAAATTCAAGTCAGACGATATAACTTTAGGGTGTTAGTCATAGTCCCCATGGTAACCAATAAGAAGATAGCCAAAGAATATACACAAAATGAAATAAAAGGTTAAATGCTTCAGTATAAACAGTTAGACACAACAGAAGCCACTGGTACAGGAAGAGACAGAGAAGCTACAAGGCACAGATGGACAATGAACAAAGCAACAGAAAGAACGCTTTCTTCTCCTTGGTTACTTTAAATGTAAATGAATTAAACTCCCCAGCAAAGAGACAGAGATTGGCTTAATACGTTAAACCCCCAAGCTAAACAACCCTGATTCATAGGGTTCACATTTCTTTCAGCATTTGCCAAATGTGTTCCTCCCTTCGGGCTCTGAGTCCTGGCTCACTGCTTCCAGATCTTTCCTTTGCCTTTAGTTTTCTCAAGTTTGGCAATGATATGTCTTGGCATTGATTTTTTCAGGTTGCTTATTTCTGGAGTTTGTTCAGCTTCTTGATTTTGTAGTCTTATGTTTTGTCAAACTTGAGAAAACACGTATCATTTCTTCAAACACCTTTTTGGCACTACTGCCCTTCTCTGTTTCTTCTGGGACTTTGAAGATCAGAGTCTTAGGTCTTCTGATAGCTAATGATAGGCTTCCAAAATTCCATCAACTTTGTCCTGTTTTTATCTGTTCAAATTTAATGATTTCTGTGTTTTTAATCTTGGTCCCTTTGTAGTGTGATTAATTCCATTTTCAGTGAATTATTAAATTTTGGCTATTATTCCATTTAGCTGCAATTTCTCCATTTGTATCTTTTTATGTTTTTATTTTGATCAATTTCAAATGTGTCTGTAACTGTTCTATGGGTGGAACTGCTTCAGATCCTTTTTATAGAATTCTGACATGTCAGACATCTTAGTGTTAGCCTTTTTATTCTAGTATCTGTGATACAATATCCTAGATGCAAAATTCTCAATGAAATACGAGCAAACTGAATTAAATGTCACATCAAAGATATGATAATACCATACCCAAGTGGGGTTTGCTTTTGATATTCAAGATTGCTTTCACATATGCAAAATAATAAGTGTGAGGCAAACATTAATTAAATAAAAGATTAAAACTACTTGAAATATCTCTGCATGCAAAGAAAAAGTATTTGGAAAAGTTTAATATCCTTCCTTGATCAAAAATTAAAAAATTGTATTACTGATACAAAAACCATAACACTGACATCAAAGGGGATAAAAGGAAATTTGTTTTGGAACCCAACATGAGCCATGATCACAGCTCATGCAGTGGTTTTCATGAGAATGGATCCTATAGGTTCTTAAGTTTGAATGCTTGGTCCTCAGTTGGTGGAACTGTTTGGGAAGGATTGGGAGGTGTGGCCATGTTGGAGGAGGAGTGTCAATGAGGGGGCTTTGAGGTTCCAAAAGCCGAAGCCATTCCCAATTAGCACTCTTTCCCTGCCTCGAACATTTGCAGCAAGATGTAGGTCCTTAGCTGCTGCTCCAGTGGCATGCTTGCCTTCCACTATGCTTCTCACCAAGATGATCAAGCACTCTAGCCCTCTGGAACCATGAGCCCACCAATTAAATGCCTTCTTCTCTAAGTGGCACTGGTTTCATAACTAGGTCAGACCAAGAGCACAGATTTGGATGATCCCAAATTCCATGTTCCCACGTGGTAACAACTTGATTGAGGGGTTTATAATAATGGAGCAAAGAAAGTCATCCACCAAGGTGATTTACAAATACATTGAGGGAAACATCAAGTAGGTGGGTTGCAGTGAAGTGGAGAAGTGTTGCCTTCAGGCCTCAGAAGCTATCTGATGGCAATGCTTAGCCTTTTTGTTGGTGTAAATTAGAATTTTGTTAAGTTGATGAATCCCAAAGGTTTTGATTTTGGTAGTCATGGAATGTTAAGTCAGACACAAATAAGCTCAAGGATGTCTAAGAAGGGGCTAAAGAAAGCCCAAGGTAAATTACAGGTAAGTCCAGGACCTGCCACATTCCAACCTCATCAGAGTCTCTGAAGTTCTAATCAGCTTTGCAGAAGGTTAAGTGGAAGGTGCAATTTCTTTTTATTTTCTCCTCCTCTTCCTCCTCCTCCTCCTTTTCTTCCTCTTCTTCCTCCTCCTCCCCTTCCCCTTCCTCCTCTTCTTCCTCTTTCTTCTTCCTCTTCCTCTTCTTCTTCTTCTTCTTCTTCTTCTTCTTCTTCTTC
>LOEQ01000091.1:1152465-1169070 GCA_001685075.1 Bramus lutescens | reverse complement strand
ACCTTTGGAAGAGCAGGCAATGCTCTTAACCTCTGAGCCATCTCTCCAGCACACCAGACATGGTAATTAGATGAAAATCTCAGTACCAGGCACAGGGTAGCTCCTGACAAGTTAGTCAGGGAGGCCCCAAGACAATATGAGCTATTGCCATTGTTCTTGGTTGCCTACCATAACTAGATGATAAGATAGCAAAGCAAAAGATGTCACATGCTTCAGGCGCTGGGCACAGAGAAACCTGCCTTAGCTGATTATGAAGCTTCTGCTGGCTAGTTCTCATCCTGCTGGGAGGTGCTATGGAGGTGACCGAGGGAGAAGAAAAGTCCTGGGTCTTGCCTCGTGCTGCACCCTGCATGCGACAGAACCAACCCGCCAGCCAAGATGAACCCATTGTGCAGCAGTGGCAGAACTGTGTGTAGGGATAACCAACTGCTTTCTTCATGCTTGGTCCTGAAAGCATGGTCAGAACTCACGGCTAGGTCAGCCCATGGGTCCTCAGCGGAGAGAACATAGTGACTTGGTTTTCTTTTTTCTTTTCTTTCTTTCTTTTTTTTAAGCCATTGCCTTTATTTTTTATTTTCATTTATTTATTTTTTTAAAATACATTTATTTATTTATTTATTATGTATAAAATATTCTGTCTGTATGTATGTCTGCAGGCCAGAAGATGGCACCAGACCCCATTATAGATGGTTGTGAGCCACCATGTAGTTTCCAGGAATTGAACTCAGGACCTTTGGAAGAGTAGGCAATGCTCTTAACCACTGAGCCATCTCTCCAGCCCATGACTTGTTTTTCTAAAGGTCATGTTGTCAAACTGACTCCTAAATATTTAGGTTTGTATTCATAGATTTGTGCTGCTCTTAACTTTGGTCAGAGATGTTTCTTATTGCAGAGGATAGTGGTTAATGCTGAGTATTTTTATTATTATTATTATTAGTATTAGTATTATTGGTTTTTCAAGACAGAGTTCTCTGCGTAATAGCCTTGGGTATCTTGGAACTCACTTTGTAGACCAGGTGGCCTTGAACTCATAGAGATCCACCTGCCTCTGCCTCCTGAGTGCTGTGATCAAAGGCGTGCGCCACCATGCCTGGGAAGTATTATTTTTTGGTTGTAGAAGTTTCACCACATTGGCTGAGATGACTGCCTTTCTCCAGCACTATAAAATGTGATGTGTTGTGTTGATTAATTTCTATATGCTGACCATCCTTGTATTTCAGCAGTAAATCCAAGAAATGATGCTCTCTTTAATACGCAGCTGGATGTGTTTGCTATTATTTCTTTTAGAAACAAGAGTCTCTCTATTTAGTCCTGGCTGTACTCACCATCTAGACCAGGTTAGCCTTGCTTGAATTCGCAGAAATATGCCTGTCTCTGCCTTCCAGTACTTGAATTAAAGGTGTGCACACCTAGCTTTGTTTGCTAGTATTTTGTTGAATTTTGCATCAGTGTGCAAAAGGACATCAGTGTGAGATTTTTTTCTTTGCCTTTTTTTCCTACTGCCTTTGGCTGTCCTTGGTATCTGGTCTGGTGACTGCACAGAATGAGCTGGGGGTTGTTATTTCTCCTTTAATTGTCTTTGGAAAAATATGAGAAGGGCTGGTGCTAATGCTCCTTCAAGTCTTTGTTGGATTCCACAAATCCCCAGGTCCTGGACTTTTCTTTATCAGAAGGTGTGTATGTGTGTGTGTGTGTGTGTGTGTGTTTGTGTGTGTGTGTATTTGTTTGTATGTGTTGCTGAGGATTGAACCTATAGTTTCATGCATGCTAGGCAAACACTCTACCCCAGATCTACATCCCCTAGCAATGTTAGGAGAGATGTTTTAAATTTAAAAACTGTCTGTCTGATTGTCTGTCTATCTCTCTCCTTTCTTCCCTACCTCCCTGTCTTCCTCTTTCCCTTCCTCACTATATAATCTATTTCCCTATCTCTCTCTCATCTATCTATCTGTCTGTCTGTCTATCTATCTCCCTATCTTCCCACCCCCCCCTCATGCATATACACATGTCTGTGTGAGGTATGAGCACATGAGTGCAGGTATTCCCAGAGACCAGAAGAGGGTGTCAGATCCCCTGGAGCTGGAGTTACAGGAGATTGTGACTATGGCTGCTGAGAAGAGAGCTTGGATCCTCTGCAAGAACAGGCCACACTCTTACCCACTGAGCCATCTCTTCAGCCCCTGTCCGGAGACTCTGGCTGTTGTTTCAACCCCCTTACATACAGGCTGTTCAGATTTTCTCTCCTCACAGTTTACTCTAAGCCAACGTACTAGTTGCTCTTCTCATTGCTCTAATAAAATCAGCCCAAGGAAGGAAAGGTTTGCTTTGCCTTGTGGCTTAAGAAGGCATCTAGTCCCTTCAGCTGTGGTGGCAGGAGTGTGAGGCAGATAGTCACATTAGATCTGCAAACAGGCAGCAGGCAGGCAGATGCATGCTGGTGCCCAGCTCACAATCTCCTCTGTAGCAGTAGCACAGACGGCATCTCATGTGCTGAGGCCACCTGCATTCAGGGTGGCCCTGTTCTCAGCTAAGCTGCCCAGAGACCCCATGCAGACACACCCAGGAGTCCCTTCTTCCCAGCAATGCCATCACAACAGTGTGCAGTTGCTGGAGACTAGTTCATCGTCTCTACTTGTCAAATTCACTGGTGCAGAGGTGCGGCAGACACTCCTAGCCTTTCTTATTTGGATAGAATTTGTAGAACAATTCCCTGCTTCCTTTCTGGGTTAGATAATTTTTTTTGTCAGCCCACATAGCTAAGGATATATCAATTTTGCTGATCTTTTTGAAGAGTCAACCTTTAGTTTCATTGGTTTTTTTTTTTCAAGTCCTGGGACTTGAACCCTGGACCTTGTACATATGAAGCAAGTGTTTCTCCATTGAGCTAACATCCTGGACCTTATTGATTTTCCCTGACAGTGTTCTATTTTGTTTGTCTCTGTTTTAATCTTTATTGTTTCCTTCCTTCAGATAGTTTTGGGTAAATTCTTTTTCTAGTTCCTTAAATTCTAAAGTTGGAGTTTTGAAAGATTCCTTGTTTCCTAATATACGTGTCAGTAGGTATAAATGTCCTTGACCCAGGCATGGTGACATGCATCTGTAATCTGTTATCCCAGTAGCTGGGAGGTCAGGGCAAGAATATCAGAGGTTCAAGGCCAGCCTAAGCTCTATAAGACTCCATCTTAAAACAAAACAGACTTTTTTCTTCACACCGCTTTGCTATGCCCCGTAAGTCTTGACAGTTTGTGGGATTGTTTTCATTTCTTTCTAGTACTTTTCTTTTTTCTTTCTTTCTTGGTTTTTCAAGACAGGGTTTCTCTGTGTAACAGTCTTGGCTCTCCTGGAATTCACTATACTGCCTGGCCTGTAAGTACTTTTCTGTTCTTCTTGTGATTATCAACAAATGTTTTAATAAAATTAAGAGTTTATTTTTTCTTATCAATGCAAAAATAATTTATTCAAAATGCCCTTGGGTTGATTATTTTGTCTATGTAGTTATGCTGTCAAACTGCCCTATAGTTATGCCTTTTTATGTTTGAATTCTAATCAATTTTAGGGGTTCTTCCCAAATCTTGCTGATTTAATTTTATTTTATCAATGTGTACCATATTGGCATGGTTTAGAAGTGACGACGTATCATAGAGGTGGGTTCAGAGCAAATCATTGTTCTCCTTTTCCTTCTTTATTTCTCTCTCTCTTTCTCTTCTTCCTTTCTATCTGTCTTTTTTCTTTTTTTAAATTTTTATTTATTTATCTATTTTTTTTTTGAGATAGGGTTTCTCTGTGTAGCCATGGCTCTCCTGGAACTCACTCTGAAGACCAGGCTGGCTTTGAACTCACAGAGATCCACCTGCCTCTGCCTCCTGAGTGCTAGGATTAAAGGTGTGCGCTACCATGGCCCGTTTCTCCTTGTATTTTTTTGTGGATGAATCAGGGAAATTAAAAATATTCAAGAGTGGCCTAGGCACAGTGGCACATGGTCCTAGGGGGGCAGAGGCAGGTAGATCTCTGTGAGTTCAAGGCTAGCCTGGTCTACATAGTAAGTTCCAGGACAGCCAGGGCTACAAAGTGAGATTGTCTTGAAATGCCCCCTCCCCCCAAAAGTCAAGGGTTTGACTTTCATAATCATTTTAATTGGTTTCTGTTTTATTTGCTGTTTTGAGCTATTTATCCTATTTCCATACTTTTGTGTGTGTGGAAATGGACTGTTTAAAATTTTATTTGCTGGATTCAGTTTTGGTAGCTTATACTTTCCTAAGAAATCACCCATTTCAACTCAATTTCCACACTGGTTTGCATAGAGTTGTGCAGCATGGTCTCTTAGGATTCTGGAAACTTCTTCCACCATGTTGCCTTGCTGCCTCTTCTGCTGGGGTTCCTCTGTCCACTTTTCCACGCTCACAGAAGACTTTGCCCATTCTTCTCAGAGCAGCAGACTCTCGCTTTATTAGTTGGTTTTGTGACTTTTCATTTTTCCACCTCTTATTTTTTTTTCTAAGTTGGGGTGAGAAGATTCAAATACAAAACATTGTCCCTCCAGGAGTGAATGTTGAATGCCTGTCCCTGGGCTGTTGGTTCTGGGAACTTTAGAGGGGACCTGGCTGCAGGAAGCCAGCCGAGGCAAGGCTCACATGTGAGGCCTGACCCCCACCTTCTGTTCCCGTCTCCCAGGAGGCAAAGCAATGTCTTAACCACAGGCCTCTTCTGCCACGACTCTCTGCTGAGTGCATGAGGCCAGGCAGCCTTGGATTGAACCCCTGAAATGGAGTCAGAACGCGTCTTCCTCGGAAATGGAGTCAGAAGGCGTCTTCTTCCTTTAGGCTGCTCTGTCAGGTGTTTTGTCCGGTGACAAGAAAGTCTGAGTACTACAAGGTACAGCTCACATAACATACACTTAACCTTTTCACAGTAAAAGTCAGTGCTATCTACTGCATTCGCAACCATCATGCGCAACCATCATGGGAAACCATCATGCGCTTAGGTTTAGGTTCTTATCGCTCCATGGAAACACCTCATATGCATTGGAGAATTATTTCCCGCAGCTCATTAGCCCTTCCCTCAGCCTCCTCCGAGCTGTTTTCTGGCTCCAAGGGTTCTGTTCTGTATAATCATAGAGAAGAATTGTGGACTAGGTGACCTTTTGTGTCTGCTTATTTTCACCGGGCAAACTGGTTTTGAGGGACATCCCAGCTGTAGCCTGCTGTCAGTACCTTGTTCTTTGTGATGCTGAGCCAGGCTTCACCGTGTGCATCACCCCCATCCGCTTCATTCATCCTCTGTTGATGGACAGCGGCTGCGTCTGTCTTTTGGCCCCTAGGAATCATTCATGTGGCTTTTTTGGGTGATACACCTTCAGTACTTTTGTGTTGATACCTGGACGTGGAGTAGCTGGGATTGTGGTCATTCTCTAGGTTTAGCTTTTTTGAGGAACTTTGTGCCCGTCATTATAAAACAATGGCTGCATTATTTTATATTTGCATTATTTATTAATTTTTGCCTAAATATCTATTAGTTCCTTATTGTGTTTTTTGTTTGTTTTTGTTTGGATTCTTGCTTATCCAGAGTTTTATTTGCAGTGTTGGATAACCCAGGATCTTGCACGTGCCAGGTAAACATTGCACAAATGAGCTACATCCCAGAGCCATCTATCTTTTTTTTTTTTAGTCTAGAATTGTGATGTTTGATCTTTTAAAAAAAGACTTATTTATTTTTATTTTATGTGTATTGGTGTCTTGCCTGCATGTATGTCAGTGTGCCATGTTCATGCAGTATCTACAGAGACTGGAAGATGGCATCAGATTCCCCTAGAACAAGGATTACAGGCTGTGTGAACCTTCATGTGAGTGCTGGGACTTGAACCCATGTCCTCAGGAAGAGCAGTCAGTGGTCTTAATTGCTAAGTCATCTATCTAGGCTATGAAGCTTGCTTTTAATCAACTTTATTGATATGAGAAATAGATGGCAGATCAGCAGAGCCAACGTCTGTGTGTCTGTGATGCTATTTCCTTGGACAGACACACCTTAAGGGCTATGATGACACCAGCAATCGAGTAATCACGTGATGGCGATATTGGGAGCCAATGGAAAGGAGGAGATAGTGCCTACATGAGGAAGTAGATCCCTGAGGGTGTGTCTGAGGCCTGGAGCTTGTTCCAGAGTCTTCCTGACTCTGGCCTTTTCTTTGCTTCCTGCCACTATGATGTTCTTGCCACTTGCATGGGCCAAGTGACCAGGGACTGAACTCTCCCATCCTGGAAGCAAAATACATTGTTTTTGTCCTTCGGTTGTGTCTGCCGGGGAATTGGTGACGTTGCTGTCAGAATAACTAGCAGTGGCTTACTGCATGCATTTTCATTAATTGTTGTGCTGAGACAAGCATATGAGTGTGATGTTTTTCTCGGATAACTAGCTGGTCCTGTCTCCAGATGCTGGCGCACAGCCTTGTTATTTATAAGAGCATTCTGCCATTTTATATTTCAATTTGTATTTTGCTTTCCCTTCGAGAGTATTTAAAATTTGGGCCAAAACCTGTTTTTTGAGCCTTTAATTCCATATTTTAATTCATTATAATCAATGAAAGATTATTTCTACAATTGCTAGTTTTTGGAGAGTTCTGGGTTAAGGCTGTCACTCTGTGGTAGAGTCCTTGCCTAGCATATGCAAGGCCCTGGGGTCAATCCTCAGCACTACAAACAATGAATTATGACTTAAGGTATGCTCCATGTATGGTTGAGAACACTACATGCTTTTAATTATTTTTTAATATGTATTATATAACACACTTTATAAAAATATATAGTGTATTATATAACATATTAAAATAATAAAACTATGTAGTATTCAATATATATTTTACATGTTAATGCATATTAATATATGTTAATATATTACATATAAAATATACATTAATATATTTTATACATTAAAATAACAACATATATGTTATTTTGGGGACTAGGGACTGAACTCAGAAGAAGTTTCAGTGTCAAACTTGTATTCTATGTGGAGCTGCCTCCCCAGACACGGCATAAAATTTCCATCCAATGGTGACATCTCCTTAATTGATCAGAATACTTATTCTCTGGCCTGCCCTCTTTTGCTCACTTGACCAAGCACAGTGGATAAGTGTACTTTGGCGGCGTGTTTGTGTTCCATAACGGCGGCTTTACGAGATGTTTCCTTCGTTGGCATTCAGGCCTGTTAAATTTCCACCGACCTAATAGCTTCACATCTTTCCTGCTCCGGATGCTTTTGGCCCGAGTTCCACCTTGTCTGATAGTGGAATCAAATCCATTTGCCTGCCTTTTCCATCCTTCTAAATCGCTCTGCTTAGAGAGGTGGCTTGCTCTCTGAGCCAATTTGCAGATCTTTCCCTCCTAATCTGCACGTCAAGCCTGTTCCCAGGCGTTGCTCCGCTTGAGCTCGCTCTTGGCCCCGCTAGGCTGATACGCAGAGTATCCGCGGCAGGCGCACACTGCAGGGCGATTATTCGGTGCCTTTCCCCATCTGCTCCGTTTGCTTTCTTCTTCAAAAGCTTTCTTTATGTTTGTTTTGTCACTTAAAGCAAACAAACAAGCCCGGCTTCATTGGGATGTATCTCCACCCCCCACGCTTTAGGTGACACAGTTCAGTGGTTTGTGATTGCTGTGTTATTGATTTTTTTAAAACCTGGTAAAACTTACATTATATAAAATTTATCACTTTAGCCCATTTCCGAGTTCCATTCCGGGACACTAGGGACACTCACAAGACCACAGCCATCACTGCTATTTCCAAAAACTTTCACTGCCAAGAAAAAATTGTTCTCATCAGCATCCCCTTCTTGTCCCTCACCCATGCCAACCTCCATCTTGTTTTCCAACTCTGTGAGACTGCACGTCGTCCTGTCTTTCTTGTGGAAGCTGGTTTATATGGCATTTGTCCTTCTGTGTCTGGCTTAGTTCCCTGAGCGCCATGTTTTCAAGATTCATCCTGATGATGGCATGTTTTTGTTTTTCCGTTTCATTTGCGATTTCTCAAAGTTTGTGTTTTTGTCTGAGTGACTGGCTTCATTCTAATGCTTGATTAGCTCGAGCAACACGGAACCAGCACTTTTTGTAGGTAAACGATGATCAAATATGAGCAATTTCAGATGGTGCCAACTGATGAGGTCTGGTCGGTCAGCTTGATGATGTTTTCCACCTGCTAATTCCTGTGACAATCAGTAGGTTTATTGTTTCCAGTCTCTTTCTTGCTGCTCCTCCCACTTGGAGGTGTATTATTTCTGTTCTGACTGAGCGCTCAGCACTGTTTATCCTTCCATCCAGTTAGCCATGGATCCATAATTAAGCATATTTAATACTCACCACTGGCTTTCCAGTAGATTCCTGGGGAACGGCTTCTGAATATATTTCCTGGATTCCTGCACATTTGAAAGTGCTTTTCACAGTCTGCGTAGTTGAAGGACAGCCTGGCCTGATGGTCCTTGCAATTTCCAATTAAGTTCATTCAGGTGTCAAAGGTGTCAAGCTAAGTACACCGTTTTTTGAAACCAAGTGCAACGTACTAAGTGAGAATCATTTTCACATTTCTGCCTCCATTTCATCGCTTAGCTCTTAAACTCAACAAATCTCCTTTGGATGGCCACTTTGGCAGGGTGCAGCCAAGCACGTGGGGTGTCATTTTTGCACATCACATTGAAGCAGACTGTGCTGTCACAGTATGGGTTTTGTGAGACGCACCCATGCGGTCCTATTATTTGATGGGGATGTCAGATTGTCATGCAAAGGTTCTACACCAGTAGCTGTGAATAATACTGCATATTACATGCATCTCAGGGTTTTCTAGAACAGTCTTAATGGAGGAGAGCTGTTATGCTTTCCATTATTGGGTCTCATCTGCACGGGACGCCGTGGGGCCTCTGTCATGAGCTATGCATCACCAAATATTAACTTACCAGTCTCAATGTTTCATGCCTGTGATTTGTTTTGGGATTGCCTTACAGATCAAGCAACATCCTTCTTGCTCCTTCCTTTAGGGGTTCTGATCTCTGCTATTAATGGAGCCCAATTAGAAATGTAATAATGCATAGATGCATCGATCTACAAATGAAAACTTCTTTGGGGGGGATGGTTAATAAACCCTTGGAATGGCATCTTCTTTGTCATCTGACGTGTAGTCAATTCGTTTACTAATAATATTATCAGGAAATGTCACCTTTTCCATTTCCCTTGCTCCGTTAGTCTTAGACATACAGTGTTGACAGTTTCCAATCAGGCTGTTAAAATGAGCGATTCTGCAATTACGCGAGTCATTTCTGCTTTAGCTCGTAATTGCTGGACCTTGTAAGCAGCTCCTTGGGCTTCAACGGGTACCAGGCAGATCGATCTCAGTTAAGAAACTTTGCCTCTGAATTCGTGCTTGGGGGTACTTAGAAAAGGTCACGGAGCACACGTGGCCCGGCGCTGGGGTGGAACCGAGTGGCTGCTGCCCTTGCCTGCTTGGATGACTCTTTTATCCGAATAAGGTCTGCAGCCTGACTTCGGGGCTGATTGTCGGGCCACATGAATCCCAACGTTCAACAATTCTCATTATGTTGCCTAATTAACGACTTAGGCTTGGGGAGGGGGGAGATTACTGCTTGTCTTGTGACTCTGATAACTTTCCAGCTTTAATTAAAATGTTGTCAATTATAGAGGGAATAAAAATATCTGTAGAATTACATCCATTTAGACAAGAAATACTTCATTAGACCCAAGGCTTTTAGAGCCTCTGAAAAATAACAAATTTTAAGAGTTTAAAAAAATGCCTGCATTATTAAATGACTAAAAATGTAAATAATTTTAAAAGCCTTAAGTGTGGAGCAAAATAGGATGCAGGAAGATGTTGGTTGGCATTTTGTTCAGGAATTAAATGTTTGAAAATTTCCTAAGATATAACCATCCCCTCTACATATGCGTATTATACAATGTATCCTGAGAAAAAACACCGGTTTTCTTGAGGTTGTCATTCCCCATAATACCTTAAAGGGTGGATTTGTTTGAAGTATATTAGATTTTTTTGTAGTAAAATAAGATTTTTAGTTTATAAAACAGTTTTTAATTTCTATGATTCATTATGACATTTTGTTAAGAATCAGACTTTGACAAATTGTGATATAAATATAAAAATCTACATATCTACAGCTTGGGATATAGCTCAGTTGACAGCGCTTCCCTGAGCACAAAGCATGCCTAAAGCTCCCGGAACCATCCCTAACTCGGCAGGAACCTGATGGTAGCATCGGGTAAGCCCAGCACTCAGGAAGTGGAGGCAGGAAAATCAAGAGTTCAGAGCCTTTTTCAGCTTCTTAGTGAGTTCAGGGCCAGCCTGAGATACGGTGACCCCCCTGACACCTCCCCACCCCCCATGAATCAGGAAGTGACAGTGAGGACAACTAACACAATCAATTATTCTTTACTTGAAAACCAATCCAAAGTTGCTCTACAGTGGGGACCAAACAAAATGCAGCTCTTGGAAGACAGAGCGGCAGTTTGTGGAAGCCATAAACTGACCAGGAAGAGAAGGACGGTTTTCACTCCTTGTAAAATAAAGAACTGGGCCAGTAAACAGCTGGTCCCGGAGCTCATCTCACTGTGGTTGGGAAGCCAGCACTAGGCCCTGGCTACAGCTTTCCGAGGTGCCCAGTGGGCAGGCTCCCCATGCGATCTCAGGCCCAGGAAGAAGGACTGTGTTGAGGACAGGCTCCTGTCACAGGAGAGTCTATAGCCTAGAGACCACCATCTTGGCTTCAGGTTGCGGGCAGCACCAAGGCTGAGATGGAGAGGCAGCGACTGTTCCCAGCTCTATGACAAAGTACCTGGGACTAAGACACCAAGGACAGAGGTTTATTTAGCTCGTGGTTGTGGAGGCTAGAAGTCCAAGAGTACCGGGATCTGGTGAGGGCCGTGGCTGAATCAAAACATACTGGAGGTTATTACATAGCAAACAGAGCCAGCTCACCAGCTCAGATCTTTCTAAAGGCAGGCTCCCTCTATGTAGCCCTGGCTACCTTGGGGCTTGCTACGTAGATCAGGCTGGCCTCAAGCTCAGATATCTGAATGATGGAATTAAAGGTGTATGCTACCATGACCACGTCTGGTTGTTTTCTTTTTCTTTGGGACCATCAATGCCACCTTGTATGTTCTGTCTGTGTGACCTCATCTAGTCCTAACCATGTTCCAAAAGTTCCATGTTGGGACACCATCAACATATGACTTTGGGGATGAAGTTTCCAACACCTGACCTGTTAAAAATATTTATTTTCTTGAGACATTTATTTTATTCATTGTATGTGCATGATCAAGTCAGAGCTCCCGGCATTTCTAACAGTAACCATGTTATGTGCTGTGACTCACATAGGCATTTCCTCGTCATTTTGAGATATATTCTTGACGGTTTTCACCAGTAGTTAGCCCACTGTGCCGAGGAAGAGCTGTGGGTGACTCTTGTATTCTGTGGATTTGAACTTCATTTGTACTCCTGTCCTCTCCCTTCTCAGTCTTTACCCAATTCTGCACCAACAACAAACGAGTGAGAACATGTGGTAGTCATCTGGCTTGTGCTGCTTAACACAGTGACCTCTATGTCTTTCCATGTACGTGACGGGATTTCATTCTTTATATGGCTGAGTAGTCGGTCTCCTGGGTAGATACATCGTATTTTCTTTATCCATGCACTGAAGGTTACTTGTGTGTGGGGGATGAGTTTATATTTTGCCTTTTGTGAATACTCTTGCCTTAAATATGGCAATGGAGTATGTCTTTACTATGTTATTTGCTTTTTTTAAAAATATTTATTTATTTGTTATGTATACAATATTCTGTCTGTCATGTATGTCTGCAGGCCAGAAGAGGGCACCAGACCTCATTACAGATGGTTGTGAGCCACCATGTGGTTGCCAGGAATTGAATTCAGAACCTTTGGAAGAGCAGGCAATGCGCTTAACCACTGAGCCATCTCTCCAGCCCACTCTTATTTGATTTTTAAATATAATTTTATTATTTCTCCCCTTTCTTCTGCTCTCTCCAATTCCTCTCATGTCCCCTCTTTGTTCCCCCTCAAATTCATGGACTTTCCCCCTTTACTTGTCATTCTTTCTCTCTCTGTTCCTCTTCCTCCTCTCTCTCACACACACATGCATAAATATACATGAATACAGCCTGCTCAGCCCCTTTACAGTTACTTGTGTGTATGTGATTTCAGGGCTGACCACTTGCTGTTGGCTAAACGATTAGGGGGCTCATCCCTGGGGAAGACTCAACCAACCTCAGCTCTCTTTAGCTGCCTGTAGTTCTCTGCGGAGGGCAGGGTCCTGGGAGATGTCCCCCTTCTGTGTTAGTATGTCTACTGATGTCCTTCTTCAGGTCTTATTTGGGCAGCTGCATTACTGAGTTATCATGGGTAAATTTCCTTGTTATTTCTAGCAGACACAATCTCACAGCAGATTTTCTGATCTTCTGGTGATTGCAATCTTTCTATTTCCTCTTTTGTAATGTTCCCTGAGCCTCGAGTGAAGGAATTGTAGATGTAGATAGGGCCAGGTCCCCTGATCACATGATCTCTGCATTTTGACCGGATGTGGTCTTCTGTAATGGTCTCCTCTGTTGTAATGAGGAGCATATATGTCTTTTTGGTGTCACGAATTCATTTCTTTGGGGTTGCTGGCTTCTATGGCAGTTCTGTGTATCATGGTTTGAGTCTATACATCTAGTTCTTTCATAATGGCTGTTCATTTGTGCTCTCACCAACAGACAAGCACACGCACTTTTGGGACCAAGCTGTGATAGGGGACACAGTGGTACATTGCAAAGAATACAGGGCAGGGAAGTCAACCTTTGGGGTGAACACAACTGTTGAGTCAGTCCGTCTTGGAATGTACTCTACATCTGAGCTTCCCATAGGTACCTTGCTTGCTTGGATTAGCTTGGCTTCTCTTCTCTAGTGAGCCTCCGGGATGTGATCCTCCCTGATCTATTGCTGCAGAGATGGGTGGGAAGCCGGACAAAGGGCTTAAGAAGGGATGGGGATCAAAGTGGTATGTGCAGAAGGCTGCGGGTACGGGGGCCTGGGGTTGGTGTTCAACATCAGGCAGGGCAGGAAGCACTCTGTTTTCCCAGTCAGAGCTGGAGAGAACCAGTCTTGCAAAGCTGCTGTGTGACTCAGAAGGGAGGACAGTGACTTGTGGGGGCGGAGGCAGAGCGAGTGATCGCTTTCCCTGCAGACAGGCTTCATCTTCAGAACGTTCGATCAGATGTGAGTGATCGTGGGCGTTAAATGCTCACCTTTAAAGGTCAACACGGCAGACAGCTGGCCTTGTGGCCCAGACGTGTGCCTTGGGTAACCGCGGCCGAATTCATTAACTTGTCACCGCAGCCGTGGAGCTGTCAGTTGGCCTTTCTTAGGAAATGTTTTATCCCCAGCCACCCCCTTGCCGGCCAGCCTGAAACAGCAAGTCTCACATCCCAGGGAGCAGGCAACCGGTCCCTGTCTGAAACTCTGGGCAAGCAGCTAGAGGATGCATGTCTTGAGCTCCTGCATGATACACCCCGCCAGGAAGTACTGATACTTAGTCCTACACAAAGAAAGGGAGTCCTGGAAAAATTGGGGATGTCTCCTGACCACCCAGATACCATGCTCTCAATGGTCCACTAAACAGCATCAACCCCCCAGGGGACATCACGCGGAGTCCTGGGACACTAACAGCTAGTGTGACAGAGTCTCGCATTTTGCCAGTGGGAGTCAGCTTCCCTGAGTGGGCCAGCTTCTGGGGGTTCTAAGCAAGTGCTTGAACATGGGGTAGCCAGAGTTAGGCCTGTGCATTCCTAAGGTAGGGTAGGTGACAGGGGTACCTTGAGACTGCTCTGGAGAGCTAATATCAGAGCCTGCCAACCCTGTGTCCACTCTCAAGCCTCTGGTATTGAGTTTATACCTGATACATACCGAGAAGAACTCCAGCTGGTAATCACGGTCTCTGACTCCCATGTAGAACCAGTTCACAGTGTGAACAGTGGGCAGTGTGAAGCGGCCTCCGAAGAGCTGAGACCCATGCGACTCCAGTTTCTCCTTTCTGTCCTCTTTCCCACACAGTTCACTTCCCTAAATATTTATTGAGTGCCTACTATGTCCCGGTACTGTCCCCTCCAAGCACCAGTCAATTTCTGCCTTCCATGTACACAGTCCTAAAAGAGACAGGAGGGGTGTGTTGCAAGGGGGCAGAGATGCCTGGCTGGAGGGCTGGGAACCATGAAGGGACAGTGGGGAAAGGACAGATCTGAAGACAGGAGTGAAGCACCCTGACAGCCTACAGCTCTACTGAGGCCTGTCAGAATTCAGAGGTACCCAAGGGTCTGGGCCTGTGTAGGGGCACCAGCATGTGAGGGGTCTCAGCCTACAGGGACCACACAGCCAGGCCACCCAAGTCCCTGGCGGCCATCTGTGGGATGTCTCTGTGCAGAGCAATGACCATATGGTCCTCTTGTAGGTGGGCTTCCAGATGGCATAGCCTCTGGGACTTTCTAGCATGCTCCCCGTTCCACAGGTAACGCCAGATTTGACCTGTCTATACCCCAGACCATTCTTTCCAAGTGTGGAGATCCACTTCCTTGATGGTCCTGGGGGGCTGGAGTCTGGTGGGGGGGTGCCTTCCTAGGGTTGCCTGCCTCTTCTTCTTGGCTCTCCAGCCACTGTAGCCATACAGGAAGACTCCAGCCTTCTCCGCACACAATATAGACACGGAGTTTCAACTCAGTGCACTCTGATCACGGCCCTGCTTGAAGCCGTTCAGTACCACACTTTCTATACTCTTAAGAAAATGATCAAAACCCTCAACAAGGGTCCCCTTAAAGCGCTTGCACAGCATCACCCCAACTGTAATGAATTAATCACTGCTCCCAACCACAGCGGATTAATCGGTTGTGAGTGTTGGCTTTAATCTTCTCTCCACTGGGGTCTAGCTGGCGCTGTGATATCCCTAGAGCAGTACAGTGACATGTTTATATGTAGAAAATTAAGCAAATACTAAAAACAGCTGGCACTGGGGTGTTATTATCTTTGAGTCCAGAAGCTGAACATTTTGCATACATTAACTTTAACCCCCATACAGGCTGAGACAGCTGCTGTTGGCATTGTCCAGGTGGGAAACTAGAAGCCCAGAGGTCAGGTGATTTGTCCCCAGGCACACAGGAAGGACTGGATCCAAGCAGCCCATGCCAGCCACAGAAAGAGAGATACATTGCTGCTTCACTCTGAGAGGCATCAAAAACGCAGAGAATTTTTAAAAAGCCAAGGAACTCACTCAGAAATGAGTACTATTAGCATTTTATGTGTTTCTTCCGATGCTTGTCCCTAGGCACACATTAGATATAGGTTTACACATCCCCACGTTTCTGGAACCCCATGAAATTTAGATCACAATACTTTGCTGTCTGCTGTGGTCATTGACTTCCTTGTGAGACAGTTTTTGAAGGGTTATTGTTTTTATTTAATGTATATGAGTGTTTTGTGTTCATGTATGTCTGTGCACCATGTGTAAGCAGTGGGTGAGGAGGCCAGAAGAGGGCTGGGATCCCCTGGAACTGGAATTATGGGTGGTTTCAAGCTATCATGTGGGTACTGGGAATTGAACCTAGGTCCTCTGGAAGAGCAGTTGGTGTTCTTACCCCAGAGCTGTCTCTCTGTATTTATTTGTAGTCTAGAGTATGGCTGAAGTACAGATTGCTCACGTTAACCCCTCTTGCCCTTTCTGTTTTGCCCACATTCAACATCAAAGCAATTATCAGGCTAGGGAACATCCTTTATTCCCACTGTTGATTCCCAGAAGTACTTTCTGGGTCAAAGTTCATGCAGGGCGAGTCAGGTGGCTCTGAGGAAGGGAGAGGGAGAGGGAGGTGCATGCTCCAGTGCTGGTGCTGCCCAGACCAGTCATTTCTTCTGTCCTTTCTTCAAGCCCGGACAATTCTGCAGCCACTGTTGGGATCTTTTTTAAAAACGTATGAATGCCCAGCCTTAGCTTGGCTTGTTTCCAGCCAGCTTTTCTTAAATTATCCCATCTATTTTTTGCCTCTGGGCTTTTACCTTTCTCTATTCTATATGTCTTTTCTTTACTTCTTTTTTAAAAAAAATCTTTTAAATTTATTTATTTTTTTAATGTGTACTGGTATTTTGCTGCAGACCCGTGTGAGGGTCTGTGTGAGGGTGCCGGGTCTCCTGGAACTGGAGTTACAGATGGCTGTGAGCTGCCATGTGGGTGGCTGGGAATTGAACCCAGGTCCTCTGGAAGAGCAGCCAGTGCTCTTAACCACTGAGTCATCTCTCCAGACCCCCACTGTTGGGATTCTTAAGAAAACACCAAAGTCCTTTTAAGGAGAAGACAGCAAGCTTATTAAAGATAAGGTTTATAAGGCTCCAGTTCCCAGGAACAACTGAGCAGTGACCATGAAAGTAGGCTCAGCCAAGTGTCATAGGGATGAATGCAGGAAGAAGAGGATGGCTAAGCCTCTACCCACAGGGCTAAGCTGAGCTTGAGAGCCTGCCCAAGACCCTGGACCACAAAATTAGAGGCTGGCTGTTCCTGATCTGACATAGATC
>LOEQ01000091.1:1108851-1119956 GCA_001685075.1 Bramus lutescens | reverse complement strand
GGTGGAGTAGACAGAACAGAATGCTGGGAGGAAGAAAGCAGAGTCAGGCAGACACTTTGAAGCTCCGGCCCAAGATGGATGTGGGTTAGAATCTTCCCAGTAAGCCAGTTGATATGATTGTATGTTTTGCTCTTTATGCTGCTATTGAGGTAAATTACATTAATTGGTTTTCAAACATTAACTCAGTCTTGTGTTCTTTAAAAAATTATTCCATTTATTATATGTGTATGTGTGTATATACATGCCTGAGTGTATACATGTATGTGCATTCATGATCTTGTGTGTGTTTGTGTGTATGCATGTATGTGTTTGTGCATGTGTGTGTGTGCACAATCATAGCACATTTGGAACTCAGAAAACAATTTTTGGAAGTTGGTTCTCTCCTTCCTCCATATGGGTTCTAGGGATTGAACTCAGTCTGGGTGACAGTGTTTTTACCCACTGAGTCATCTTGCCAGCCCCAGTCTTGCATTCTGAAACAAATCAGCTGTAGACATGCTATATAATATGTTTCTTATGATTAGATTTAACTTATTCATAAATGATGGAAGACCGCACAGAGGACACAGGGGTAACAACTTTCTCCTCTTACCATATTGCATCTGGTTTTGGTGCTGAGGTCATGGTGGGCTTGTAGAATGAGTCAGAGCATGCGTCTTCTGTTTCTATTTCCTGGAAGGTGTGATAGAGAGCTGATTGACAGCATTTCTTTCTTAACTCTCTAACTATCTGGGGTTGGTACTTTCTATTTTGAAAGATTGTTAATTACTGATTCAACTTCCTCCCTCCCTCNCTTCCTTCCTTCCTTTCTTTTCTGTGTGTGTATGTGTGTGTGTGCATGCACACATGTAGCCATGCATGTGCCACAGCATATATGTGTAGGTCATAAAGCAGTTCCCAGGAATTGATTTTCTTCTGTCACTTTTTGGGATCCAGGTTGAACTCAGGCCCTCAGGCCTGTATGAAAGCTCCTCTCTCCGCTAAGCCATCTCTCTCCGACTCTCTATTCAGTTTCCCTAACGGCTGGGCTTTGGTGAAGTTGAGATTGTTTAGTTTTCCTGGTGTGAATTATGGTAGAATTTGTCTCTCACAGAATTGTCATATTTCACATAAGCCTTTAAAGTGATAGGCATGGAATTGTGGGTAGTTCCTTTATTGGTCTCTCATCAACCATGGCCTCAGTGGTACTTAGCTCTTATTTCTGATGTCAGTAGTTTACATCTTCTCACATCTTTTCCTTGGCTAGCTGTGTGAGGGTTTTTAATCCATTTTATTGATCTTTTCAAAAGACCATCTTTTGTTGTTTTTTCTACTGTAATGCTATTTTTGACTCCATTATTTTTGCTCAATTTATGATCATTTCTCTGAGCATACTATAGACTTGAGTTGTTCTTCATTTTCCAGCTTACCTAAGATACATGTGTAGATTATGGATTTTAGGTTTCTCTTTTATTTTAAAGTAATTAATTTTAATTGATTAAATTGCATTTATGATGTGCAATGCACAGTTTGGAAGCATGTATACACTGTGGAATAGCTAACTAGAGCTGATTAATACTTGTCTTATTTCACATACATATAATTTATTTGTGGCGGGATATTATTATCTCACTATTGTTATCAACTGAATACAAAACACTGCTATTAACTGCAGTCATGTGTTGGCAGGTCATTCCAATGGCTGTGAGGTCAAGAGCGCAGCAGCCACGTTAGATTTGGAAATCAATGTTCTAAAACCGTGCCTCACTTCCTCCAGCTCTTACATTCTTTCTGCCCTTTCTTCCGTCGTGTTCTTTGAGTGTCAGAGGGTGTGTGCATGCGTGTGCGTGTGCATGTGCGTGTGTGACATGGATGTCCCATTCATGACTGAGTACTTGTCACTTATTCTCAGCACTTTGGCCAGCTACGAAGGTCTGCCATTGTAAAGATAAGAAATGCTTCATGAATTTGCACGCGTCCTTGCGCAGGGTCAGGTCTTGGTAACGTTACAGTTTTAGCTTACATGCTGCTCAAGTGAGTGCCCCCACTACAGTTTTGATTTGTGGAGCCCTGCAGATGAGAATGCTGGACCTTTTTTTCTTCATGTGTTGGCCATGGACCCTTGTTCTTGAGAAGTGTGTTTATTTTCCCGTTTACATATTGCATTCTTTGTTCTGGTTTAGTAACTCTTAGTTCTTTGAGTACTCTGGATATTAACCCTACCACATGAAGAGCTGGCAAAGGTTTCTCTCCCACTCCGTAAGCTGTCGCTTCACTCTGGTAATTGCTTCCTATGTTTTAAATTGGATTCAATTCCATTTGTCAACCCTTGCTGCTATTTCCTGAGCTACTGCAGCTCCTTGCAGAAAGCTCTCGTCTGAAAGCCTTTTCTCCCCAAGTCTCAAAGTTTGAAGTCTTACATAAAAGCCATTGATCCATGTTGAATTGATTCTTGTACGGGGTGAGTGACAGGGATCTGGTCTTATTCTTTTATGTGTAGGTCTCTGGTTTCCTCAGAACCAGGAGAAGCTTCCTTTTCTCCAACATCCATTTTGATTTTTTTGTTGAGAGTCAGGTGTTGTAATGCAGGTTTATTTCTGGGTCCTCTATTGTATTTCATTTGTCTGCGTGTCTTTTTTTATTGTTCTAGAATTTCATACATGCGCATAATGTGTTTTAATCACCTCCTTATTTCTAACCCTCTGATTCTTTGCCACCGCTTTTCCCCTCCCAACTTCACATTGTCTCCCTTTTTAAAAGCCTCATGAATCCACTTCATGCTGTGGGCATGTGCCTATGTGCGCATCATCTACCAAGGGAAGCTACTCAGGAACCACATTCCTGAAGAAAGCTGACTTTCCCTCTTCCAGCAGCCGTCAACTGCCAATCGCATGACACCTGACCCCATCTGTGCTCGGATGCAAATGGTATCAGAAGGCAAAGTTGCACACCTGTGTCCATTGTGCGCAGTCTCTTGTCAAACATGACTAAGTTAAATCTAATCACATCTGAAAATATTAGAATGAACCTTGCAGGGAGAGTGTGTGATCTAGGTGTCCCATTTAGGACTTGACTCCATAGTACCTTACTTTCTCATTGACCAGTTACGGGTTTCTGTGTTAGTCTTCATCTACAGCAAAAAGAAGCTTATTTGATGAGAGTTGAGAAATGTGCTAATCTATTGGTATAAAGATAAGAACTAGGGGGCAGTTTAATAGTATGTCCGTTTGGCAGAATAATAGTAGTAGAACATTAACATTCTCTTTGTGGGCCTGGGACATAGCCAGCCACCGGTCCTTGGCCAGCAGGAAGACCCTCCTCCTTGTGAAAGATAAGGGCAGAGCAGGAACCATTGTATCCCCACGTCACAGTGGTCAGAACTGGAGCTCAGGTTTGAGGAGCTCCTCAGGCCTCTAGCTGGAGGGACCAGCTCTGTGGGGAGGGTATGAGTTCTCCTCTAAGGCTCCTCCCAAGGCAGGGTCAGTGCCAGCCTGGCTCCCAAAGGCTTCCTCTGTTGGACCTCTCAGGCATCTTCTGCCCATCACTGGCTCCTTGGGTCTCCAAGGAGAGAGTCCTTGGCTTGACGGGGCCAAGGAGGTGACAGCCATTGTTTCTGCTGGGAGGGATGCAGGTGTATCTACAGGAGAGTGAGACCTCTGAAAAGTGTCCCAGTCCGTCACAAAATGTGTCTTTGATGGGGAAGGAAAGAAAGGTAGCGAGATATCAAGATTAGCAGGTGCGTAGGGCTTGATAGTGCACACTCCTCTCCAAATCTTTGTCCAGGAACCTCAGCCTAGAACTCCCTCCTGGGCTCTCACAGCCTCCTGGAACCCTGGAAACAGATCATCCTCCCTGAGCGTTCTTTCAACTGTCAACTTGGGTACAACATGATATCACTCTCTGAGGCTGTCTTGAGGTGACTGAATTATTTAGGAGGGATAATGTGGCCCATGAGGGACAAACTCCATGTGTAGAGATGAGTATTCTGAAGGCCGGAGCTCAGCTCTTGACACTTCCTGGGTTCTATCCTGGGAGATGATGGGGGAGAGACCAGCTGAGATTTTCCTTATTTGGCATAGCAATTGGAATCTGACACGGGGCAGACTCAGAATGACTGTGGATTAATCACAGTATGCCTGTATCAGGCTGCTGTGCTGAAAATACACCAGGGACCCAAGTTCCAGCACCTCACTCAGCATGCTTCCTTGTGTTCCTGGTTCAGGGTAGCTGCCCCTAGGTGGATCCCATTTCAGAGGAAGAGCATGGTAAAGAGATGAGGGACCAGGTTCCTCTGCCCTTTAAGAATGTGACCTGGAAGTGGAATATGACACTTCTGCTCACATGCTACTGGCCTGAATTTAGTCACATAGTCATCCCCAACCACAAAGAAATCTGGAAAATGTAGCCTCTGAATGTATGCATGCGTGTGTGTGTGTGTGTGTGTGTGTGTGTAATCTTTGTGCATGTGCAAGTTCTTGTGTGTAGGCTCATGTGGTGGCAGAAGGTCAATGTATGGTATCTTTCTCAATCGTTTCTCTACCTTAAAAATTAAAATGTGCGTGTGTTGTGTGTGTGTGTGTTTGTGCACATGTGAAGGTTTGAGGAAAGCCTGTGAGAGTCAGTTCTCTCCTTCTACCACGTGGGTCCTAGGAAATGAATTCAGCTCATCAGACTTGGCAGCAGACAGCTTTATCTTCTGGACCATCTTGCTGCCCTTCTGTAGATTTTGAGATAGGATGTCTTCTGGGACACGAAACTCACCAATTAGCTAGGTTGGCTGGTCAGCTGTCCCTAGAGGTCCTTGTCTCTGCTGCTCCAACACTAGGGTTATAGACCTGAGCACCACACTTGGCCTTCCCAGGTGGTTGCTGGGACCAAACCCAGGTCCTCATGCTTGCCTTGCAAGCAATTTACCAGCTATCTCCTCCGCTCTGGAAATGTAGCTTTTATTCTGGCTGACCACGTGCCCAGCCACGCCAGGATTCTGTTACCAAAGGAGAAAGGAAAAGAAGCCCATGTCAGAGATGGGGCCATTGGAAGGGGCTAATTGGGCTGGAGAGGGAGATGGTGCATGTTCAGTCTGGGTCAGCAAACATCTGGCAAGAAGTTGCTTTATTCCCAAGAACTCCAAGGCTAGAATGCTGCTTAACCTTTCACACACAACCTCCTGCATACTCATTACCTGAGCCACATCTAAAGCCTGGAATCTCCAAATAGACACCAGGCTTTGTGTCAGCGTCCACACTGCTGTCACTATGATAATGTCCCAATGCAGGAATCCCTGACCTGGGGGGGGGTTTACATCCTGGTAACCCAAGGGCCCTAGTTAGTCACCTGCACTGTGCCAGGTCTTTCCTCTTGGGACTTTGGAGCAGATTAGCTGTGGCTTGTGGTTTGTTGCTGTCCCCTAATATAAGGAGAGGCCATTACACCCACATCCCTAACTCAGAAAAATTTATAAATTTTTTAGGATTCATAGTGCATTTTACACCACTGTGTGACCAGAAATCAGAGGCTGAGCAAGTCAAGTGCCTGGTCACCTGTGGCGAGCAATGCTGTTGTCCTCAATTAGTAGCCATCTTCAGGCTGTTTCCTCGGGGCAGAGGCTTCAAACAGGAAACTCAGTGATCCTGGTCCCACTGCCTTGTTCCCCACAGCCCCCAGAATCCCGCTTCCAGGGACACTGACTGGAATCTCAGCAGAACTCTCTTTCTTTTCCCTAACTCAGAAACGCAGCTGACTGACAGAACCTTGCCCGAGGAGGCACAGGAGAAAGGTTTGAATTTGATGTGCCTTCCTGGCACCAAACCTGGCAGTACAGGGACTTAACAAATACCTGTGCCTCCAAAGACCTAGCTGTACGTTCTTCCCTCTCCTGTCCCTGGCTTGGCGGGGGTCACAGGCAAGTTCTAACCTCCTTGTCTCCTGAAATGCTGACAGGGCTGGCCCCATTTTTTGGACAGACTAAATCTTATAATAGAGCACGGCTCTGTTTTTGCTTTGACTGCTAGGGAACTCAGTGCTTAAGCCAAAGCTTGATTTTAGGAATCGTATTCATTGCTTTTCCCTGTTGTTATTTTGGGTCTTTCTTCTAATTCCACTGTTTCTGACCTCATCAGTGAGTGGGGGCATGGTAAGAAATTTGCTTATTTCCTTTTTTGACTTTTTGAGATACGGTTTCTCTGTAGCTTTGGAGGCTGTCCTGGAACTTGCTCTTTAGACCAGGCTGGCCTCAAACTCACAGAGTTCTGCCTGCCTCTAGTGCCCAAGTGCTGGGATTAAAGGCGTGTACCACCACTGTCTGGTGCTCACATTTGCTTATTTTCAAGATGAGAAAAAATTTCAGGCCCTTGTAGGTTCTCCTGGTGATCCAAAGAAGGAGGGGCCTGGGCAGGAGAGACTGGTGAGTGGGCGCTGCAGACGGTAGATGTTGTGGACAGTGGGTGCCACAGACAGTGGGCACCATAGATGGTGAGTGACACAGATAGTGTGGCAGAGCCACCACCAGCCTGTGTGTCTTGTTAGATCTCCATTGCATTCCTTGGTGATTTTTAGAAATGGAACCAGGGATTCTACCTGGAAGTATTGGGCTTAGCAGACATGCATTTGGACTCCCTTCACTCTGAGGGCTAGCCTAGGCTACCTCATAGTACACATGGGAGTCAGTCTTCTTCCGCATCCTTCTCGGCCCCTATGCTTCATCTTTATTGTCAACTTGATCGAATCTAGAATCAACTAACAGACACACCTCTGGGAAATCTGTGGGGGCATTTCCAGGGAGGATTAGGGGTGTGTGGGACCCTCCCTCAGAGTGAGTGGCACCTTCACTTGGCTGGTGTTTGTGATGATCAGCTCTAATTGTCAACTTGATATAACTCAAAGTCACCTGGGAAAGGAATCTCAATGAGGGATTGTCTCTATTGGACTGGCCCATGGGAAAGTATCTTAATTAATTGATACAGGAAGACCCAGTCCTTTGTGGGCTATGCTGTTCTCTAGGTAGAGGTCCTGACCTGTAGAGGAGTGGAAAAATATGGCCCAATGCAAGAGGAGAACATGCATGCATTTATCTAAAATTTAGTTTTCTGAATTCATTCATTTTATGTATATGAGTATTTTGCCTTCATGCACATATATATGTATGTATGTAAGTATGTGTACCAGGTGTGTGCCTGGTGCACACATAGGCCAGAAGAGGGCATCTGATCCCCTACGATCACAGTTATGAGTGGTTGCAAACAGCCATGTTGAACTGGGAATTAAACCTTGGTCCTCTGCAAGAGCAACAAGTGCTATAAACTGTTGGGCTGTCTCTCCAGTCCCTTTTATTTTTATTTTATGTGTATGAGGGTTTCACTAGCATGTATGTGTACTGTGGACATGCAGTACCTGTGGAGGTCAGAAGAGGGCGTCAGATTCCCTGGAACTGGAGTGCATGCTGGGAGTTGAACCCAGGTCCTCTGGAAGAGCAATCAGTGCTCTTAAACACTGGGCCATCTCTGTGGTCTCACATGCATTCACTTATCTCTTGATGGTGGAATAATGTGACTAGCTGTTTGAAGTTCCTGCCTCGACTGCCACACGTAGACCATGGCCTGGAATTGTAAGCTGAATCAGCTTCTCTTCTCCTCTGTCACTTCTTGTCAGAGTATTTTATCACAACAGAAATGAGACTATTCTGTTTGCTGCTGCTATGAGAACCCAACTTCTTCTAGGGTGGTCTGAAGACCAGAGTCTCCAGAATCCTCCAGGCCTTTAGCACTAGATTTGACTGCGGAGGCATCCAGCATCATGAACTGAACAGCTACCTGTTCTCTTCTTCCCGTGTGAAGATGGCCATACATGCCCGAACTGTATTGTATATGCCAGACTAATAAATCTCATATAAGACTGTTTCTTTTAAGACTTTTTGCATATGTGTGTGGGGCTACACGTGTGTGAGTGGAGGGGGCTGCAGAATCCTGAAGGGGGGATCTGCTCTCTTGAAGCAGGAGCTATTGGGGTGTGGCTGGCCTGAGGTGGGTGCAAGGAAGTGACTGATGGTCCTCTTCAAGAGTAGTGTGTACTCTCAACTGCCGAATCAGCCCTCAGCTCTCTCTCTCTATATGAATCTGGATCTTCCTCAGATGTATGTGTATGTGTTTGTGCATGCGTGTGTGTGTGTGTATGTCTGTGTGTTTGTTTTTGTGTGTGCCTTAGTTCTTCTACAGGAACCTAATACACCACCACAGGGTGCTCCTCACTGGCAGTGTGGCTGAAACCCCAGTCAAGGTCCCTTGAGAGGTGAGTGTCTACACTTGAGACACCTGCCCTCTGAACAGCTACTTCTGGGCTGCTTGGCAGGAGTACTTCTTTGTGTGGGCTCTGGGGGTCCTGGGAAGGAAAGTGACCCAAGTTTCTATAAATGTCCTGGAAGCTGAGTGTTGGTAAGTTCTCCCGTCCCTCAGTGGGCTTTCTAGATGCAGACCCTCTCACAACCACCTCCCCTACTCAGTCATTACTTGGGGCCAGCAGCCCGCAAGTGGTATTGGGGTGGAGCTGCCAGGTCCCATGGCTCCTTGGGGGGCACCTGCCTTGTTGGAGGCAGCATGTTCCCTGCTGGGTGATGTTACTACCTAACCCTTAACCCAAGGCTAGTGGCCAGGAGAAGGTGGGCTCTGGCTTCCTCTCTTGGGAGGCCCTCTGCTGTCTTGGGAGGAAGATCTCACTACAGGCCCTGAGAGGTTCATGTGCTGGAAGTGGAAATTTCCCAAAGCCTCTGCGTCCATGTCCCCTGTTAGGGTTCTGGTGTATCAGCCTCAGGGTAAATAGACCCTCCTTGGTTGTATTTCACATCCTTCTAGTTTCTGCCATTGAGACGGTTGGGTCCTAGTCTTGGCCTTAAGGCTCTGTGACCTGCTCTTGTAGGAGAGGAGAGCTTCAAAGAAGCCCCTGGGTTTGACATTGGCTTCAAGTGCTGATTAATAATAACCTTTACTGTAACCTTTCTATAGAGCATTGGGATGCCAGGCACCAGACACCAGTCCCAATCCCAGCAATCTTTTCCTTGCCCGGTCACATCCCAGGTGTACTATCCATGACACACATGACATTCCTTCCAGTTTATCATGGGGGGCGGGACACTATAACACCCAGACTGTCACACTGTGCCTGTCCTGTGCCATACCCACCTCCCACAGTGGGGCCTCCATGCCATCTCTTGACCTGCCCTTTTGGCCCACTCTCAGTGTTGGTTCGTTTGGAAGCAGGTGTAGAGATGGGTTTGGAGCGCCAGGTTCTGGTTAGGGTTACCCCTGTTGAAAGAAGGGGCAGAGTAGGACAGTGGAAGAAAGGGACTTGCTGCAGGGCCATGGAAGAATCGCAGGCAACTTCCACACACCTGCCCTGGATAAGGACCACGGTCCTAGAGGGGAAGCTGGCTTTCATCTGCCTGTTTGGTTGGAATGAACTCTGCAAGACAGGGGCTGGGAGATCCGCTTGGACCATGATGGCAGCACCCTGAGCACTTACGTGGTTGACCTCTCACAAGGCACTTCAGAAGTTGGCTGCTTTAGTTTTGTTTCTGTTGCTGTGAAAAAATTCTCTGACAGAAAGTGACTTGGGGGCAGGGGAGGGCTGATTTTATCTCACAATTCCAGGCTAGAGCCTAACACAGTAGGAAAGTCGAGGCAGGACCTTGAAGCAGCTCTCACATCACATCCATAGTCAAGGGCAGAGAGAAGGAATGAAGGCGTGCGTGCTACTACTAGCTACCCCTTCTCTATTCTTCTAAAAGAGTTGTTTCTTTTTAATAGTGAGGATACTGTTCTAGTTGGCGCTCTCTGTTGCTGTGATAAACACCATGACCCAAAGACATGTGGGAAGGAAAGAGTTCATTCGGCTTACACTCCCATGTCAAGGTCCATCATCAGGGCAAGCCAAGGCGGGGACTCATGTAGGTACCCAGAGGTAGGAACTGAAGCACAAACAATGGAGGAACCTTCCGTACTGGCTTGTTTCTCATGGCTTGCTCGGTGCATTAGTCATTGTTCTACTGCTGTGAAGAGACACCGTGACTGCGGCAACTCTTATGAAAGAGAGCATTCAGTTGAGGCTTGCTTATAGTTTCAGAAGTTTAGTTCATTGTCATTGTGGAGGGATGATGCAGTCACTCAACAGAGCAGTAGCTCTATCTACGTCTGGTCTACAGGAAGGAGGGAGAGAGAAAATGGGTCTGGCGTGGGCTTCTGAAACCTCAAAGCTCACCGCCAGTGACACATTTCCTCCAACAAGTTCATACCTATTAATCCTTTTAATCCTTTCAAATATTGCCACTCCCTGGTGATTAAACATTCAAATATGAGCCTGTGGGGACCATTCTTATTCAAACCATCTACTACACTGTTACCTTTCCCATACAACCCAGGACCACCTGTCCAGGGGTGGCACCATCCACAGTGGACTGGACATTAGTCATCAATCACAAAGTCAATGTCCCATAGACATGCCGGGGCAGTGATCTGACAGAGGGAATTTCTCACCTGGGTTTCCCTTTACTCAGACACCTCTAGTTTGTGTCAAGTTGACAAAAACCAACCAGCATATGTGTGTGCCTGTGTGGGGGTCTATGCATGTGTCAGTGCAGGTGCCTATGGGATTCAGAAGAGGTGTCAGAGCCCCTGAAGCTGGAGTTCAAGGCAGTAGGTATTGGGAACCAAATTTGGCTCCTCTGCAGAAGTAGCATGTGTTCTAACTTGCTAAGCCATCTCTGCAGGTGCCTTTCCTCCACTCTTATACAGTCAAGACCCAAACTCATAGTAGGCTGGGTCTTTCCATATCAATCAACTTAAGACAGTCTTCTATAACTATGTCCAACGTGATCTGGTCAGTCCTTCCTTTAACCTGTCTTCCCAGGAGAGTCTGCATTGTGTTGTGACAGTCAAAGCCCACATTGTGTCAAGGTGACAGTCAAAGCCTACGTTGTGTCAAGGTGACAGCCAAAGCCCACGTTGTGTCAAGGTGACAGCCAAAGCCCACGTTGTGTCAAGGTGACAGTCAAAGCCCACACTGTGTCAAGGTGACAGTCAAAGCCCACGTTGTGTCAAGGTGACAGCCAAAGCCCACGTTGTGTCAAGGTGACAGCCAAA
>LOEQ01000091.1:1059607-1072530 GCA_001685075.1 Bramus lutescens | reverse complement strand
CAAGGAACTTGTCCGGAGAAGTCGACCGCGGGGCTAGTGTCCCAGAGGGCGCGTAGGAAGGTGCCCGCCCTCGCCACCGGGTTTCCGAGGTCTCTGCCCAGGAACCCTTCGTAGGACTTGTGGCTGCTGCAGTTGGAGCTCTGAGTGTACCTTACTCAGAGAACAGAGTAGCCTGGGAATGTGTCTCCCCTCCCTCTAGCTGAGGGACTTTCTCTGCTCGGTGGGATGGGGTATACACCCCAGCACTTCCCACCTGAGGGAAACCTGCAGACTCCCATTCTTCTTAGCTCTCCTGGTAGGGTCTTTCAGGTGGACTAGGGAAATCTCCCTGAACGTACCTGACTGGGGGTCCCACTCAGATGGTTTTATCCCAAAGCAGGGCTTCTCTGAGCTCACAGACCACCACCCCTCTTCTCTTTTGGACTGGGGTGGTAGAGTGAGAAGAGACTCTTGCTGGGGAGTCTGAGAGGCAGACTGGGGGCTTCAGAGACCTTGTCTTGGGTACAGCAAGACAGACTTCTCCTCAGCCCAAGATTCATCTCTGGGAGGCACCAGTCTAGGGCACATGTCCTGCTCCTTCCCTCAAGGATCTGGGAATGAGGCAGGTCCTCCCTTTCCACATTCAGTTTCTGAAAAGGCCACCTGGGATAGGTTCATATGGGTCAGGGAGCATATGCCACGTGGCAGTCATAGTCTGGGACAGATATAAGTCCAGCACTGCTGGTCCTGCTCTATGGACCAGTCACATCTGATCATCACTCCCTCCTGATGTGGGACACCTGAGGAAGCAGCTGTCAGTCTTCCTGGGCATCTGCTGGTGAATGTGGGAAACAGGCTACACCCCACACTTCAGGATTCCAGAGCACTGGATGAAGTATCCAGGCCCTTTTGGCTCCTCTGGTCTCCTGTACAGGTGAGGACAGAGCTAAGGTGTGGGTGATTCTGGCCTTTGGGGCACATACCTGGCTTGACAACTCCTACTCCAGTGCCCCCATCCCTTCTTCCTGTCACCCCTAGCTCCCCCACCCTCTTTTCCCACTGCCCGCCACACCAGCACCCCCAACTAGCTATAGATCTCTGGCTTTCTACCAGTTGCTTAACTGTCCTGTCTTGTCCCAACACCCTGGAGTGTGAATACTGGGCCAAGGCAATTCAGTGGGAAGACTGAAGTCCATGCGATGCTTGGACCTTAGTGGGAACAGGCAGACTTGGGAGGGGACTCTGGGGACTTCTCCTGTTTCAAGAGCCCAGGAGGGGCATACCCTGGGGGAGGGGGAACTTCTGCCTGCCCTCTTCCAGCTCCAGCAGAGGACAGAAAAGGAGGGAATATATTGGACTGGGTCCATTCAGTGCCCTGGAGCAACTCGGGGTGGGGGTGGGGGCCTCGGCATGACTGGGGAGGACGGGACTTTGGCCAGCCTTCTACTCTCAAGATCTGGGTCATAGTGGTCTGCCTGTGAGGGGGTGCTAGATGGGCCTGGCACTAACCCCTTGGTCTCCCAGCCTCTGGGTGGGGTTGGTGGGTGTGTGTGGCAAGCATAGTCTCTGCCTTCCTTTCCCAAGGCAGTCGGAAGACTCCATGGAAATTGGTGGACAGTACCTGTGTTTTCACATCTCCCAGCAGAGATACCTCCTAGGGCTCAGAAAAGGCTTCAGTGCCACCCTTAGAGAGGAGTGCTGGAGAGCAAGTCTTGTGCCCTGGGGCTGGCCTCATCTCACCATGATTTGGTCGCATGGACTCAGGCCTCTTTGGTCATCACTTTTGTTAATTTTAAGCTGCTTCCCCCTGCACTGACCTCTGAACGCCCCAGGAGCTTTCCTCTCTCTTAACTTCAACCATGGTGTTCCTGTTGCCTTTCTCTTTGCTTTCGGATCCCCCTACCATAATCTTTTTTTTTTTTCTTCCTTCCAAAGCCCTAGTTTGACCTGTCCCATTGGTCCCCGTGTAGGGAGCCCAGCCTTCCTGCCTGGACCATCCTCACAGAAGCACATGCCCTCTGCCTGTTCTGTTCTTCCTCAGTGGCCAGTAGCTGTCCAACAGATAAAATTTGTGTCTCCCTGGCAGCCCTGCCCCTCCTGGTCCAGCTGTGATCCCCTGGAGTGACTGCTGGTAGGTGCCCAATAAAACTTTGTGCAATGAGTAACGTGTGCAGTGTGGCCTTACTGAAAACTCTGGGTTTGGGGGGAATTTCAAGATGTGTCGTTCTGCCCTTCTGCCCATGGCAGTGGTAAGCAAGGTAGGGCATGTTGGTGGAAGCAGGGCTGAGTGAGGTCATCTAGGACCTGCTCCCTTTGGGTGTGACCTCTAATGAATATGCCCTTCCCCTGGCCACTTTACTGTCTTTCCCTTTCTAGGCTGGCACCTTTTTAAGCAACACACCCTCTGAGGGAGGTGCTTAGCTCTTTTTACTAGTTTGCAAGTGGTCTCTTCTCTACACATTTCTCCACTTCTGACTTATACAGTCAGTGAGGGCACAGAAATAACCTGAGGAGATTGGGCGGCTGGACATCCAGCACTGACCTCGGAGATTCAGGATCTGAACATCTCGCCAATGCCTTCCTTGTGCTGTTGTTCCACAAATGCAGAAGGTTCTAGGCACCTTGGAAGATCTTGTCCTGCTCTTGTCTACTTCTCTGGGGATCCTGTGAAATCTCACCTGGACTCACATTCTGGCCACTTGCCTCCAGTATTGTCTTGCTTGCCCTTTCCTGTCATAGTTCTTAAGGCCCTGTGGCCACCCTCCAGCTCTAACTCAGTCCTGGCACAAGCAAGCATCCACCACGATCTCTGGTACTCAGCTAGCCCTGGGAGACAGGACAATGGATAATGCCCCTTACCAGCAACTGTGTGGGTACCTGGCTCCTACCTGCCCTTGGAATGCAGGGCTATTCTAAAACAGATTCCCGCCTGCCTAGAAGCCACCTTCTTGTGTTTCTATCACTAAGCCTCTGGAAAGAGGTGGGGTCACCAGCCAGCAGACATGAGTCCCAGATTCCTTTACTTCTGGCAGGTCTAACATTTTAATGCGTTGTATCACCATGATATGAAACAAAAATGGAGTGTGTGCGTGTGTGTGTGCATGCATGCGTGGAACAAATGTGGAGTGTGCATGCGTGTGTGCATGCATGCATGTGTGTCCATATCTATTCTTGTTCAGATGGAGTTCAGCTTCTTTCCCAGAAGGCATCACAACAGAGATGAGAGTGTAAAAGCAGGAGTAAAGACACCTCCCATTTAGGGACAAAGTTCAGCCATAGCGAACACTGACAACAGAAGAATTGTGGACTATTACCTTAACATCCTGGTGGTAAAATCTGTCTGGTTATGACACCAGAGGATCAGTGGATGAAACAAGTTGTCTAACTGTGCCCATGCATGCCTGCAAGCCATGCTGGTCAGAAGCATGGACCAGGCACTGAGGCTCAGTGTGAATTCTGAGTCTCAGACTCCTTGAAGTGCAGCCATCCAGCATGAGTTTATGGACCATGAGAGGAGAAGGCTCTTCATTTCCCACTGCCCATGGCATGAAAGACAGCCCGAGGGAGATGGGAGATGGTTATCCTCTGGGAGTGGCCAAACCAGACTCTGGTTCTTGTTTGATTCTTTGATAGTCTCTCTCTCTCTCTCTCTCTCTCTCTCCAGTTTGTACATGGAGTGGCAGATGTGTGCTGATCTTCAGGTGCTCCCAACATGGTGGGACCCTTGGTAGGAGTGAATTTCCTGGGTGGTATGGAAAGTTGCCATAGGTGGAGAAGTAGCCTTGGCTTCTTTGTGGTTCTGTTGTGAAGCCTGAAGGACTTCCTGTCTTGGTGCTCCTCCTTGGAAAGGGGCCACATACTCTGGCCCTTAAGATTCCTGGATGTGGAGCTGATGACTGTGGACAAATTTAAATAGAAATGGCTGGAGGTATGAAGCCCATAGTATCTGTGCTATGGTGGAGAAGCCAGCCAAACTGTATAGCACAGCTCTTGTGACAGATCCATCTAGGACTCTCAGGTTCAAAGCCACAGTTGTGGGCAGGTATAGAGTTTGAAGTTCAGTTGCTTGGTGAATGGCTTTTCCAGGACTCTTGGCCTGGGCCAGGGTGCAAATACCAACTGTCAGGAACCATCTTATAAGAGCCAGACCTTTTTATTCAGGGTGACACTTGTTAGAGGCCATTCCATAAGGCCAGGCCTTTCCGTCTGAAGGGACTCTGGCTTTGTGAATCTCCCAGACCTGCACTCAGATCCGGTGACTGCTGCCAAAAGCCATGTTCTGAAACTTCTGTGAGATGCAATCTGCTTATTTTTTGAAGGGAGGTATTGTCCCTTTTTGTGTGTTTATGGGAGTTTGGGATATGGTGGCTGGGTCATGACCTGCAGGAGTTGTATCTGCACATATCCTCAGCTCAAAGAAGTCATGATTGGTGCCCTATTGGAGCATAGAGTTCTACAGAAGCAGAGTGGGAGTGTAGGTGCTGGGAGTTGTGCAGAATCAGGGTCAAACTTAGACTTGATCTTGCAGCTTCTGATGATAGCCAGTCCCGTCTTCGTCACCTACAAAGCAGAAGCCAGGACCCAGCAGGAGAAGGCTCAGGATTTTCTTTTGTGAAGAATGCTTTACGGGGCCTCTGGTTCCCAGGTCCTCTGCATAGCCTACTTTATGGTGCTCCTAGAATGGAGAGACTCTACAAGGTGGCAGGAGCAGCTTCAGGGACAGGGAGAGTGCATCTCCTCTTCCCCAGAGTCTCTTGGCACAGAAACAATGCTCATGGCCCTTGGGAGGAATGGTGGCTTCCTGCTTGGCTCTTCTCTATTCTGTGCCCATAGTCCCTGCTGGGCTCCATGACCTCCTAGGCATACTAGAACCCTCTTGACTCAAGATCCTCAAAAGATGCTGCTGCCCAGGGAAAGAGAGAGATGAGAGGTTGGAGGACAGACTTAGTTCCTGCCTCTGATGTTTGTCTTTCTGGAAGCTTCTTCAGGCTACCCTGGTTGAGTAGGGGTTGTGAGATGCAGGAGTTGTGAGATTGGGTTGTGGTATGATTCTAGTGACCTCACCCTGTAGATTTGAGCTGTCTCCTGGGTAATTCCCCAGGCAGAGGGGTTGGAGTGGACTCTTCTTGCCTCTTCTTCCTGCCTGGGGGCTATTCCTGGGGCAGGTGGCTTCTTCATGTTGGACAAGAGTCTGTTTCAGTGAAGTGGTTCAGTATGCTAGAAATACAGTTCTTCAGGATGGTAGAAACTCACTACCAGTTGTTTCAGGAGACATGGCATGGACAATGAGGAGCAAGGGCACTCTAGTGCTTGAAGTGCCTACTGTGTGCCAGGTGCTTAGCTGGGTGTGTTTTCATGTGTTGATGCAACATTAGGGAATCTCTATGCCTTTCTCACACTTGTAGGATGCTGAGTCTTCCAGGGAAGCACATGTCCCAATCCTGTTAAGAAATGGTACTGCCCATCCATAAGTTGCCCATCTGTCTGCCAGTCTTCCCATCCCATCTGTCCATCATCTATCTACCCACCCACCCACCCATCTATCTCTCTATCTATCCTTCATCATTTATCCATCCACCCACCCAGCCATCCATCTGTCCATATATTATTCACCTACCCACACATTTTATCTGTCCATCCAACATCCATCTACTCATCCATTCATCTACTCCATCAATCTGTCCATCTACTCATCTGACAGTCCATCTGTTATCCATCTACTCACCCATCCATGTATCTATTCAGCCATTAATATGTATCTTTGTCCACCTACTCTTCTAGCCACCCATGTGGTACCCACACCGCTTCAACTGATCTGAAGGACCACACCAGCCCATCTCATGATGGGTTCCTTGGAGAGGTGAATGCTGGGAGATGCTACTGGCCTGGTGAGGTTCTTAGAGAATGGACTAAGAGGTAGGGAGAGGAGAATGGGGCTTGTAGACAGAGATGGCTTCATGGTCATCCTCATAAAGCCCAGTAAAGCATGACTATGGTTAGTTCTCTGTGGTACAGGATACTGCTGCTTGTGGATGAGTAAGAAGCCACAGCCTTCAAAGACCTGTATCATCTGCTACAGTTCCAAGTGGCTTGGTTGAAGTTGGAGGGGTAACGGTAGGTGCCCACTCAGGTGGATGTGGTGGAAGGGCTAGGCCCTTGGGGACGGGGCACGGGCATCCTGGCCATGATATCTTCCTTTGGATCCTAAACCATGATGATGAGGGGCTTAACACTGTTTGCTCAAGCACAGGTCTGTTCTCTGGGGACCAACTCCCTCTCTCTCAGATCAGAACTTCTTGCCGTATGCCACCTTGGATCCTCCAGGGATCCTGTTGCCCTGGAGATAAGATCCAGCATCCCAGAATGCTTGAAACTTCCTCCCAGAGACCTGGAAGGAGACAAAAGATGTGGATGGTTCCTAGGAGGGTGGCAAGGTTTGGTTCTAGGAGAACTCCAGCATGGGCCTATGGGAGCTCACAGGGAGCAATCTTACAACAGCAGCCCTGGGGTGGAGGGGGCCAGTCTTCAGCCTCTAGCTCTATGGCCCCGCAGGTGGAGTCTGGGGTATTGAAGGCCAGCATGCCCTGTCCCAGGGGGCATTTCTCTCCATCAGCAACTGACCATTGTGCCAGAGAGCTACGTACTGCTGGTCCTGAAGGCTTGGAGCTCTTTTAGGGATACTGTGGTGGCCCAGTAAGAAGGCTGGGGCAGGCTGGCCTTGCTGGATCTTTCAGGCTTATGGCTGCGGATGAGATCATAGTTCTTGGGTTTAAACTCTGGAGCCAATGGAATTGCTTCTTGGGGGCTCTAGGTCTGCTATGGTCCTTGCCCACAGTGATTGGTTCATGGGTGGGGCTTAGAAGGCCTGAGCACTATGGAAGGGACCGGGACTGGATCTACCCAGGAATCTGTGGTCAGGGACTGCCTAAAGGATGTGCGGGGAGAGGAGAGAACCCCCTTCTAGTGCCAATAATGAAAAGGGTGGCGTAGAGCTGGGGGGTAAAGTGAAAAGTGGGCTTGACAGGAGGGCTGAGGGGAAGGTATATTGGGGGAAGGGAGGCTCATCTCCCCACCCCTGCTCTGCCTCCCTCTCCTCCCTTCCTTCCCTTCTCTCTCCAGGAGCGACTCCTACTTTTGGAAGACTTTCACAGTGCTGCCCTTACCCTCTGCAGGGTGAGGAATCTTGAAGGCTTCAGCAACCAGGACCGTAGTGGCCTGGCTGTCTGCAGACTCCAATGGTCATCAAGGTAGGTACAGTGGCTGCCCACTCCTGGGAGCCCTTGATGTCACAGTTGTGGCCAGGTGGAAGGTGAGCAGGGTTGTTAGAGGTTGAGGAACTGGATGAATTCTAAACTCCTAAGGAGACCTTGTCCCTGAATGTTGTCATCTCCCCCAAGACCCTGTGCTGGGCTGACACTGCCGGGGTCCTGCCATGTCCTGAAGGGCTCCTGGGGGCACCTCTGTCCTCAGGAAGGGCTCTTTGGAGAGGCAAAAAGAACACATGTCTACACCTCCAGATTCTGAAAATGGATTTCTCCCAGGGAACCAGAGACTCAGAGTGTGTTCTCTCCCCTGAGCAGGAGCCAGAAAAACAGTAGGGGGCGGGGCTCAAAGAGAACTAGGGAGAACCAGCCGAGTCTGGAGGCTTGGATTCAAGTCCCACCGCCCACTGATCGACATTGTGGCCCAGCTTTACCTCTGGACCTGGGCTTCTCCTATCCAGGAGGAACGGTGCTATCCCTGCCTCTTGGGGGATGCTTGGAATGAACATCCTTGGTCCTCTGCCCCTACCTTCAGAATGTCATTGCCAGCTGGTGCCTGGAGGACTTTCCAAGTGGCAGGAAAACTCCAAACAGTGTTTTCTATTTTGAACCCCAAAACCTTGCTGTGTGGCCTCCGGGAAGTGACTTGCTCCTTCTTTCTGATTTTGGGGCAAGAGTCTTCACCTCTTGAGGTCACTGGGGAGGCTCTGGTGGGATGTGAGGTGATGTCAGACTCAGTTCTGGGTGTACAGTGGTCGGCAGGGACTGTCCTGTACGTGGCCTGGATATGGCTGGGCCCTTCCAGTCCCCTTAGCCTCACCCAGCAGCACTTTGCAGCCTCCTGCAGGAAGCCCTCCCTGGCGACATTTGCTCTGGGCTCTGGTGTGTCCACTGGACTCGGCACACCCCTCCATTCCCCCTTTCCTAAGATCTGTATGCTGTACCCAAAGCCGCTCTCTGCTCAGCACACTACCCCTGACAGGGAATTGTCCTTCAGGCCTTGGTGGGGACTATGCCTCTGTCATTATCTCCATCTTCTGGGGACACTTCAATATCCACTGTCCTACTCCACGACCCCCCTGTGAGCCTAGCTCCCCGGTGGCTTCAGTGGGGACCTTGAGTGTTCACTGAGGAGACCAACCAGGGCTCAGGAGACAGGACCCACGGCTGTGCAGAAGGACACATAACTGAACATCATCTCTGTCTCTAGTTCTGGCTTTTGTCCCGAGCCATGGGCTCCACACTTGGTCATTAGCTGCTAAATCTTCTCCTGAAACTGTCCAGTCGCCCCCACCAAAGCCTGCCTACCTCTCAGAGCTCCACACAGACAGACAGTCCATCCCAGGGCCCCTCCACCTGGCTCCTCACTAAGTAGCCTCCTCCTTTCCCTCCCCAACCCCACACAGAGGTCTCTTCCGCAGGGCCCTGGTTCACTAGCTTCCAGAGGCCTGGAGATGGTGTGTCCATGACAGTGGCTTGCTTCTCACCTCCTCCTAGCATATCAGGAGCTCCAAATTCAGGCAGGGTGCATCTGAAGAGGCAAACTGGAGCCTCCTTCGCAGTAGTCTGTGTACCCATCTGCCCAAATCCTTGACGAAGATGTGTACAAAGTGACCATGAGCCCTCTGAGTCCCTTGGAGGGAAGAGAGGAAGTGTGTTCGGCTTTCTACTCCCTGTGTTTACTATGGGATGGCAGATGTGGCGGCAGGAGCTGTTATGCTGTGTTGCCTATTGAAGGGGAGCTGGTAGTTGATGACGACTAGCCAAAGAACATGAGTTATCACTACTCCAGCCCATTGCTAAAACCCAGAGGATACGTGAAGCAGGATAGGAGGGGGTACTTTGTAGCTTGTTTAATCCTGTGTTATTTTGGCGTTGGTCACAGTGACAAAATGTATACTAATTAAAATAGATTTGGATGGAGAACTGGTTAACTGTTTGCAGAATGGCAAAAGGAACACAGCTGCTTAGAGGTGTGGGTTCATCTGGGACTGAAGCGGGGTCTTCCTGTAGCTTTGAATACTGGTCATGCAGTTGTGGGATCCTGGACAGGTCAGTGATGAGTCAGGGCTTTAAGGGCTATTGTGTGACACGTGGGTGATGCTGTCCTTGCCGGGTTGGACCCAGATGACAGAATGCACAGTAGAAGGACCTCTCCATGCTGGCCTCCTCAGGGCGTGAATTCCAATTGTGGTAGTTTCAGTGCGTGCGTGTGTGTGTGTGCGCGTGTTTGTGCGTGTGTGTGGAGGCCCTTTCTCCCTTCCTCCACTACCATCTTTCTTTTCCTGTACTCCCAACTTTCTTTAGGAAGCTGCTGGGTTTCGTGAGCCCAAATGAAAACATCCATCTCCTTAGAGGAGCAACTTCCACTGGGACTCAGTGCTTTGGTTAGCAGTTAGCCCCCAGCTGCAGACCTTGGGGAGACCTTCCCAGGGTTGTCATGTTGCAGTCACTGGGCCAACATTTAGCTGGCTCCATGGTCAACTTTCTGCTCTGAGGGCTACTCTTCCCCAGGGAAACTCCAGGTGAGAGTGAAGGCACGTGGAACTCTGGGAGGCCACACCTGCCCCTCAGGGCCCTGGCCTTAAAGCCACTGGCTAGGCATGCCCAGGAATGACCAGGGAGGCAGGGTTCCTCCTAGGCACGTGAGCACCACCTCTATCCCTTCTGTTTTGGGACCACACGTGGCCTCCCTCCCATGTGACTCAGAGCAGCCTGGGATTACAGGAGACCCATCCAATGTAAACCAAATCATTTCTTACCTAGTAACTCACAGACAGCATGCAATGCTTGTCCACTCAGGCCTGAGTACAGCCCAGCAGCTCTAGAATATTCCTGGGCAGGTATGGCTGTGGCCCCCTCCCTCTCCTCAGCAGCTTGCAGCTACCCCCTTTCTGTTTATGAATCTCGCTGTCTCAGCTGCAAACCCCCTAGTCTTTGCTAACATGATCCCACAGGCCTGCAAGTCCCAGGGAGCAGGCTCATTGCAGTCTTGGGGGTGAGGGGGTTGAGGGGCCACATATCACAGTGGCCTCTTGCTGGCAGATTCCCCTGTGGCAAGAACGGGACAGGGCAAGAGGGAGAGATCATGAGCTTAGTGGCTGAGTTTCTGCTCTCTGTGGCTCCAGAGCTACTAGGTTGCACTCAGGCCCTGGGTAGATGGTGGCGATACCACCATATCTCCATGTTTCTAATGTTCTAAGTCTCCAGGGCTAGTAGGAGTATCAGTTTACGCTGTATATTCTTCTTGGGGCTGGGGCTTGGAGGGGTGGGGGTCTCTGGCCTGTNTCCTACTTGTACAGAGGATGGTATATGTGGGCTGCTGCCACTGTCACTCAAGGCCTCAAAAGGTTATTCTGTGTAGGCACTAACCCTGGGAAGAATCAGAGGGCATGTACAAAGACAGGAAAGCAAGGAGAGGTGAACCTTGTGCTGGGAAGATCAGGTTAGTGTTATTATTTTTCTCTCTTTGAACTTGCTATGTGAAGCAAGCTGGGCTGGAACTCACAGAGACTCACCTGCTTCTGCTTCCTGCGTCCTGGGATTGAAGGTGTGCCGCACCGCACCATGTCCAACTGTGATGGCTAAGTCAGACACCGCAGAATTACCTGGGAATGCTCTCAATCAAGAGCTGTCTAGATCAGGTTGGTCTGGGGACAGGCCTGTGGGGGACTGTCTCAATTGCCTTGGTTGATGTAGGGGGACCCAGACTGAAGGACAGGAGTGACATTCCCTGGTTTTGAGCCCTAGGCTGTGCAGAGGAAACTAACTTCCCGAAGAGTATTGTGTGTTCATTTTGCTTTTCCCTTGGCTGTGGATGTGCTGTGACCATTAGGCTCAAGTTCCTGCTGCTGTGACTGTCCCAAAGGACTGGAACCTGGAAGAGTGAGCTAAATGCACCCTTTCTCCCTTACGTCGCTTGTTGTCAAGGTGTTTTAAATGCAGCAACAGAAAGCAGCTAGACCAGGTGGGAAGGCCATTACAAGGTACAGGTGGGAGAAGGGGCCCAGGCAGGTGCTACCTGCCTGGGGATTGTGAGGCCTTTGGGGACCAGGATGTGGCTACTGCTGCAGATGCTCCTTCATAGGGGGCCTGTACTCTTCTCCCTGTGGGAACTCAGTTTCTCAGGGCACTGGCCCTTCCCAGGGACTCACCAGGGGGACCACAATGGGGGTGGTGAGGTAAAGCTTGGGAGAGGCTGGTGGCTGAACACAGTGATAGGTCCTTCTGAAGCTCTGTACCAACCACTGTGGGTCAGTTCAAACCGGTCTCCCAGCCCTCCCTGCCCTCGCCTACACAGTGCCTGCCCTACCTCTGCCGTATGAACCTCAGGTTACCCTGGAGCTAAGAGAGGCCCCTAAGCTGATAGGCAGCAGGTGCCTGACTCTGGGATGGCCAAGTGCGGGCCTGGGCTCTGCAAGGGGATGTGATAGAGCTGGACCAACCAATCGGAGGGCTGTGTGGCTGGGAGAGGGACAGATAGATGCATGAGGAAGGGAACACACAGACAGGAGGTGTGGGGAAAGAGTCCAGAAAGCACAGCCCATTCCTCGGAGTGCTGCACAGCCAGGTGCTGTCTCTGTGTCAAGGTGCAGGAGGCATTGTGCCAGCGGGTCCAGCTTTGCCTTCCTGTGTTCTCTCTCCAGCTTCGCTCCCCAGGCCCTTGAGAAAATGATGCCCCACCTGCCTTCAAATCTGCTCAGTTTTTCGGACCCCCGTGGGGTGGGCATCAGCTTGAGATGGGATGAAGTGGGAATCTCTGTTCCAAGCCTGGGAACTCCTGGCACAGCCTGACCCTCATGCAGTATTACAAGCCTGGGGAAGACCTCTAGTGTTCAAAGCAGAGTGTAGGGGCAGGGAAGATGGATCTTCTTCCACTCAGCTGTTTGAACTTGAATTCGTTCATCACAGCATCGGAACCACCTATGGTCTGGGGATGTCAGTTTTCCTAGACGTAGGAAGAGAGATAGTGAGAGCAGGCCTGTGCTGGCTGGGGTCTCTGGGCAGTGGCTCTGGCTTAGCTGTGGAGAAGGAGGAAAGCCTTACTAAGCATTCCTAGGTGAGTAGTTTGCTCTCAGCTGACTGGCCTGTGGTCTGTGTCCGTGAGGCCCTGGCAACTTAGTAAGGCCAATATCCAGTGTGTTCTGTGGACCCAGGAGGGGGATAATGGCAGTACCCCTCCCCCACCCCTTCCACTGAGGACTGTGACATCTACTACTTCTACTTCCAAGCCCTGGTGGGGTTGGGTGTGGTCTTCTTTGCCCTTATCCTCTACCCTGACCTAGGTAGACAGTTTCTTGTTCCTAGGCTCCTAGGGAGAACCTGGTACCCAGCTGGGGTTGGGTCCTTTGATCACTGTGTGTGGGAGGGGCAGGATTCCAGAGGCCCTCTTGTATTTAGCAGGATCCTTGGAGTCTCCCTTTCTTTCTGGTAAGTGTGGAGCTGAGGACACACTCTTCACAGACCTTGTGCTTGGGACTCCACAGACACAGAGAGGCTGCAATACAGGCAAGCATGCTCCAGATTGCAGTGCAGCCTGGCTCAGTCTTGTTTTGCTTCCAGGTGCCCTTGCACTCAGCACAGCATCCTGTTCTTGCCCCAGGGCCCTTGCACTCCTCCTCCTTCCTGCCTTGAACATCTTCCCTAGCTGCAGGGCTGTGCCTGCGAGTGAGGGTATGGGAA
>LOEQ01000091.1:1004438-1059591 GCA_001685075.1 Bramus lutescens | reverse complement strand
GTCCAAAATAGTTGTGGCTTAGACTAGGGGAGGTTTTATTCTTTGGCCAAGAAATGCAGGCCAGGTGACCCCTGTGATCTGATTTGATATTGTATACTCCTATTAGCAGTTTTTTTTTATCATTTACTTAATGTTTTAAAATCAACTTGCTTTTTAAGCTTAAATGCTTATGACCTAAATGGCAGAATCTGGAACTGTGGGTTGGACATGCTATATATATTTTTTTCAATACATGTGACCATAAATAAATGTTAAAACAGGATTTCTCTTTCTTTCTGGACACCCTTTAAATCATCTGTCAGTTCTCTTTGGGGAGCTCTGTGTTGCCTGGCAGAGGGGCTGGGGTTTGCAGGAGTCGTGTGCCTAGGCCTGTGAGGGTCCTTGTTTCCTGAAGCCGTGTCCCAGGCCACCTACTGCCCTCCACACAGCCGCTTCCCTGCTTCCTGGAGATGGACTCCTCTTGGAGAAGTGATGTCTAAGGCAATGACCTCAGGCTTTAGACCGGCAGCAGCCTAGGAGCCCCACAAGCCTGACCTTGGGGGCCTCTTGGGTCTGGTGGTCATAGTCAGGTCTGACCCCGACCCCTCTGATCTCAGGGCTTACAGAGGCATTCTAAGTTCACTTTTAGTCTCTCACGATGCTCACTGGTTCTGACCTCTCTGGGCTTTTTGTCCTTGTGGTTGGACGTTCCGTCCTCCAGGGAAGCTCCGGCTCTGGGTCTCATCACTCCCCTCTTCTGGGATGATCTCCTCTGTTCTCTCACAGACAGAAGGGTGGGGTCCTTAGCCCCACCCCACCCCACCACTGAGAAGGAGTCTTTCCCAAGAATGTCTCTGGGCTCTACTCTGTCTCCTACAAGGACAGACTGCCGGAGGGGCTCAGTGGTGCATGGAGTGACCAGCAGGGACCCATGTCCACCTCTTGTCCTGTTTTCATCACTGCTTAGGGTCTGGCTCACACTCAGGGATACCTTGGAGGTGTTTTCATTTGCCCCTAAGCCATTAGTCTTCAGGCACCTGCTGTGGGCCCTGCAGGCCAGGCTGGGAGAAATGTTTGTGGTCCAGGGATCGGGCTAATGGAAAAATGTGAGACTTGGATTCCTTTCGGGAGACTGGAGGCTGAGAAGATGCACAACATGAATGATAGAGGCTCAGGCCACTTCACTGGGTCTGAGGAGGGAAGGTGAAACTCTGAGGGGGAGATCTGGGGGTCATGTTGTATAGACGGGGGTGGGGGGCTTAGGGGGAAGGGTGGTGTACAGTGTGTCCCTCTCATGCTGAGAACTGCTTCTGTTTATCCTACGGCCCATCCTTCCTCCCAACCCTCCTCTCATCCCTCCTTCCAGCCAATTGTCAGCTTTCAGGGGTCACTGCTCATGTGGTAGCCTGCTGGTGTCTTGGTGGGATGTAAGAGCATCTTGCTTTCCCTTGTCCTCTTGTTACACACTCGTTGCTGTAACAAAGTTCACTAGCCCCCACTGGGCCAGTGTCTGTCATCTCCCAGGTGTGTGTGTGTCCCAGGACCCCAAGCTCAAGTGTAACCCAGGTTCCCTTATATGTAGAGCTTTATCTACCTGATCTGCCCTGGGGCAGGACCAGCTCCTCAGTTTTCTTAGTGAGGCTGTAGGCCTAGTTTCCTGGGGTCTGCTGGACCTAAGGTCTTGTTCCCTGATGGTGAGAGTGAGGGCTGTGGGGCAGGGTGGGGTGGGTTGTGGGAGTGGAAGGATGAAGGGGATGGGGGTGGATCCTTAGCTCCTGCCCACATGTCTTCTTAGTGTCACGGCTCACTTCAAGGAGGCCCACAAACTGGGAAGCAGAAGGATCCCATGGGGCAGAAACCATGGTCTTTCAGGCTCTGACTTGGTGCCGTGGCGTGGTTGTGAGGAAGTGAGTCATAGGGCCCAGCCCACCCTCAAGAGGAGAGCTCACTCCTGGGGGGAGTGAGGAGCAGCCTGCCAGCCTCCATGCCTAGCCTGTGGGGTAAATTGGAGGGTGCCATTCTGCTCTTGCCCTTCTGCAGCCTTCTGTGGCTCCATGGAGCCCTGCTGGGTGGCCTCGGAGAAGCAGAGTTTTGGTCCTGCTTTGGTTAAGGGCCACCAGCACCTAGTGGTCCGGTAATTGTCCCCCTGGGAGGTGCCCTAGCAGTGGCTTCCTGCCCTCCCTCTAAGGCTGTCCTCGTTGCTCAGGCCCAGCAGGGAGAGGTCTGTGCCCCTCCCCCATATCTCTTTCTAGGCCAATGGGAAAGGGTATGACCAGTTTCTCTCTAATGTGTTGCAACTTTCCTGGAAATGTGAATGATCCCAGAAGGGACCTGAACCGCTGGTCTCACTCTGCAGGCTGTACCATGGACTTCAGCTGGCGGGACAACAATTCCCAGGGTGGCCTTTCCAGGAACTGGTGGTCTGCGGCCAGACCAGGGCCCCCTTGGGCACAGTATGGAGGAGGACATCCAGGATTAGGGAACAGTAGGACATGAGAGAAGTGGGGAGTCCAGGGTTGGGGAAGACCTTCTGGCTCCTTGGTTCCTTCCAAACTAGCTGAGCCTTATGGGTAAGAGGGTCGTTCCTGGGGTCCTCAGGCTCCTCTTGCTTCTCAGGGTTTTGTTCACTTGGACTATGGGGTAGCTTTACAGTATGAGGATCAGATCCTTCCATAACTGTGGGATGCCTGAGGTTTGTAGTCCCAGTATTGTCCCAGATCAGACCTGCTGTGTGACCCAGAGGATTTCTCTGCTTCCCTCTCCTCCTGTGTGTGTCAGTGTGTGTGCGTGTGCGCATGTATATGAGTATGCATGTATGAGAGTGTGCATGTGGAGGCCAGAAGACAACCTTGGAATTAATCTCCTCCTCTTAACTATTATTATTATTACTATTATTACTATTACTGGAGAAAAAGTTTCTCATTGAACCTGGAGCTCACTGATTCAAATGGGCTGCCCGGCCAATAAACACAGGGATCTGCCTGCCTCGACCTCCCCAGGGTTGGAATTATAGGAATGTGTTGCATTTTCACAAGAATCCTAAGTATCCAAACCCAGGTCCCCTGTTTGCATGGTCCATGCCTTACCACCTGGGCCTCCCTTCTAGGCTCTGACTTCTCCTCTTTACAGAGTGCCTGGGAGCTGGCTGAGTGCTCTGTTGCTGAGAGAGGCTACAGACCAGTTCTATCCTGCAAGCTTGTAGGGATTAGCTTGATTTGGGTGGCAAGGGAATGAAGGAAGGACAAGCACACAGACACAGCAGGGCTGGGATCGGGTGGGCAGGGCTCTCTGGTGAGAAAACCACAGCACCCTGGAAGCCCAGTATGTTTATTATAAACAGTTGTACAGGGAGGAGGGGTTATTGCACACAGGTAAACAAGCAGGAGGGTGTGGCTAATCTCAGCAGGAGCAGTCTCCATAAAGGACAGGTCTCATGCTGTGAAGATCCATGAGAAAGCTATGGTGGACTGCTCCCCCCCAACACATAATGTCAACATTTGCACTCTGACCTGGGAGAGGCCTGGCCATCCCTCTGAGCCTTGCCTGGGGAAAGCTTTGCCCCTCCCATGGGGTTGGGTCACTGGGGTCCATGACAGGGCTATGCACTTCTCAACAGCATGCAATCACTAAGAATTTCACTCCTCCCTACACCCTTGGGCTAGTGTTTCCTTTGCTACTCACCCAGAAGAGGATGCCCTATGGCCCAACCAGAGTACTGCATGCCTCTTTTGATTTTTATACCTGTTTATTCTTCCACAGGACTTTTGGGGTCAACTAAGAGTCTGGCAGTCTGTTGTGGGGGATGCCCCTGGGAGCCAGTGCCAGCCTGCATACTGCCTGCCATACACACAAGTCAGTAAAAGGGAAAAAGACTTGCAGGGAATCTTTTAGGTGCCGGGGGTAGGATTTCTGTGTCTGGGACTGCAGGCCCTTATCTCTGCCCCCAATCCCTTCAAGGTGCTGTTTTATTGCTGGGTTCAGGGCTTCTTCTGGGTCTGGCTAGGGTCTCCTCCTCTGTCTTTCCAGGAGTTCATCAGGCAAATTTTAAGGAGGTGACCCCAAGGGGGAGGTGCCATTTTCCCACCAGGCCCTGCTGCCCCTTGAACTTGGCTCCTGTCCCTCTCTCTCACCTTGGAAACGGGATAGTTTCTGGAGGGTGCATGTTAGTCAGACCTTAGTGGCCTTCCCAGCCACAGTGGCCTCACAGTCCAGCACCCTTGCTCTGGGCTACAGAGTGCTGTGCCAGGAAGGTGGCCTCCCACTTCCCTGGGCACACAAAGGCCAGTCCTGCCCCCCACTCTGTATTCTGCATTCCCCAAGTTTGGTCATCACCCGGCACTGCCCCCTACCCCATGGTGTTCCCTACCTTTAGTGCCACTTGGCATCTCCACAATGATGGGCCTGGAGCTCACTGTCGTTCCTTCTGGGTCCACACCAGCATGCCTTGCTCTGGTGCCCCCCTCCACAGGAAGCAGGGATGTTTCCCATTTACTAGTTTCTCAGGGACCCTCCTGCCTACTGCTACCTTGGTATGCATCATACTTTCCCGTCAGAACCATGGCACAAATTGCCTCCCGTCATGGTCAGTAGAGCTGAGCAGGCACGCCTCCACTGCCACTCTCTTTTTCCCAATCAGAATTCTTTCTGCCCGTCTCAGGGTTACCCCCAGAGTTTGTCCTTTTCTAGCCTCCCTTGAAGTCAACAGACTCACCCTGGGCCTAGTTCAGTCACTCCCCAAACTGGAAAGGGAAATGTACCCCTGCCATTGTGGCTGAGCCCAGCTGCTCTGTTAGCCTAGACTTTAAGGGAGAGGCAGACAGAGTGTGATTTGAGCGAGACACTGCGACATTTGATGCACATTTACACGCATTAACCACAAGGACAGTGACTCTGTCTCCAGAAGCACCCCTTCCAGGCTGCAGTAGGTAACCCTTTGTCCACAGGAACACCCCAATCCTGGTTCTTGGAAACACCAGTCTAAGGACTCTCTGACTGGCCTCCACAGCCCTTGATATGGAGTCTTTTATGCTGTGGAGCCACCTGGGTCTTCAGGTAGGACCATTCTCCTGGGCCTCCTCTGGAGCTGAGATCACCTGATTCTTAGACCAGGGTGTCTTGTATGCAGGGATATCTCCCAGACTTACTCCTTTGCACATCTCTGGACCCCTGTGCGGCCACAACTACAGCACAGCATCATTTTATTTAGTTCTGTGTCCCTCTCCCTGTGAAAGGTCCTAGCAGGACACGTTAAAGAAAAACCTCTTCTTATTGCTATGATAAAATGCTCTGACAAAACAACTTAGGGATCCTGGATTTACTTTTCCTACAGTTCCGAGTTATGATCTGCCACAGTCGAGAAGTCATGGCAGTAGGAACCAGCTAGTCAAACCTAGAGTTTAGATCAGAGAGAGAATAGATGCATGCATGCCTGTGCTCAGTTTGACTTTTCTATTCTTACACAGTCCAGGACCCAAACCCAATTTTAGTCTGGGTCCTCCCACATCAATTAATGTATGCAAGACCATGCCCACAGACATGCCCACAGGCTAATGAGATTGAGAATTGAGATTCTCTTTATAGGTGATTCTAGGTTGTGTCTAGTTGGCAATTACCATCACAGTCCTATCACTTGCCAACCTGACACACGGACACATCACCTTAAGCCATACCCTTCCACCCCTTATTCCCAAAGCCTCATGTTTATCTCATAATGTACATCAGAGTCCAATTGTAAAAGTTCCTATAGTCTTTAAAAATTCCAGCACTTGGTGCTGGAGAGATGGCTCATCAGCGATGAGCAATTGCTGCTCTTTCAAAGGACCTGAGTTTGGTTCTCAGCATCTACCAGAGCTCACAACTGACTGTCACTCCATTTCCAGGGGACCTGAAGCTGCCTTTTGGCCTCCATGGGCAACACAACACAAACACGCACACACACACACACACACACACAGAGAGAGAGAGAGAGAGAGAGAGAGAGAGAGAGAGAGAGAGAGAGAAACCAGGGCATAACAAAGAGAAATCACACCAAACCAAAACCCAGCAGAAAAAAGCACCAAATCCTACAGCTCCATGTCCAGCATCTATCTGGGGCTTGCAATGTAATTATCTTAGTTCCAAAGAGCTTGGGTAACCTACCCCCTTTAGCTCTGCCGCCTCAGCGCACACAGATTTTCCCCTAAGCTGGCTACACACCATACCCACAGTTCTTCTGGACAAACGTCCCATGTTCTGGGCATCTCCAATATTCTGTTGTCTCCTTGCGCATGAGGCTGAGAAGGTGAAGCCTCAGTTGCATAGCGCCTAGCCTCAGCAGCTCCCCATGACCCCTCCGCCTTGCATCTTTGCCTCTAAAACCAGTACTGTATGGTCACTTAGAACATTGCCAAGTTCTGTTGCTGCCGGTTTCAAGATATAGCTGAAGTTATAAACCACAGCTACACCAGCCGTGAACTGACCTTGACTAAATGCTCTTCTGCTGTCCTAATGTGGCAGAGGAGGCTGCAATGGTGCTAACCTCTCTATTACAATTGCTTCTTCAATACCAGCTTGATTCCAGTGCTGCCTTGACATTTCTGACTCAAAAGAAATGAATCTATCCTCTTTAAACTCAACTACACTCAGTTCTTAGGACATGGGCAAAACGAAGCCAGAGTCTTGGCCAGGCTATCACACAGACAAGCCCCAGTCCGGTTCCTCACAGAGTCCTTGTTCCCCTGAAGCGTCACAAGCTCTTTCTTCTCTCAGCAGTACTGTCTTCTAGTCCATCATTAGGACAACCGATTAATATTTGCTTGCAGCATTCAATGGCTTTTCTATACTAAGGTGCCAAATGCCAAATATTCCTTCTGCTAAACAGTTCTAAGGTATAAAAGCCACATGGTCAGGGTTATCATGGCAATAGCTGCCTTTCTTGCTACCGTTTTGCTTAGGTTTATTTCTTGATGCTCTTGGGGCAAAATGTTGATTTTTTTTCCAGGTGCAGTCCCATAGCAGAAAAAACCAGGACAGTGGGACCCTGAAGCAGGTAGAGAGTGTGTGCACGTGCTATACCCTCAGCTCGCTTTCTCCACTCTCACCCAGTTCAGGATCTAAACCCAGGAAAAGATGCCTCCCTTTTTAAGGCTAGTCTTCCTATCCCAAGCAGCATAATCAAGACAACCCCCCAGACATACCTATAAGCTAACCTTATAGGTAAGCTGATCTGAATAGATAAGCTAACCTGATTTAAACAATCCTCTCAGAAACTCTCCTCCTAAGCAAGTCTTGATTTTAAGTTGACAGTTAAAATGGACCATCACAAGGCACAGAGGGACACACATAATGTTCTGCATAGAGCCTGCTTTTATTTGGGTGGGTTGGCCTAGGGGTAAAGAGTTCCCTGAGGGCAGCACATCTGTGCCCCGACCCCATGGATACGCTAGTTTCTGTGCAGGCTAGGCACCTGCTTGCAGAATGAATAAAAGCATAGGAAGGTCACGGGGAGGAGGGATTGGAAAGAGGTCGACAGATGCTCAGGTCTAACTGGTTTGTGTGTCCACCAAGTTTCTGAGGAGGGAGAGGCATTTGCATAGTTCCAGGGGCAAGCACCTTCTCTAGTCCAGCTGCAACCTTTGTTAGCCCCTGCTTCTCTCTCTGCTGCCCTCGTGGCCCCTGATGGCCCCCGGGCACAGCTTGCATCAGGATGCTGTATGGGGACAAAGGTTATATATATATTCCCTGCTATTCCAGGAGGCTTGCTGGATCACAGGTGTGTGTGTGTGTGTTGCTGATGGGGTGGAGGCTGAATTCTCTAGATGTAATTACTTCCTGCTAGTATTCCGAGACAGAGCCGATTGTCCCACCCCACAGCACATCAGAGAGAAGACTGCAGGTAGGGCTTGATCATACCTGCAGACCAGGTGGGAAGAGCTGTTTCCTTTGAGCAGAAGGCCCAGGGCTGGGACTCTGGGACTGGAGGGGGAAAGGGAACCTAGGGATGGGTCGTCACGGAGAATGAGCTCTGCGGGATGAGTAGGACCTGGCAGCCTAGCAAGGTCAAAAGAGGAGATTCTGGGATATAGAAGCAATGGAGGTGTAGACAGAAGATGGTAGAGCATGAGAGAACAAAGACCCCAGCCAGAGTTCCCTGCTTAGATGACTCAAGGTTTGGGCAGTACTGTAGGTCAGGGCAGCTGGCTGAGGAGTGATCTCCGGGGAGTACAGTGTGGCTTTGTAGAAACATCCTCCTTGATGAGTGCCTGCCCAGGTGTCATTTGTGGTCTTGGCTCAGCATTTCCATAAACTGAGGCTCATGTCCAGACCAAGGTCTCCCTGGTATGGAGGTTCTGGCCATGTGGGGTGGGCTCAGCAACCACCGGGTGCCTGGGTCTTCTGCTTCGCTATTCTAACTTGGACCTTCTGGTGTTTACGGTCGGCACATAGTGACTTCCTGTTTTTGAAGAGAAGAGGATTAGAAACACTTATTAAAATGCCTTTGAAAGGCATCAAAGGACTTCCTGAACGTCAAATGGCTCTTACAAAAGAACTGTTTAATGATTTAAACGGCACAATGAGAAACACACCGGCCATCCCTCCCTTTGGGCTCTGGGGTCCTACTCAGTCAAGGAGGATGGTGGGCTATATGGGAGAGGACCAAGAGGTCCGGAGGGGCTAGAAGTAGCCCTCACTCTGACTCAGGTACTAAGAGGGTTTCAAGAGACATAGCTCAGTCTTGGTGAGCAGCTCCATCCTGGGAGTCCTAACTTCTTGCTCCCATCTCTCTTGCCTTCAGCAACTTGAATTCCCACAGGTACTCAGTCCCTCCAAATTTCCACCTAATGCTTCCCTAATATCTCCCAATGCTTAGTCCCATTCCAGCCACCCATATGTCATCTGCATGTCCAACCTGTCCCCATCCTAGCCTGGCATGTCTGACCTTTGTGTCATCTGTCCAGGATGCTCCCCAGTCCTCCAGACATAGCGTAGGTTTTTCCGCAGGCCTGTGAAGCAGCACTGTCCTGTATCAGTTCATCCCTGGCCCTCTGCTGCCACCTCAGGGTTCCATCCTGGATGCAGAGGACATAGGAGAGATGCTGAGCGCTCCTGGTTCCAGAGATCTCCCATAGGTGCTGGCTGTCCACAGAGAAGGTCTGCTAAGGGCCAATAGCTCCTTCCTGGGAGCTAGAACTCCATGCGTCTGAGTTGTATAGGATACAGCTGCAAACACCAGCTCCACTGCCTACCCCAGTTCCCTGGAGCCTTACCAGCACAGCATATGGGAGGCCCTGAGCCATGCCCTCTGAGTTGTGGGTATTGCTGCCCTGCCTGAGTTCGTCCCCACTCAGAGGCCCCACTGCCTCCTCTGCCCAGACTCTCAGCCCTTTCATAACTATCAGCCCATCCCCAGAGCTGGTGGCCCCACCACAGCCCTGTCTTGCCCACCCAGCCAGGCAGCGAGTGCTCCTTGGTTTTGCCACTTTGGCCTCATTCCCACGCCTGGGCTGTGACCTCGTGTGTCCTCCCAACCTTACCCCCAGCCGTGACTCTTTTCTTCTCTGTTTTCTCCAAAGAGGGCACATCGTTACTTAGGCAGCTATTAAACCCTTCAGTGGCTCTCAGAAAATGCCAAGGAATTCTTGGAATAAAAATAACAATGAATAAAGTTGCCTGGAAATGAGGCTGTGGGGCTGAATTTGATTACACCCATTTAGAAAAGAAAATTAGCTTATTACAGCTGAGGTGAGGCAAGGTTTTCTGTTTGCCTCAGTAAAAAAGACGCCTTTGAACCCCTCACCAGGCTGGTCTCCCTCCAGTCATGAGTTGACCTCCAGTGGGTTTGCAGTTGAAGTCACACCTCTAGGCCATCATTCCAGGGCTACTTCCCATAATACCGGTCAGTGGTCTCGAAGGCCACACTCTCCATAGCCATGGTGACCCTGTTGTATTGGTGTGACTTGACTATCTACCACATGATGGACAGAGATGGCCACACTATTATATTCCAGGCACTCCTGGACTATCCATGACTACCCTAAGTGTCACCAGCTCCTGTCCTCTCCCTCACTGTATTGGCCACAGACATGTTGCCATCTTAGCAGCAAACTTCTGGTTTTCAGATAAAGTGCACATACTGTAAAAGGCTAGGACACTCAGGAGAGGCGCGACACCTCTTCTCATGATCTCTCCCTAGACCTGTAGCATCCTATGGTTCATAGTGACAGTTGAGGAAAACACTGAGGGACGAATGTGTTCCACAGCTAGACCTGAGGACACATGGCTGGATGGGAAAACCGCCCAATTATAACAGGGGGTCAAGAAGGGACCACTGTCAAACAGGCCTCTTAGGTTCGCACATTCGTTTATTCCTCTGCAAGCAATCATGAAGCACCTACTGTGTGCTCAGCTCTGGTGTACAAGGAGAAGTCCTGGTCAAAAAGATCAGAGTGTCCACAATGGCTATGACAGTGGACTGGGCAACAGCGGCTGCACGAAGACCCAGTGCTAAATCCCTGACCCCTGATGCCAGGAGAGTGTGGTTAGGTCACAGACACAGAGCTGTGGAGGTCATGGTGGATTGTTATGAGGGAGAGAGGCAGATGGAGACATGCACAGACAGCCAAGAGAGTGTCATTGGAAGTGCTTTCTGAGTCTGCTACTCAGGTGGGGTTGCTAGGAGTCCAAAGACTATGCTCAGGCTTCCAGCCCATCTCCCTTATGAACAGCTGGTTGCCCTGTGTTGGCTCTGCCTTAGAGTTATCAGCTGGATCAGTTCTGACACTGTGACTTGGTCAGGGGCCTCTGCCTGACACCCGCTCACATCCCTGCTTCAGTCTCCATTCTGTCTCTGACAGTGATTCTTTTCCTGCACCATGGCCCCATCTCATCTCCATCCTGGACCATGGCCCCATCTCATCTCCATCCTGGACCATGGCCCCATCTCATCCCCATCCTGCACCACAGCCCCACTTCACTTCCATCCCACTTGACTTTTTTCCTTGCTTCCACCTCTTCAGGTCCCCAGCTCCTCAGGTCTATGGAGCTGCAGAGGAGTGTCAGGGCTCTTAGAGCTTGCAGCTTGCTCTGTCCTTCACTATTCCTATGACTGTGCCTGTCACTGCCAACCTGCTGCCAAGAGCATGTGCCTTTGAGTCACAGGTGTGGACTCACATCTTAGCACTCCTGCCTTCTAGAACTATGGCTTTGGGTAAGCCCAGGTGTGTGGCAGGGACATCAGGGTCCCTGTTTCCATGAACTGGATCATATCTGGACAGCCTGTGGCCTAGCAAGTGCAGGTAGGCAGAAGTAATGTGTTCCACCTGTGCTTTTCCCTAAGATCTTGGAACCTAATACGCACAGTATATGTAGTGGTGTTGCTGGCTTTGGAGGATGACAAGGTGATAACACAGTATGACCCCATAAAAGGTGATGTGTCCTTGTCATGATGCTATTATAACAGGAGCCAGGGCCTAGGTGGAGGGGGACATGCAGGCGAAAGGTACCTACTAGCTGTGTGTGTATGTATACTGAGATGTCAAACGCAGGGACTATATAGCATTGCCACAGGACACTGTCCTAGGACCATGCACTGGCTTCTGGCTCTCTGCTTTTCCTTTTGATCCTGGCTGGTGTCAGGCCAAGAAGGGAGGCAGTTTAACCCTGGGCAAATGGCCTCGGTACAGAGAGCAGATACTGAGTGGAAGGAAGAGGCTCAAAATCTGTGATTGCTACATTTAGGATGGCTCAGAAGGAAGAACATGGCCCTTCACAGGCTCTTGAAAGGACTGAAGTGCTCACTTCTGCTGCTGGGTGAAGTGTTTCTATGAGTGGAGAACAGAGTCAATAAATGGTTGGATGGGCAAATGGGTAAATGGGCGACAGTGTGCACCTTGATGGCTGGTTGGATTAGGGATGGGCGTATGCATGAGTGGACTGTGGTAAGGCAGTATTTGGTAGATCAGTGAGTGGTGGATCTATTGATTGTTATGTGAATTGGCAGAGGGATGGATGGAGTGGTTTGTTGGTGAGCTGGCTCAATGAATAGACTGAACAATATAAGGATAGATGAATGAGAGAGCCGATGGATGTGTGACTGGATGAATGGGAAGATGCTCAGGCCTCCAGCCCATCTCCACAACAAATACCTAGTGGCCCTGCTTTAGCAGGAATGTATGGACGGTTTGAGGAGGGATGGCTAGATAAAGGCATGGGTAAGTGGACAGATACAGTTAGATATACTGACGGAGTTCTGTAGCAAGAGTGATGAACTGAGGTGTGGAGGGATAAATGGACCTGTGTTGATAGGACCACAGGGGTAGTGTTGCTTAAAGCTTCACTTAGTGTCTTACATGGGGCGGTGAGTACACCAGTATTAGCTACGCGCAGGACAACCAAGAGTCAGGGGTAGGGGAAGACATGACATCTCTCATTTGTGTTGTCTGGAGTTGACCCTGCCATGTTCTGCTTCACAAGCTCAGTAGGTGCTCCTGACTGGGCTGGGCTGGTTTTTCCTGTTCTTGGGGTAGGTTCCGGAGCTCAGATATAGGCTGTTTGGCAAAGGACAGGGTGCTAAGGAGCAGAGGTGAGAGCCGGCTTGAGGAAATAGTTCAGTTGCTACCCCAGGCTAACCTGGGAACTTGACACCACAGAAAATTCTGAGGACAGTGCTAATGGGGTATATGTGGGTATCCTGCAGAGGTATCTCAGGTTCCTCTTCTAGCCTTAGGCCTGTGTGTCTCTCTATGGGTGAGATGAGACATCCCCTTAGGCCCTATAAAGCCGACCTGTCAGGGCAGGAGCCAATACCTATACCAGCCCAGTGGAACAAACTGGGAGGACCCTGGGCAGGGCCGTCTGCCATCTCTGGTGAGTTGCTGACGGTTCTGGATCCAATGAGGAAGTAAAAGAAAGACAGTGGTTCAGGCGGGGATGAGGCTGCCAGACCTGGGCTGACGTCCAGACTCCAGCTAGCTAGTTCCCACCCACCTACATCCTACCCTCCTCCCACACATGGACTCACGTGCATGCTACTGATGCACCCTGAAACACCTGCACCCCCAAATCCATCCCAACAGCCCACACTCTCTGAAGATCTCTGACAGCACCCTCCTTGTGCTCCTAAGGCCTCTCCCATCTGGATGACCAGCAGCGACCACCCTAAAGTCCTGGAGCCTGTGGCCACTTCCACACAGCCATACCCACTCTTCAGTCCTGTTGTAGTTGGCCATGCCCTATCTGGGTCCCTGAAACCAGGCAGAGCCTCAGCAAGGGTTTCATGGGTACCTCCCCTGCACCCATCACTCAACCCTCAAAGGAGCAGGAGTATATTTATTACAAAGAGGGGTAAAATAGGTCTCAGAGGACCCTCTCTACAGATCCAGGTTTTGTGGTGTATAGTTTCCCTACTATGTAACAGGGACCTGGATAGGTTCCTTCCTGGTCCTTCTAGACCAGGCTTGTCTGTATCTCTTGAGAGCTACCCTTTACATCAGGCACTGTGTTAGGGTTCCCCTCCAGCCGCACAACCCACATACCCTGCCTTCTCCAGCTGATTCCACACACCTAACCTGTGCGCCGGGTGGTGCAAGTCTGCAATCATAGCTACTCTATAGGCTGAGGCAGGAGGATAGTACACTCCCTCCAGAGTGAGTCCAAGGCTTGCTGTGCAGTTTACTGAGGCTGTGCTTCACAATAAGAGTAAACAGAGGGCTGGAGAGATAGTTCTATGGCAGAATGGCTGCTTGGCATGTGTGCTTAGAAAGAAGAAAGAAGAAAAGGGAAGAAAGAAAAGAAGAAAGCCAGGTCTCACCCCTCCTCCACTTGATGTACTAGAATGAGTCTGAGGGCTTCTTTTGGGGAAAAAAAAGCAAATGCTTTCTCCCAGCCCAGACACTAGGTCCGCCTACTGTTCACTAGTGAGGAAGACTTACCTTGCTGGAATTGGGGAGGTGTGCTTTGCCCACCCAGCTAGCCTGGGCCCTCTCTGTGCTAACCCCTGCCAGGTCACTCATATTGCACCCTCGTGGTGTGTGTAAAGCTGAGGTCCTGAGCTTGGACCCGCCTCTGGAGAGCAGGTGGCTGAGGCATTGCATATGTGTGTGTCATTCTTCACACCCCCAGACTTGCTTTGCTGAACGAGCAGGTGATGCTGGGGACTCTGGGGGGGGGATGGGTGAGGGTAAGAGTCCATGCCGCTGGGGCCCCGGGCTTCACCTAGTAGAACCCACTCTGAGCTGGCTAGCAGGGTCCAGCCTGGTTCCCTCGTGGGCCTCAGTGGCCTCAGATCACCCCTCTGAGCCTCCTGTGCAGGGATGCGTGGTGGGGAAGCTAGCTCGCTGGCTTGGAGCCGTGGAGTGTTTGTCGTGTTCTGCCTGTGGCTGTGGATGCCTGCCACCGCTTATCATTATAATTAAGTACAATTTGGCAGAGGGTGGGTGGGGGGAGCTGTCAGACCCACCCCCGCGCCTGCCTGGCAGCACAGGTAGAGGGCCTCGTGTGGTCTCCCACTCCACCCACTTCTGCCATCCCCTCTCACAGAGCAGGGGTCACCTTCCCAGGAGGATATCAGGAGACCACCCTGGAGTCAATAGCCACCCACACAAGAGGCACAAGATTCTTTTGGGGTAGACTTCTGGCCTGACTACAGCTGCACGTGGACCTAGAGGGCTCCACTGAGAAGCTCTCCTGGAGCCAGAAGGAGGGGTCAGGTCACAGAGAGTGGTTGTGCCAGACTGAGGGAGCCTCCAGTGATCAGCCCCTTTCCCAGCCAGGGGCTCTCTGCTGGATGTTACCTCAGTTTTCTGGCCCTTCACCATCTTCTGGTTCACCCTAACTTCCTGCTCACCTCTCCACTCCACCCATCAGGCCCTCAGGAAGATGACGCCCTCCCCCACCCGAGGGGGGAGGACTTCTGAAGCAGTCTCCCATTTATTGCCACTTAGTTATATGTGACGCTGTCCCCGAAATGCCTCTCTTCCTCACCAGAAAGGATGCTGAAAAGGGTAAGAATGGCGCCCTTGTCTAGCTTCCTTGGGTCTTAGCACTGATGCAAATGAGCGCAAATGTGGAATGGGGCGTATCTGCTGGAGTCCGGGAGTGCAGGCTTTCTGACCAGAGCTGCTTTAGAGATCCAGAAACAAATGTTAGTGTGTTTTTTGAAGACTAAGGGAGAATATGGATAGCTGAGGTGCCGTGAGTATCCCTAATTTGTGTGGGAGGAAAAAGGCAAGGTCTGAATCTTAGGACTAGGCAAGAAGGTCTTTGGGGAAGATGGTCTCAGGCACCATGGCGCCGGATGCTTCCTTGCCAGTATGGATCACAGGTCTTAATTTGTGACAGCTTTCCTCTGGATAGGCTGGACCTGATTGATGTTCGACTCTTATTCCTCATACCTGTTCCCAGTCCAGTTTCCATCCTGCAAGCAGAGCTGGTAAGAGATTTTTTATTTTATCTGTTTCTAACAACTGGTCATTGCGATGGTTGATGCTATCAAGCGTTCTAACTATAATAATGCCTTCTGCCCTGTGTTGAAAAAGATTCTGCAATCTGATAGATTGGTGATTGATTGATTACTGATGTCTGCCATAGTGTAGCATACACAAAACGTGGAAATGTGTGCTGTGGGTCTGAGCACTACTGTTTTAGATGGCAGACTATGGATAGTTAGACAATAAAGCATCTGAGACATTTTCAGTTGGGAGCTTCTTACGTTATAGAAGGGAATCCTGAGACTCAGACACATACCACCAGGGCTACTGCCACTGCCACATGTGGGTGATCCAGGCCTGGTGCTTGGGAAGGCAGCATGGGGGTTCAGTTGTGGTACAGAGCTTTGGACATCAGGGGCAACAGGCCGCTGACTATTGAGGTCCCTCTCTCAGCCAATTGTGTCATTTACAGCAGGGCTGGGGACATTTTCACTAGGGGGTCTAGGAAAGAGATAATCCAGGCACCAAAGGGCACACAGACCGGCCAGCCTCTTCCTTTACTCTCTGCAGGGGTTTGATGAGTGGAGGGTGATGGGCATGGCACACACACAGGGTTTGGGGAGAAATGTGGTAGAATGGGGCTCACAGGCATCCAGGGATTCTCCAGCTCTGCGCTGGGGTTCCCTGCTGGTTCCTGTCTATAAGGGCCTGGGGTCCTGGCAGGCACTTGCTGTCTGTGCTCCAGAGCCCTGACCCTAGGCTCTGCACACAGTAGGTAGGCAATACATGGCTGTGATACCTACTTACCATTCTACAAAGGATCAAGACCAGGAAGGCTGGGTTACAGGGGGGCAGAGAGGGACAGGGGTTGAAGCTACATCAACTAACATGGAATATAGTTGGCAGCTGACAACAGCTTCTTAGGTTTTCACACTGTGACCCCCTCTTTTCATCCAAGAAAGTTTTATCTGACCCTGGATAGAAAGGTATATAAAATATATGTACAGATTAATCACTTACAGATATTAAAGAAAGTTATTTTAAGATGATTTTTGGTATACATGTAATTTTATCATTTATTAGAGATGACAGCAAATTAATGTGCTGTTGACATGGATGTGCTCATTTTTACATAAAGGATGAAATCCTGGTTGAATATTTGATACCGAAGGACTTAGAACATCTTCAATGATAGTACAAAATGGCAGAAGCTTGTCTGGGCCATTTTTTTAAAAAAGAAATTCTGTTCTAATCTCAAGCCAAATTAATTTAGCATTTTAAAGAAATGAAACTCAAGCCAGCCTAGACGTCCATGGGTAATGAAAATGCACAATGTAATTTTATTCAGCTGTAAGGAAAACTGACAATGATGAAATTTTCAGGAAAATGGATGTGATTGGAAATATTATATTAAGTGAGTTAACTTGGGCTCAGAAAGGCGAACACATGTTCTCTCTCATATGAGCTTCTGATTTTCATAAAACTGTATTTTTGTGGGAATGAGTTTGTATGATCAGGGAACTAGAAAGGGGCCCACAAGGGGCAATAAAAGAGGTTTCAGGGTCAGGGAGGGTAATGGAACATACGGTTTGAGAGTGGAAGGGGGTACTGGGAGTGGAAAGGTTTAAGGAGGAGTGGCAGGGAGATAGGGGAGAAAAGGATGGGTGAGGCGAGATCAATCCAAAACAAGGATATGTGAAAAAGCCACAAGCAATCCTGATATTTGGTAAGCTTATTAAAAAACTAAAATGGGGCTGGTAAGATAGCTTAGCGGGCAAAGGTGCTTGCTGCCAAGACTGCAATCTGAGTTAGATTCCCAGAGACTAACTACATGTTGGAAGGAGAGAACCGATTCCTGCAAATTGTCCTCTGACCTCCATACATGCACTGTGACATGCATATACCTTGTGTTTCTGATATTTTGTGTGACAAAATAAATCAAAATACAAAATACTTTTAATGGTGGATAAAAAAAAGACTTCATAACCGGATAAAGCTGCCCCCAGAAGCCATAGGTTACTAAAATGAAAACCCAAGCGCCAGAGTGGGATTGATGCCTCATGCAAACTGCTGGCCAGAGAGGCCCTTGAGACCCCAAGACAATTCAGGCATTCACCACTGCAGCTGCTTGCCCACCAGAAGTAGACATAAGACCTTATTGCTGAAGATAGCACATGGTTTGGTTGTAGGACAGAGAAATCAAGTTGGAACTGAACTGAAACATCCTTCCTGCTTAGCTAGCCCTCACAAAGCTGGAAGGTGCTATGCAGGCTGTTGGGGGAGGAGTGTGTACCTGTGTCCTGGTCCCACTATCAAAATGTCAAGCAAGATGTGCTTACAGGTGCAATAGAGGCATGTCTGTTATGGGGATAGCAACCACTTTCTGATCTGATGTGAGGTTGGCTCTACAGAAGGAAGTTCATATCTGGTACTGTAAGCTTGGTCAAAAGCCTGCAGCCGTGGAGGTCAAGGGTTGTAGGAGGGAAGCCATAGCTAAATGGACATGATGTGTCAGTCAAAATGTCTTCTAGTTATGTTTACCCCCAAAGAGTAGTCTACTGTCAGCTTTGGTCAGTATCTTTTTACAGTGCGAACCTGCAGAGACTCATAGATGGTCAAAGTTCTGAGAATCAGTTACTGTTAGGCATGACTTGGCTGTGGCACTCGCCAACTCACACATGGCTGCTTGCCCATCCCAGTGAAACTCATTGGCACACACACACATACACACACATACACACATGCATGCACATACCTATATACAAATTCACATCTATATTACATACACACATATGCATACACACATCTGCACACACATGCATACAAACACCTACACACATTCACAGCTATACACATACACACATACATATACATACACACACTTTCACACACACACATTCACACCTACACATATATCCTCATATGCACATATGTTGCCGTTTCTTCTAAGTTCTGCATCCAGAACAGCTTCAAGACTGCTGGCTGAGATGATCCAGCCTCACAGAATACTCCAGTCAGTTCTTGACCATAATCCTAAATTTTCTTTGTGTCCCCATAAGATTATCAGTAACCCTAACCAGCAGGAAATAGCCTAGAAAACTATGCCCACATTCCCAAAAAAATGGATTATGGATATTTGTCTTTGTTTAGCATGCTGGTTACAAGTTGTTATAGATAATGATCAGAAAAAGCTAAACAAAGGAGATTATATTCATGGTTCTTGTTTTGAAAAGAAAAAAAGGGAAAATGCTATGGGATAATGCTCTTGTACACTGTAAAGATTTGTCACTCATATTGGTTTAATAAAATGCTGATTGGCCAGTAGCCAGGCAGAAAGTATAGGCAGGATGAGCAGACTAGGAGAATCCTCAGAAGAGGGAAGACAGAGATGTGGTCATAAGCCAAAGGCAGAGGAAGCAAGATAGGAATGCCTTAATAAGGAAAGGTATCAAGCCATGTGACTAAACATAGACAAGAATTATGGGTAAATTTAAGTTGTAAGAGTGAGTTAGTAATAAGCCTAAACTAATAGGCCAAACAGTTTATAATTAATATAAGCCTCTGTGTTTCTTTGGGACTGAACANCAAGAATTATGGGTAAATTTAAGTTGTAAGAGTGAGTTAGTAATAAGCCTAAACTAATAGGCCAAACAGTTTATAATTAATATAAGCCTCTGTGTTTCTTTGGGACTGAACAGCTGCAGGACCAGGCAGAATAGAAACTTCCATCTACACACATACACATACCTACATGCACTCACACACCCACACACACACAGAAGGAGACATGACTGTAGAAAGGGGACTAGATGAGAAGAGATGGGATCAAGAGGAGTGGGGAATAAGAGAAGGCAATGGAGTGAATGAAATACATTACACACATACATGAAAGTGTCACAGTAGAACCTGTTATTATGTATAATTAGTATATTTTAATAAAATAAAAGCAAGCAATTCTCTGATATGCATGTAATTTTACTAACTCTTAAAGGTGACAGCAAGTTCACATCTTTATGATGGATATGCCCATTTTTACATAAAGAATTAAACACTGGTTAAATGTTTGATATGGCAGGGATACAAGGTATCTTCAATGCATTTCAGAGCTGACTGATATTTTGATTTTATAATCATCAATGATGGGAATGAATACTGCTTCACATATATCCACAGTGTAAAATGGCAGAGGCATGTTTATGGACATTTCAGAAAATTTTAGAAATTCTGTTCTTATCTCAAATCAAATTATAGCAATTTTAAAAGTGAAATTCAAGTTAGCAATTTAAACAGTTTTTAAAATCAAACATTCGGGCCTTGGGAGTTGGCTCAGTGGTTAACTGTTCATACTGCTTTTGCAGAGGACCCAAGTGGGGCACTCAGTACAGTGCTGCAGCTCACAGTTGCTGGAGATTCCAGTGTAAAGGATCCAAGGCCTTCCTCTGGCCTCTGAGGGCACCTGCACTTACACACACAGACACACGATTAAAATAAATCTTCAAAAATATATTAAAAACCACAACAAAGCATTCTAATACAATACAATCAAAAGCTACAGTAATTTAATGCTCATGTTTGAAGAATACAGTAGGAAAATATTAAAAGTCTTTGTTTTGTGGGATGGAGAGATGGCTCAGCAGTTAAGAGCATAGGCTGCCCTTGCAGAGGACCAGACATTTGAATCCTGGCACCCCAGGGCAGCCTACAACCATCTGCAACTCCAGTTCCAGGAGATCCAATACCCTCTTATGGCCTCTTTGGGTGCTGCATACATATGATGTACAGGTATACACACAGGCAAAAATCCATCCATCCATCCATCCATCCATTTTTTAAAAAATCTATTTTCTGTAGTTAAAACATGGTTCCTACAATAGCAGAAAACTATATGCACCGTAAACAACGCAATTCATCATATACAGCAGTCTCGAATTTGAGCTGAGGTATTGCAGCCTGTGTTTCTTGATACAGCATGGCGTGATAGCATGCATGGTGCAAAATGTACATGTCATGCGTTTGAAGCCAGGGCTGCAGTAAAGCTGCGGGACACAGCACAGGCAATCGCTCTCTGAGACACTGCTTCATCATTCATCCGCATTGAATTAATGCAGCCATCCTTGTGCCTGCAGGAGTTTCAACCCCCACCTTCATTTATGAGACACCCCACATTTTTGGAGGCTAAGATCTGCAGCAATGCTCTTTTGCTCAGCCTAGCCTGGAACTTGGAACGCACATGGCTCCAGGTGGCCAGGATGCCTTGAAGCAGGAGGCAAGAACTTGGACAGTGCTAGCTGTGGGTGGACATGGATCCAGAGCTTTTCCCTGGGAACACAATGACTGCTGTCTCCTTCCTCTGAAGCCCCCACTGGGGGTCCCAACACCTTTTCATTCCTCCAGGATTCCTGCCCACGGTTTACAACCAGGGCTGGCAGTCTCTTCAATCCGCATCACCCCAACTTGTTCCCAGCTCCCACCCACCTCCTACCTCTGGATCCCTTCCCCCACCCTGCCTGGTAGCCTGCAGAAGGTACCCGTTAGCACACTCTGAAATCCTGTGGCCATCTGGCTGTCCATTTGTCTCTGGGAACCAGGTTCTAATGTCCAGCAGGCGGGGTTTGGGCTCTGGGTCCTGAGGCTAGGTGGCACCCGGGAAGGTACCCAGAGCTGAGTCCTGTCCAGCCCCTGGTACCGGTGGACATTACTCAGGGCCACTCTGTTGCAATCCCTTTTGGCCACTGACCCATTTTTCTGGCAATTGTAGGTTTTCTCGGCTATGTTTTTTCCTCCTAAATGGCCAATCTGGAAAAAGGGACTGGAACGCTAAGGAAACTGGCTTCAGTTGCTATGCCATGTGCCCAAGTGACATGCCTCCCACCCCATTGGCACCCCTCCCATCCCAGTGATACCCCTGCTGGCCCTGCACTTCCTTGTCCTGGCCCAGTGTCCTATCCTCCTATCTGCACTTTCCTGCCCTCCCTTCTGCTCTTACCCCAGAACTCCCTCCTCCACCCTAGAGCCCACTCCAGTGTTCCCAGGATTGGTTCCGAGCAGCACCGCTGGCCTGGCCTGGCCGATCCTTTTGTCTTAGTTTCTACCCACTGACTTCTGTGCTCCCTGGCTCCCCACCCTCAGAGTTGTCCTCAACTTCAGGGCTAGGACCAGCATTTCCTGATTGTTCCCAAGTGCCATCTCAGGCTGGCATTAGGGGGACACCTCTCTCCAGCCTAGTTTTCTCTTTTAGTCAGCTCTACCCAAGAGCTCAGAGGAGAGACTAGGAAAGGGCGGGGTTGGCTCTCAGAACTGATCCCATGTGTCCCACACCTTCCTACCGCCGCTGGCTCCCAGGAAGGGCAGCCTGTCCACAGTCGTGACCCAGGCACATGCTCCTGATTGTCCCCACTGCCTTCTGGGATCCACTTTCACCTGAACGCCTGCTGCAGACTGCTGTCTGCTTACCACCTCCTACTCAGGGCATCAGTGTGCTTGGGCTTGGAGAGGTCACCAGATGTGCCAGAAGTTACATAGCGGGAATAAACAGGTACCAGGTCCTGGGGCCCCTTTGTGAAGGAGGCTGCCCTGGGTATGGACTCCAGCTACTGTCTCACGTAGGAAGTCTGAAACCGACTCTCCAGTGAAAGACAGTCTTGCTCAAGTTCCCCCGCCCCCAGACCATCTCCTCTCTTCATCCTACTCTATCATGGTGGATGACTGAAGGGGTCCTTGGGCTCAACTCCAGCTTAAGTAATGGGGAAACTGAGGCACAGGTCAAAGAGGGTATCAGAAGAGATTATGGGGATGGGGTTTGGATCTCCTGAGCCTATCGAGTTGAACCACCTACGTACGTCTTGGTAGCCTCTCTTCTTGGCAGTGTGGGAGGCTCTGGCCACACTCCCCAGGGGGCTAACTGTATTTCTCTAGGAACTCCTGGATGTTTGGCTCAACCCTGGGTTTGTTTCAAGGGTCCCTGATACACCCAGAACCCTGGTACCCACCCTAGGGATGCTTTGCTCTCACTGGATGTCTCCCTTCTGGAAGTTTTAGGGTTGAAACCAGGGGAGGCTTGTTTAGCCAGCCCGCCTTCTGTTCTAGCCCTTGGAGTAAACAGGAACATTAAATCACTACTTGGGGTTCAGGAAACTGGAAATAATCAAAACATAGTGTCCTGTCCTCTGCCTGGGCACTGGGCCGCCTGTCACTGACCCAGCTCTGCTGCCTGGGGCTTTCCCAGCTCCGCCTCCAGCCGTGTACTGACCTTGCTGTGCTTGGGTATCCACAGTGGCCACAACTTGGGCAACAATGAATGAGAAACTACCCTCACCTGAGCTTGGGTACCACTCAGCAGTAGATAGCACCCAATGCTGACTTTGCACTCTGTGACCCCTAAGTCACCTTCCCTACCAGTTTCAAGTCCCCTGGGGAAGAGACAGGGATGGGAGGGCGCTGAAGGTGCCTGGGTTCCGGAACTCATTAATTTGCTTTCTCTCTGCTTCTGGGACTGGTTCCGTGCAAGGGGTTCATCCCTCTTGTCTTCATCACAGACCTGGGACCAATGAGGTGGGCTGGGGACAGGGAGGTGCAGTTTATCCTGACTTGGATGTGGACTGACCCCTTTTCAGATATATACTTGCAAGTCTCCCAGTGGTCTCTGATGGGCACTTCCCACAGGGGAAACTGAAGCTTTCTGAGGGTAAGTGTCTGTGAGACTTGCTCATATACTCTTTCCAGAGTCCAGGCTGCTCTCAAAGGGTTGTCTCTGCTCTGTTAATGCGGTCATAGGGAAGGGCTTGAGAGGTTGCCTGGGCCACATCAGACCCTTCTCTGGGCCCTTCCCTGCCTCTTCCTCTCCCCACTTTTATTTATTTTTTTTAAAATATGCATTATTGTTTTGCCGTGGGAAGTTTCAGGTCCCCTGGAGCTGGAGTTAGAGAGAGTTGTGAGTTTCCATATGAGTGCTGGGTGTTGAACCTAGGTTCTCTGGAAGAGTAATCAGTGCTCTTAACCACTAGACCATTTCTCCAGCATCCTTCCTTCCTTCCTTCCTTCCTTCCTTCCTTCCTTCCTTCCTTATTCCTTCCCTTCCTCTCTCCCTCTCTCCCTCCCTTCTTTCTTATACATTTTCATTAAAATAGAATTTAGTTACTTTCCCCCTTTCCTTTCCTATTTTCTGTCTCTCCCAGGTACCCTCCTTCTAAACCCTTCCATATCCCTTGCTCTCAAATTTATTATTATTGTTGCACACACACACACACACACACACACACACACCTGAGTCTCTTTCTAAAGCTTCCAATCTCAGAATCTAGGGGGTATTGAAGAGTATAAAGACAGGGGACTGTGCCAAGGTGCATGTTACACAGTCCCAGCCCCATGGACTATGGACCTAAGTGCCTTGCTGCCTAATGTACCATTCCTGCTGAAACAATAGAGAAGGACCCCCTTCATCTTATGAATGGCTCTGAATCAATGGTGACTGGGAACAGGTGACCCATCCCCCAATTTCCTTACCCCTCAGGTGAGTGACTAACATGGGGGTGGATAACTTCCTCTGACCTGTGTACAGCATTTGACAGCACACTCTTCTCAGCGCCTTTCTGCTATGTTCCCCACTGCCCTTGAAGTCTCCATTGCAATAGAACTACACACCATCTCTTCCCTGTCTAGGGTTAACTTTAGGGGAACTCATCCTCAGTTTGGGGTCTATTGGCAATTGGGAGGAGGTGAGGCTGGAAAGATACACAGGTCCCTAAGGGAGGACTTGGAGACAGAGGCGAGTCTGAATTCTTCCCAGAGAAGTAAGGAGTCACTCAAAGGGCTGACTTTGGGAACGTCCTGCTTCCTCAGTGCCTGGAACAGTCAGGTTGGTATAGGACACAAGTGATGAGGGTTATTCAGTACACAGGGAGGGATGTGGGCAGGGCCACATGGAGGAATATCAGGGCATCAGAGGAAGCCTGGAACTGTCCAGCTGGGAAGGAGGGAGGAGTCATGGCTTTGCCAAGGGCTGTAGGGCAATACAATGCTATCCACATTCATATGAGATTGCTGACTGGGAGACTCCCTTGCAGCTCTGAGTGGCAACATGTGCTAATTCTTACCAATAAGATGTATAAGGACATGACCTCAGGGACTTCTGGAAAAGACTTTGGGTCTTCTGATAAGAGAGACTGTGAGGTATGTCTTAACTCTGTCTTTTTTCATGCTTTCTGCCTTTGAACATTATTTGGGATTTGATTTTGGAACTGGTATATCCATCTTGCATTCATGAGGACAAAGTCAATGGAAGTCATGGGGAACAGTGAAGGCTATTATTACAAGGTTGTAGAATCATGATGACTATATTAGTAGATGATGACTATATTAGTCAGAGTTCTCTAAAGGAACAGAACTTATAGAATGAAATTATACATATATATATATATGGCCCACAGCCTCTAAATAATTCTAATAAATCTATCTATCCATCCATCTATCATCTATCTATAATATATATGAACCATATATAAAAATACACATGCCACATGAATTTATTAGAATGACTTACAGGCTATGGTTCAGCTAGTGCAATGATGACTGTCTACCAAGGGACGGTCCAAGAATTCAGTAGTTGTTCAGTCCACGAGGCTGGATGTCTCAGCTGGTCTTCAGTATAGGCCAGAATCTTTGCCAGTGAAGGAATGGACTTGACAACAAGAGCAAGAGCAAGCAGACAAAGAGAGTAAGCTTCCATCTTCCACATCCTTTATATAGTCTACCAGCAGAAGGTGTGGCCCAGATTGGGATGGATCTTCCCACTTCTAAAGATCTGGATTAAACATGTATTTCACCACTTCAAGCATCCAGATTAGAAGTGGGTCTTCCCACTTCAAATGATTTAATAAGAAGAAATTCCCTCACAGGTGTGTCCAGCCATTTGTGTTTTAGTTAATTCTAGGTGTAGTCAAATTTAATAGATAAGAATAGGCATCACAATGACCTAAAAACTTCCTATTAGTCCAAGAAAATAAACCATTCTATGTCTAAAGAAACTCATAGCTTGCTTGCCCTTCTGGTATTTGCAGCCAAAGACATTACTGAACGACAAAATGATTTGGTAACAGGAGAGGGGCTGGAAACACCACACCAGTATCTCCTAGCAGAGTCCTCTGGAACAGAAAGAGATAGGTAAGAAAAAAATGTTAGAGATACCAGCTTTGGGACTTCTGAGGGTCATCCATGCAGATGTGGCCATGTGGCGACTGAACCTGGCCCAGGAGAGCCCAGATGAATGGTTGCACAAGGCCACAGTGAGGGCCACGATTACTTGGAGAGGGTGAAGAGAACAAGAAGGCCAAGTGGTGCAGGCAGAGTGCCAGCAGGTAGATGGGTGATGGAATGGGGCCATAATAATGAGGGGCGAGCCGTGGAAATCACCAAGAGAAGTTGTGTACCTGAGGAGTCATCACTAAGTGCTGGTGTCTGCACTAGTGCCCACTCTCTTATTTATTTGTTCAGCATTCATGACATCATGAGCTGGGCACTGCTGTCAGGCCCACTCTGCAGGTGAAGGCGCCGAGGCTCTGGGGCTGGGATATGAGGAGATGGTCTACAGGTCTTCTCTCTTCACAAAGACATGCTGAACAGTCGGGAGGGGAGGTGGGCAGGTCAGGAACTAGAAGTGAGGCCTTCCAGCATAGACACAGCAGAAGGGAAGGACTGACTTGGTGTCCTCAGGGTGTGGGGAGAGGGTGATGGGAAGTCAGAGGGATGGATAGTGGGTTTCAGATGTTCATCTGTGAGGAACAACTGATGCTTGGTGGAGCTGGGCAGGCAGCATGACCAGGGCCAGATTCCCCCACAGAACAGGGCCTGAGGACTCAATGCTCAGGAGGGGCTGTGCAGAAGTCTCTGGAGGCGAGGCAAGACCACAGTTGGAACCCTTGGCCTGTGGCCAATGTGAACAACTTGTCCTTATTCTCATTGAGTAACTGCAGTTAGGTCCTTTGGTCTGGGCCATTTCAGGACAGTGGGATTGCTGTTAGGCTAGACAGGGAGAGCCAGGACCCCCAGCCTCAGCCCAGGCTCAGGAACCAGGTGTGTGTGTGTGTGTGTGTGTGTGTGTGTGTGTGTGAGTGAGTGTGTGTGTAAGGCCCATGGGTAGCAAGGCTCACTCCAGGGAGACTGGGCTACATGCCGTGGGGGCAGCGTGGGTGGGGCAGGAGCGAGTGGGCAGAACCCTCACTGGGGCGAACTGACCCAGATCTCTGGCCAATGTCAGGATGACCATGTCTTCCGCTCCTAGCAAGGGGATGGGAAGGATCAGAAAGGACTCCCTAAGCCTCCATGTGGTTGGATGAAGGATGATGGAGACTGGTCCGAAGACAAGGACCATAGGAGGGTGGGGCTGGCCCAGGAAGGGAGCGGGAGCTCTAGCAAGTCAGACAGACCATGTTCCAGCCGTATCCCAGCCCCAGGATGTGATGTCTCAGGCAGGCCCCTTCTCATTACCTATATGTCATCTGTAAAATGGGCTAGATGGACCCCAGCTGTTTCTGGTGAGGGATGGGAGAATAAAAGGAGAAGATTTAGAGCTAGGGTGTAGCTCAGTGGTAAAGCACTCACCTACACATCCAGGACCCTGAGTTGTGTTCCAAGAGAGAGAGACAGAGACAGAGACAGAGAGACAGAGACAGAGAGAGACACACACAGAGAGACAGAGAGAGATTAAGATTGAGATTTATATGGAGTTCCAAGTCTGTGGATTTCACAAACAATTAAAATTTCAAAAATCAAGTTTAGTTCCTGTCTTAGGGTGCCAACTTTCTATTTTGCCAAGAAAGAACATTGAAAACAGAAAACAAAATCCCAGCTACCATCGACTGTTAACGTTACTTCACAGAGAGCTACTTGCATTGGGCAGAAGCTAGGCAGGGCGAGAGGTGGCCCTGGGCTTGCAGCTGGATTCCGAGTCCAGCCCACTCTCCCCTGTTCTAGCCTTCACTTCTGCACCCCAGGGCAGCCAAGCTCTTGAGTTGCTACTGATACGATGGTGTCCATTCTTCCACTGTAGATTATAGCTGTCTCCCAGCAGGCTGAGCCCTAGTAAAGTGGAAAGGAAGAAGGCCGCCTTTAGGGAGCTCCTGTCAGGGAGTGTGGGACCCATGTGCTCGAAGCTTGTACAAGTTTGAGGACTCTCCAAGTGATCCCTTTAATCCTCATTGCCCTGGGTGATGTCAAAATTTCCCTTGCTTCATGATCTAGGGCTGAATCCAAACTCCCACGTCTCTCTAGATGAGGAGCTCACCACCCTCTGGTTGAGAGGGGTTCCCCTTCCTATGATAGTTCAAATGGGCCACCCTTCTTTACCCTGTGCTTACTCTGAGAGGCCCACCCACTTCCTTCAGCAAAGACAAAGCTGTTCGGAAGGTCCTGGGCAGGTTAGGAAGGAGATTATATTTGGGAGGACTGATGGACAGGCCACACAAACTGGGGCATAGGGTGGTGGTGGGCACTGCAGTGGGGCCATAAGAAAAGGGTGGTGAATTGATGAAGCAGGGTGCAAAGACAGTTTGTGGTGTTCCCCCCAGAAGAACCAGCTCAGGGCCCCATAACAAGGTGCAAGGAATAGCAGGTACAGTAGTTTCTCCATCTTTTTGGAGTTCCTGAGAAGGGAGCAGGCACAGAGAGTGCCGTTAATTAAACTTTTAACTTTAGGGGTACTTAAACTCTACACATATTTATTTTATACATCTGCTTGTAACAAACTGGATACTGGATGAAGAGGGATTCTGAGAAGAATATGTCCCTTTCTGGAAAGTGTCCACCCAGAGGCAGGCACAGAGGAAGGGATAAGAGAGGGAGGGAAAGCACCTGCTCCGTCTACCGCTTTTCTAAAGTGTGTCCTTGCTTCCTGTCATGTAGTTAAACTCTTGGCTGCTTGATCCACTCCTATGTCCTATCTGAATACTCCTTCAGGAATGTAAGAACTGATGTCACTGCTGGGAAGGAGGGAGGAGTTGGAGGTCTTTCAACAGCCACAGGGGTATGGTATGTTCTAAAAGAGGAAGTGGGGCTCTTCTGTGCCAGGACCCCCACAACCTTTTAAGGGGTGGGTAAAAGGCTCTGCCTTGGCTGTACGTGGCAGAGTGGGACCCCCGATACCATCTGCACTGGGACTGTCCCCAGCTGGATGATGGGACTCAGGGTCCCCAGTTCTTTATTAGTAGAAGCAGAGCTATGCAGGTAGATGAGCTCCCCCCTAAGGCCGTGGGCTCTGGCCTTTTCTGTCTGCCTGTGGGGAGGACAAGCCAGCAGAAGTCCAAAGCTGGGGCTTCACATTACTGGAGCCACACTCTGATGAGATCTTATAAACTCACAGTGTCCCAATCCCCAGACTAGGCATCTTTGGACAGGTGTCTCCAGATGTCAGGACTGTATGCCAAGGAAGGCCCAACGAGGTCATATCCAGCAGATCCAGAGATAGCCATGTCACCAGACAATAGGCTGAGGCCCAGACCCTCTTTGACTCTGGGACACTTTTCTACTCTCATCCTGGGGTGGGCAAATGTTGTGTGGACCTGGCAACCAGGGTAGGAGGCATGAGGGTTACCAAGGAGGAGCAGCTCTCTCCTTGCAACCTCTCTCAGGACCCCTTCTTTTCCTGTTGCCACCTTAGGCTCCAACTATCCCAACCAGGATGCCTCTGGAATGTTCCTCTTCCCACATGGCTGCTGAGAACAAGAAGTTGGGTTCCCTAGGGAGCAGGCCTGGGGAGCAAGCTTCTTTGAAAGCCCTCATTAGTGGTGGGACTGTTTATTCAGCATGTGCCTTAGCACTGGCCAGGGGGCTGCTGCTTTGCAGGGTATCCACACCTCAGTGAATCAGCAGAAAGCTCAGCTGTGGTGAGGGGCCAGTGGGGGCAGGACTGAGGCCCTGGAGTCTAAGGGCCACCAGTGAGGTTGGTGAGGTGGGCACTAGCTACTTAGAGGCTAGGGTGTCATTTCTGGGTCCTGGAAGGCAGCAGAGCTTCTGCAGAATGGTGGACGGGGCCCAGGACTTGATTCCTAGGGTCCTGGCCAACATTCCCACTGATTTATACATGCTCCCCAACAATGTGCCTTTTATGAGGCCTAGAGGTGATCTGAAATCTTTCTGTAGCTTCTGGTGGGTCAGATCCTGAGAGCATCATAGAAGGCCCCCAGAAACCCTGCTGCCAAGGAATCCTGTCTACATGTGGGGAAACCGAGACCTTCTAAAGTCTTCTGTAGGCATTGTTCTAGATGTTGATGATTCAGATGAGGGTCTGTCCCATCTCACCTCCTGCCTGGTAGAAAGACCCACAGTGCCACATGACTCCTTATGGGCAAGCATGGTTCTCCAGTCCTGAGCCTGCAGCAGGTGCTTATGTGGAGCTGGATGACCGGATAGGGAGATCTCCGTAGTATCCCTGAGGGAACACAAGTTTGAGTTTGCAAGTGCCAAAGTTCAAGTGTGGGAGGTGGTGGAGACCCTGCCTTGCTCAGTTCCATCACAGGCCCATGCACATCTGCTTAACCTCACCACCTGTTATGGGTTCTGTAGGTGGGGCCCAGGGTTGCAGACTCCTGACCCTCAGCTGCTCATTTAGCCTAGAGACCTCTTCTGCCTCCTCCAGACAAATCTTCAGGGGATCTGAAGCTCTTGCTTAATCAGTTCCTTTAATGGGTGGTTTAATACGGCCCTCAAAGGGAATGGCACTGTTAGGAAGTGTGGCCTTGTTGGAGGAAGTGTGTCACTGTGGGGGTGGGCTTTGAGGTCTCTTTTGCTCAAGCTTCCCTCAGTGTGACAATAGGTTAACTTTCCGTTGCTTGTAGGATGTAGGACTTCTCATCTACTCCTCCGGCACCACATGTGCCTGCACCTTGCTATGATGATAATGGACTGAACCTCTGAAACCGTATGGGAGCCCCCTCAATTAAATGTTTTCTTTATAAGAGTTGACATGGTCATGGTGTCTTTTCACAGCTATAGAAACCCAAGATAGGTAACATGCTCTGAGGGGCAGATGTGCCTTCTGTGGAAGCAGTGTGGGAAGAGGGAAGAAGGCTCTCTGATGCTGCAATTGGTCCATCATTCATGGACCTGGATCTGCCATGCAGTGGACACTTACACATCTGACCTGTCTAAATCCTTGTTCACATGATCCTTTCTGATGTTCCTTAGACCAGCACTGGACTGGCTAATATGATGTTTTGAATGAAAGTGGGCCCCATAGACTCATAGATTTGAATACTTGGTTACCAAGGAGTGGCACTATTTGAAAGGATTAGGAGGTGTAGCCTTGTTGGAGGAAGTGTGCCACTGGAGGAAGGCTTTAAGGTTTCAAAACTTCATTCCAAGCCTAGAGTCTCTCTCTCTACCTGTTGCCTGCCTGCAGATCCAGATGTAGGACTCACAGCTCCTTCTCCAGGCGTGTGTCCTGCTTGCCGATATGACCCCAGTCATGACGACAGTAGACTAAACCTCTGAACCTGTAAGCCAGTCCCAATTAAGTGCTTTCATTTATAAGAGTTGCCATGGTCACAGTGCCTCATCATAGCAATAGAACACCGACTAAGACAGCCAGTGATGAAAATGGTTGCTGACCAGTGGCCAAATTACTTTCAGGTATGTGCATCCTTGAAGTGTGTGCTTTCCTGTGGGTGTAACACAATAATAAAAACCCAGAGATAGAAATTGGGGTTCAACCTGAAGGTCAGAAAAGCAAAACAGCCAACTACTGGCTCTTACCTCTACTTCAGTCTGAAATGACGATTCTGCCTCCAGGAATCTCAGAATAAGACTGTGTATGAGAGCTGTCTCCTCCTGTCTTATATTCCTCTCGAGTGCTGGGATTAAAGGTGTGCACCACTACCACCTGGTTTCTATAGCAAACTAGTGTGGCTACTGGGATTAGAGGTGTGTGTCACCACTGCCTGGTCTGTAAGACTGATCAGTGCGGCTATTTTACTCTCTGAACTTCAGGCATGTTTTATTTATTAAAATACATGTGAAATATCACTACATGCGGGTTCAAATACAAAGCTGAGGGCCTTCCCACTTTGTGCACAATTCCACCGGCATGACCTGCTCTATGTTTCCCTGATTTCCTCAAATTCAAGCCCGTGCTATGCTGGCCTAGCCACACCCTACTGCCCATGATCCACCTTTATTCTAACTTCAGGTCTTATCTTTTCACAAGCAATGTGGAACTCATTCCACCATACCCAAATACCTTTCCTATTTGGAGGATTCTCTCTCCCCATCTAGTACTCTCCAGGCCCCCTCCGGAGTAGCTTGGAGCAACCAACCAGACTTTCAGTCTGCACTTGTTGGTTGAGATTCTGGGCAGTGTTCTCCAGGGTTCAGTCCTGGCCTTTGGGAGGTCCAGCCTCCTCTCCTTTCACAAACCTGGTAATCTCAACAGAGTGATTTATCTTTGGGCATCCAGCAGTGGCCAAGAAGGGAGGGAGGTAGGACACTCTGAAGGCTGTCTACTCTCCTGAGGTGAGGAGGTTTCTAGTGGCCTTAGAGTGAAGGCAGGCATTGGCTGTTCCCAAGGACAAGTAAAAAATGGATGCTTGTGTGGGCTCTGAGAGTTGAGTGGAGATTTGAGCTTAGGGCTACATCAACGGGGAAGTCACTATCCTTTCTACCAGTGTATTAGTCAAGGGTTCTCTGGAAGAACAGAACCCATATCTCTCTCTCTCTCTCTCTCTCTCNNCTCTCTCTCTCTCTCTCTCTCTCTCTCACACACACACACACACACACACATGATATACTAGCTTGACTTGGCTTACACTAGTGGAGGTTGCATAGTCCAACAATGGCTGGCTGCACACATTTCCAGAGAACCTAGAACAGTACAAGAAGCTGGTGGCCTCAGAATGAGAGAGAACAATGATTCCGTACCAGGTTCAAGGCCTGGGTTTTCCCTGGGAATCAAAGCTGTGAGTCCACACAGCAACTTGCTGAAGAGGAATGGAGTTTGGGCTTGCAGGCTGGCATTTTCCTACTTTTATTTTATCTGAGTCCTCAGCCCATTGGACAGCACTTCCCACATTTGGGGTGAGCCTTTCCCATTGGTTGCTGTCCCACATTTTGGTCTTCTCTGGACATGTCCTCACAGACACTCCCAGAAGTGTACTTTACCAATCCCCTAGGCATCTCAAAGGTCTCTCTATGGAGCCCTGGCAGGCCTGAGACTCACTCTGTAAATGAGGCTGGCCTTGAACTCACAGAGATCCACCTGCATCTGCCTCCTGAGTGCTGGGATTAAAGGCGTGCACCATTAGGTTTGGTTTCAAATTGACAATAAAGCTTAAGCATCACAGCCAGGCTCTCAGTATTCCCAGCCATGTCAAACCTCATAGAACAGACCCGGCTGGCCAGGAGCGTCTTCATCAGAGCCCATGTTCCCAGTCCCCCATGTCTGGCCTCTGTTGGTGCTGCTCTGAGCTCTGTGGTCACCAGAGCGAACTCTCTAAGACATGGCCCCATGTCATCACTTATTTGGAGCCTTTTATGGCTCCACACTGTTTTTCAAAGCCCGCATTGCTTGTGGTACAGATGCCTCATGTCAGACTGTCCAGAATCTCTCTCCTTCACTGCTGGATTTATGCCCCCACAGGATCCCACCTTCCCAGCCTTGCAACTTCCCAGCAACTGCCCATGATGCTTGCGGTATGCCAACAAGCCGACTGCGGGCTCTAAGTCTTCCTTTCCCCCTGAATGCTGTGGTTAGGTTCATAATTGGTTTTATAAGGAACTTCTACTTATCCTCAGGAGCCAACTCTCCAGGAAGCCTCCCCTGATTGTTCCTGCTCCTCAGGCCCCCACAGCATGGTGCAGAGCCTGGCAGGACTACCTCTGACTCTAGGTGGATGCTCTGTGAGGAAGGCCAGGATGCGTGTTAGAGGCCTGTCTGGGACCACAGTCTCCAGCCCACACCACCGGGCTGTACAAACTGGAAGGAGAGGGCTGCGGAGATGACTCTCTACACTCTGAAAGACATTTTTCCAAGCAGCTGGCAAGGCCCCCACTCACTCCGGCGGATTTTCCAATCTGCTCCGGAAAGGCCCAGTTCTTAGCGTGTGGGATCATTTGGGGACATGGTCTTAGCCATGAGCAGAAGTACTTCCTCCTGCTAGTCTTCTTCCCTGATCATATAAAGTGTGAGGTAATGGAGGGGGGTCTCCAAAGCCCTCCACCCTCGGAGACCTTTTGGATATGTCTAGGACTGTGCCCAGGGTAAGCAGCATCTTGTCTGGCCCTGGCTGCGGTAACTGCAATAGGTGGGGAGGCCTGGATCCCTTTAGCGTTTCTGGACTCTGGTGTCTGTGGGAGCTTGTCTCTGGCTTCCTGACCTGAGGAGCAGAGCCACAGGTGAGAGATGCCAGGGGCATATGGGGCAGGGTGGGCTGTGGCCTGGGCCTTGTGAGGAACATCTCTGGGGATTTCCTGAAACACAATGGAAACTGTTTGTACACGGGGTTTGTCCCCAGCTCGGCCTGGCATCAGCTTGCCTCTTCTGGGAGTTGTTTTGTTCGTGGTAATTGGTGAGAAGTTTGCTTCTCAAATTCTGCCCAGAACCCCAAAGTGGAAGTGGGCAGAGGGCCAGTGTGAGTGGAGAATGTTCTTTTACAACACATTTTTATAGAAGCATGTTTGGGATTGCTCTTTGGACCCAGCCAGTTTGGAATTTAATGCAATTGAGTAGGGCTGGGCAGGGGCTCCCCTTTGCCCTGGGGGCCTAGTAAGGTCCTAGAAGCAATAGGTGCATCTCTACCCTGGAGAGAAATGGGTGGGGCACCTTGGTTCAGAGAACCTGTGTGCTGATTACAGGCACACTTTACCTGAGCATAGCCAGTCCCCAGTTGTCCTCAAGTTGGCATTGGTCCAGCCAGTACTGAAAGCAGAGCAGGGGGGCTTGCTTGACTCCTTGGTCAGTCAGGCCAAGCACACAGCCACAGTAACATAGAACACGCTTGCTGGGCTCTGCCCTCTGACCCTGAACTGAGTTAATTCTTTCTGGACCCAGTCAACCACAATGAAGCCAGACAGCTCGTTTTCCAGGGAACAAACTGGTGACTGCAGAGAGAAGAGAGGAACAAGGTCCTTAGGGTGCCTCTTTGTATGTAGCAAAGTCCCTGAGAAAATGTTTTCATGAGCTTGTGGCAAGACAGGCCACAGACCACTTTCTTGCTGGACGGTGGCTTTGAGCCTTCTGAATTGCTGGACTTCAGTTGCTATTAATTGGGGGAGAAGACCTGGCTACTCTCTAAAGCTGTATCTTAACTTCAAAATTTTCTCATGTGCCTCAGCTGCCCTGGTCCCCCAGCAAGGGTAGACTGTTAGACTTCCGAGGAAGCCGAATGTTAGATTTCGGAGACAACTTAAGGGTACAGGAGGCAGAAAGAGAGGAGACTGACCTCAGTAGACTGTACTGTTCATTTTGCATGGCGAGGGACAGGCACTGCAGGAGGGGTGCATCTGTGGATGGGGAAACGGTGCTTGGGGCTTATATCGGAGGGTTGGGGAGTGGGAAATTAAATGCAACTTCTCAGCTATGTGCAAGCCTGGAGTTCATCCCTCCTGGAGCTGTTTGTCCAGACAGGGCCGTTTTATCTTTAGAACCCGCCTTGCCCCAGCTCATGGGATGTGGGTCATAGTGGGCAACTGAGTTTGGCAATGGCAGTGAGGGGGAAGGGTCTGGGGTTTCATCACAGTGCTTGGTCAGGGTCTGGAAGTTTGTTCGGGGTTTATTCCAACAGAGGCTGTGTAGAAAGCAGCTTCAGAACAGGCTTGGGGTTTTCTTTGCAGATCCTCCTAGTTTGGACAGAACCCAATGTAAAACAGTTAGAGAGGACCAAACTTAGAAATGGGGAAAAGTGGGCAGGAAGATGAGCATCTGTAGTTGTACATCTTCATTGTACATTGTACAGTGAACAAGGGTGGTGGTGATGGCCTCTGGCTGCACAGCCTCTCACTTGGAGACAGCAGGGAAGAGCTCCTGTCCCCAGCCTGTGGGCAAACTGGAATCCACTGGCTGCCATGTGGTGTGGTACCCGGCAGCCTCTGCATGTTTCCCCGCTGTGCACACAGCCCTGGGAGGCAGAGCCTGTCTGCACTACTGAGTTCCTTCCTCTGGTGGGTCCTCCCATAAGCCAATCGCACCAGGCTGTGGAGCTGGGTACACACTTTGGTCTGCCCCTGCTCATGTTTGGCATGGAGGCTCCCAAGTTAGCGGTTTGTAATCTATTCCAGAGTCTAGCTGGAACATTTCACAGGCCCTGCTAGAGAGAGGTGGGTCAGTCAAAGGCATCCAGCCATGTTGCCTGTGTGTGTGTCCATCTGTCCATCCCATAGGGGTCATCCTCATCAATAATGATGATAATAGATACTATAAAAGCTCACAATGCTGACTGAGTGCCAGTCTGCTCTGCGCTTCGCTCTGACCTCACACCACCCTGACATCTCTACTAGAGATAGACAGACAAGTTTATCTCCACTTTATAGAGATGGAGTTTGGAGTGTGTCACATGCCTGAGATCATCCAGCTGGGTCTAGCAGAGGCTGGAGGCCACCCTATATCACCTGACTTGAGACACATGTGTGTGCCCCTCCTCTTTCCCAAGTTCTTAAGGCCAGGGGGACCCTGTGGGTCCCATGGCAATTCAGGTGTGCCTGGACAGTCTATTTACATAATAGCACATTTACTTTCATGTGTATTAGAAAAAAATAGCCCAACAAATTTGGATTTTACTGAGAATATTGTCTAGCAGAAGGCAGGTTTAAAACTTGAGACTATTTTGGATTGAATCTAAGAAAAATATTAAGTAGAAAGTGGTGGAAATTGGAAGATGGCAACGATTAAAGTCTTGAAATGAAATGTAGCCCTGCACAGAGCCACCTCTCCCAGGCACCCCTGACTCCTTCAGGACCCATGTGCCCATGTCCCTGCTCCTCACACCTCCTAGCCCCTTGCTGATTCCAGGCTCTCAAAGGCCCCCACAAGCCCTGTGTGTCCCTGGGTTGGTCTTATTCTCCATGTTACATCATCTGCCATTGTCATTGACTCCCCCAACCCCAAAGGTAGCCATCTTGATTGATCTGATGATTGCACTGACCCAGCTAGCCCACCCTCTCAGAACGTTGGGACTTGCAACTCCCATACCCCTTCTTTCTTCTGTGGGTTCCCTTTCTCCCAGGGCCCCCAGAAGGCCCTGTCCCTTCTACCAACCTTAAAATTCTGCTATTCCTTAGGCTCACCTTAAGTTCTCCCTTGGTGACACCATTCACTCCTCCAGCCAATGCCACTGCTGCCTTTGGTATCCNNNTAGTAACCATCGGTGGCCAATCGCTTCACTTGTAGTTTCAGGCTGTCTTCTGACAGCCAAGCCTATGCATCTGATTGGCATAGCACGTGTCCTCTTAGCCAGCCTACCGATAGCTCTGTAGTAGTGTACTGCCCTAGGCTGATTTGTTCTCATCCCAGCTGGCTCTCCCACAAGCTCTCTGCCACCCTCATTGGCACTATTTGGCTTTACTTAGGCTCCATTATCTTCCCCCTAGCTCCCAGAGGCACATGTCCAGCCTGTCCACATCTCTCCATCTCTCTGCTTCTGCTCTAGTTCAAGACCACCAGTTCTTCTTCTTGCTTGGAGACAGACTCCAGCGTGGATGCTGAGTCATAGCCAGGCTAGAGCCCTGCCATGGTGAAGCGCCTTCTTTACCAGTCTCTTCTTCCCCCTGGATGGAATTCTGAAAGGCTCCCTGGTTGGGCTCCCGGAGCTGAGCTCTGGGAGGGGCTGTGGCAAGTCTTGCTGCCCAGTGCTCACTGTAGGTTAAGTGCTAATTTCCCTCAGAGGCCACAATGGTGTGGACAGGGTCCAGGTTCTCCTGGGGCAGCTTCACAGTGCTGGGCCAGCTCCTGTGCCTCTCATGGCCCTGCTGACCCTGAAGTGACTTCTACACGGCATCCAAGACGAGCCTTTCATTTCTTGCCATGGGAAGATGAGAATAGGGACAGAGGACATTGCTGGCGTACAGTGATCAAATGTGTCACATGGCCAACTTGACCCCTTAGGAGGCCGGAAGATACTGTGTTTGGTTGGGAAACCACATGCCCAGGCAACCTGTCTTCCTTCTTTACTGTGTATGTGCGGCTATGTACCCGTGGGTGTGTGCATCCATATCTGTACATTTAGAGACTAGAACAAAATGTTAGTTGTCTACTGACCTTTGCCTTATTTCCTTGAGACAATGTCCCCTGAAAAACCCAAGGCTCTCCTTTCCGTCGGGGCTGACTTGCCTGGTAGTTCCTGAGTCCTCCTGCCTTTGACCCTCTTCCCCGTGCTGAGGTTATAGTCACATGCAACCATCTCCAGCTTTTTAATATGGGCACTGGAGATTCGAACTCAGGTCTTCATGCTTTCAGAACAAGTGTTGTTCTCCACTGAGACATCTTCCAAGCTCCTAGAGGATGCAGAAGCCAACATGATTCCCTCCCTGGAAAGGAAGACCACCTCTGACCAGGGAGGACATCCTTGATAGAAATCTCATCTGCAGCGCAGAGCTATCTCTCTGGGTGTGGCTAGGAGGACCAAATGTGACGGCAACCAGAGTGCCCCAGTGCAGTCAGATGCAGTTGAATGTGGCTCTTCTGCCTGCTCCTGTTTCAGTCACCTTGGACCTGGCATGTGGGACCTGTGAGTTCTGGGCAGGGTTTTTGAACCAGTAACGTAGCAGGGCCGAGCCAAGGCAGCCCCGTGGCGTCCTGCTTGCTGTCTTTTCTGTATCACGGCTTTGGCACAGAGGAACTTTGGGAGCCTCGGGAGATGAGGTTGGCAGGGGTAGGCGCATTTGGTGCGTGGCAAACCGAACCTGTCAATTCCAGAAGCCTTTGGCACATTGTTGAAGCGACTAGATGACTTTGAGAAGTGTCTGCATGTTTTTTCCCCAAGTGCAGTTATTTTTGCTGCTGTGAAATGTTCTGAAATCTGACAGTTTTGTTTTGAGTCTCAGCCCGATGTGAAGACGGAAAGGAACACTGCCTCCCAGTTCTGCGGCACCCGCTTCCCGGGGTCTCCTGAGGACACCCAGATCCTGGCAGAGGTGACCAAGGAGAGGCCCTGGGACTGAGGTTCTGGGGTGAGGGGAGTACATAATGAGGTCAGGTTCTGAAGACTCTGTGTACCCTCAAAGAATGATCGGGGCTGACTTGGCCAGTGTACAAGTACCTACTGTGTGCCAGTACCTCCTCTACCTGATGTCACCCAGTGTGCTCCATTGTGTTCCTCGGGCCTTCTTCACTGGACGTTCTCTAGTACCTACTGTGTGCTAGGTTTCCTCCACGAGATGTCCCTGAGTGCCTACTGTGTGGTGCAGAGCTGCTGGATGGCCCTCAGCATAGAGATGACAAGGTCGCTGTGCCATGCTTCCAGGTGAGGAGGCTGCCTAGGAAACAAGATCCCTGGAGGTCAGAAAGATGGCTCCAACCAGTTTCTGCTCTTCAGTGGCCTGTGATTCAGGAAGGTTGCCGTGGTGTGGTGGGGTTACTTGAATGGTCCTCTGGGGAGCTGATTCCTATCTTGTCCCATGTCACTGCCTCAAGAGCTCATCCAGAGACCTTTGCTGCCTCCGCCCACCACATAGCTGCTATCTGCTGCCTCCCCCCCCACGAGCTAGGAGCCCACCCCACGGTTGTTGTCTTGCAAGCCTTTTCTCTACAGGTGCCGGGTTGTCACAGCTACATTCTGTGACTTCCAGTTCCCTCTTGCAGTCTAGGATGCCATTTCAGGATTCACATGATTCCAGCTAGGTTTCTTGGCCCCTCCCAAGCTGATGAGTTTTCTAGCTCAGGAGTCCCTGGACAGCAGTAGCTCTGATATCTTCTGATATGGGGTCCCCCAATGTCAGGCTGTGTCCTCCTCAGAGAACACTGAATACCAGGTATGGTTATGGGTTCTTCTCCTGCGTGGCCCCATGGAATTGCCACAGCCACCTGGGGTGTGTGCATATCACTGACTGAGAGAACCATTTCCACAAAGGACATACACTGACTCAACTATCCAAAGATGCGTGAGTTCACCCAGGCTTTCTGGGAAGAACGCGTCACTTACTTGCCCCCCAGGTGATGGCAGAGGCCAAGCTCTAGCAGCATGTTGCATGCATGTACAGGCATGCACCTCTGTTTACAGTTCGCATTTCTGCATCGCTATGGAGACCAATGATACAGCTTTTCCTTGGAGAGGTAGGCATACGGAGTCACCGGCAATCTCACAACAGCTTATTCCTGGTTAAATAGCATAACACAGAAAACAAAAACCCAGGCCCGGGACAGGCTTCCTTCTCTCCCTCTCCAACCAACCCTCGGGACCTGTGTGCTGTGTTAGATCCCAGGACTGGTAGCAGTAATGAGGGTCCCAGAGGATCTGCAAGCAGCATGAAGAAGGTCCATATCCCTTTCTCTGCTCTGGATAAGCCATGCAAGGCTGGCTGGACTGCTGCCAGGCCTGGGCGCAGGTTTCTGCCACACCCTGCTGCTCTTCCCCTTCCTTCCATCTTCTCCAGAAAGCCTTGCCTGTCCTCAGACCCCACAGTGTAGCCTGATGAAGAAGGCAGAACACAGCTTGTCTAATCCCACCCCACTGACGTAAGGCATTTTCAGGGAGGCTAGGTAAATCCTCCTAGAGGGTGGCGCCATAAGCTACTGAAAACCAAAAGGGCTCTATCATTAATGAAAGGCGAGTGGATGCTGGGGACATGTGATAGTCTATGTCATAGCCTGTCCTGTTGGGCATCCAACATCCGTGCGGACTCTGCCACACTTGGAACCTGCTTGGCATCTTTGTGTGGGACAGCGGATAATTAAGTCCAGGCTTTGTGGATGCTTCAAAATCCTCTCATCATAACTAAAAGTAAGATCAGAAGTGAGCGGTCTGAGGGCTAGGGACTTGGCAAGGGTCTGTTGTCCCTCATGGACAAGGACTGGGGATGTCTGCCTCAGGAACTAGGAAAGAGGGTGTGCTGTAGCTGTCCCCACCCTTGTCTACAGTTTCCTGTGCCTACATGGCCTCTCTGAAGTCTGCCTTCACTCACACCCGACTGTCCTCACTTCCTAAAATGGACCTTGCTGAGCAGCACAGTTCTGCCTGATGGCAGCCTGGGGTGCCTCTGGACCCCTTGGTGGGGAGACTGTTAGCCAGTGGCATGCTTTTGAAAGGCATGCGTGGGGTTCCCTGGGCCATATAATGCCTTCAATGGCACACATGAGGGAAAGGTAATGGATTCACCTGGCTTATTAGACAGCACACAAGGTCTCACTGAAGGATCTCACCTAGGTCTAGCCCTTTCCACTTCACGAGTCTTTGCTTTTCTTTCCAGGCCTCAGTTTACCAGATCCTTCTCACAGACTCGTTGGCAGAGTCCCTGGATGCTGGCAGAGGTCCCTGGGAGATAGCACTTTCCGTAGGTCCTGGTCTGGGCCAGCTGCCCTCATCTGATGGAGGATTCTGAAGGAGCAGAGCTGGCCTCTCCCTTCTGCTATCTCCAGAGCCACCTGCCTTGTATCTTAGAAAGCACCAGTGATTCCGCTATCCATCTCCTCTGTGAGTGTCTGTAGTCAGTTCTGCTGAGGAGCTAAGTACCACAAGCCTTATAATCCTGCAAAAGTGGTTTGATGAAGGGTCCGTTGTGCACTGAGGACCAATAACTTTTCTTACCACTGTGTCCCTGGGGATCCTGATGATGACACAGTCCATGGAGGTTGAGGTAGTCTGTCACAGGGTGGGGACTCTGCATCTCTGCAGGAGCTGGAACAGGGTAGCAGTGCACATCCTTCTCGTGGGGGTATTTCAAAGACAGGCTGCTCAGGGGGATTATCCTGGTTTGCTTTCTGAGACTGTGATAAAACACGGACTAACAGCAACTCAGAAGGAAGGGGTTTACGTCATTTTACAGGGGATAGCCCTTCATGAAGGGAAATCATGGAGAAACAAAAGTAGGAACTTGGAGGCAGGAACTGAAGCAGAGGCCCTGGATGAAGGTTGCTTACTGACTTGTTATCTATGGCTTGTTCGGTTTGCTTTTTTGTACACTCCGGGTGGATCCTCCCACATCAGTCATTAATTAACAGACTTGTCTATTGCCAGTCTGATGGAGGTCTTTTCTGGGTAGAGGTTCCCTCTTCCAAGATGGCTTTAGCTTATGTCAAATCGACAAAGAACTAATGAGCACAGATTAGCAGAAAGATACCGACATTCCAGATCCTGGCTTGCTTGTTGCTCTGCAGCCTGCCACAAAGGGCTTAGAGTTTTTGGTCTAAGATGGGGGCTGCTGCATTCTTGTTAGAACCAATCAGAAAGGAGGACATGAAGGATCTAGAATGTGTATGTTTTTAAACCAAGGGTCTAGAATGTGTATGTTTCAGTCTACGTCTAAGTTATGAAGTCGAAACACCTGAGTGCCTTTGTGCTCCTGTGTGTGTTGCATGTGAATGTATGTGTGGGTATGCTTGTGCATGTGTGTTTTCTCTAAGTGTGTGCTGCTACACTGACACTCTGTGGCTGGCTTTAACCCAAGGCCTCTTGGGCCAGCTCTGTTCTGTGTACTCCTTTGCCCGGTGCTTTGGCTCAGGCATCTTTGTGGGAAAGCAGTAGGTCATGGAGAGAAGTGGGGACTTTGTTCTCATAGCCCTCGCCACTCCAGGGATGAGCGGCCGACCCAGGCTTGTACCTTTGTAACCAATTGACTTGAGGTCCTGGATGACCACTGTCAATGTGGTGGCTGAAGGTGAATCAGGCAGATGGTGCATGAGCAGATGAGGACCTAAGGGACGCTTGCTGGGACCCAGCCCTCATCTTCATGCCATGTGTTGCTCTGATGTTTCCTGCTATGGGAGCCTCAGGATTCCTTTGTCTGCTTCAGGAGTCAGTGGAGATAGGGGAAGTGAATGGATGTCTTGAGCTGGAATGAGTTGAGCACTTGCTTACTGTGCTTGGCTGGATAAAGGCCCCAAAGGGCTTTGCAGGTATGACAAGGCCAATATGGGCAGGGTCCTGGATTGTCTGGTGGGTCCAGTGCGATCACAGGGGTAAGAAGGAGATGAAAAGGCCACAGAGAAGGTGATGAGCCAGTGGGTGGCCTCTGTGTGCTGTGGAAGTTGAGGAAGCAGATCCGCCTAGGTTTTGCAGCGCTACCAGCCTGCTGGAATGCTGACTTTCCACAGTGAGGACTGCCTTGGACACTGACCTTCAGAGCAGTGAGATCACCTAGGCCAGTAAATCCACAGGGATTTTGCTGAGGCAGGAGGCAGATGGCATGGTGCAAGGGTCTCGTGGCTAATGGGACAAAAGCTCAGGAAGCAGAGGCTGCAAATGATATGGATGCCTTCATAGGTGGCAATGAGTTCTTAGATTAGCGTGGAGGGAGGCTTCACGTGGTGGGGCCGACTGAGAAAGCTGAGCTGTGTTGGGACTCTGAACTCCAGTTGATGGTCTGTGTCCAATTTGGAAGGACAAGGGAACCCTGAGAGTTTCTAAGTAAAGTCTGATGGGAGGGTATTGTGAGGCTCATGGTTGCCTCGGGGCCAGGAAATGATGGGCGTCTAAAGGCAATAGGGATTTCTGGCATCATCGATGCTGAGTACTTGAGAATGTACACTGTGCCAAATCCTCCTGGAGCCCAGAGTATGTCAAAGAGCATGGGGAGTGTGAATGAAAAGGGGTGTTGGTCTACAAGCCCAGAGCTTCCAGCAGAAAGGGCAAAATGGAGACAAGAGAGCCCAACTTAATTGAAGCAAGCAAACAAAATGGTCTTAGAGACTTATGGGGAGTCCGTGTCCAGCTTTCTCTGGCTTTTTATTAGGGCAAAGGTACAAGTCTCTTTGAAAACTTGACTTGGAAATGGTTGCTGGCAATTGGAAAACATGGCTCAGCCAAGACGTACAATAAAGAGAAGTGTGTGAGAGCGACGAAGGCATGTTCGAAGCCGCATGCTTTCTCTGTTCAGACACCTACTGTCGGGGATGGGATGGTAGGGGTAGGAGCCCAGGGAGGAAGGTGGAAAAGGATCTGAACAAGAGGACGTCCACCCTCTGCAGACAACGCCACCCTAGAAAGTCACGTGCAGAAACGTGCATCCAAGTGGCCCAGCCCAGGGTTTCAGATCCTGAAGGAAGAGGAAAACACTGAATTTTGCCAGAATGGTATCTGAGTAAACACTGTGGCCAGCTGCTCCTCCTGCCTCAGCCAAGGACAGTCTGCTGTTGTCCTGAAGGGAGTGGCACTGCATGAGGGACCTGTTAACTCAGCGATAGGTGCCCCGAGGACAGGTCCACCTCCTTGGATTCTTCAAACTTCCCTTTCAACAAACTGTCCTCTTGAACCTAGAAGTACTCAAGCCCCTCCGACTCTCTTATAGGAAAAGCTCAAATCCTTTGTGGGAGTATCATGAGGTTCCCCTTAGGGTGGCTGCCTGGCTTGTATCCTAAAGGAGGATGCACAAAGTAGGAGGGACTGATGTCCCTGATAGCCCTGAATGTGGTTCTGGGGTCAGCCAACAGGGAGACCCCTCCAGAGACCTGGAGAAGAGGCTCTGGGGACACCGAGGTCTCTGGGTCCTGGCTCTGCTTGAACTTAAAGCCACATGAAAGGTCCCCAGATGTTTGGGAATCAAATTATTTCCTCTGGAGTTATTCAAAGTGTGAGGGCCTAGTTTCTCCATTCTGAGCCAAACGCCTGGGGATTAATTAGTTTAATTGGTCCCTGCCTCAGGATAGATAGTCAGTGTCAAAAGACAGAAGCAAAAAAAAACTTTCCTGTGTTGGAAGACAGAGACTGCCTGGTCACCACTGAAGGTGGGAACAACAGAGAGCTTCCATGGGAGCTGAATAGCATGGTCTGGGAAAGGGCTGGACCCTGTCACAGACCCTTACTGACTACTGAGCTGAGTTACGGAATTCTTGGAAAGACAACATGAGAAAGGCCCAGTAGGGAACTGTGCACTGATGCTGATATTCTGATGATGGTCTTAGGCTGGTCAGTCTCTGTGTTCACGGGTTTCTGATTCTGTTGTTAGCATTCACTTGTAATAGAAAAGCCCCTGGGCCGGACCTGGCTTGGGGTTCCATGCCTCCTATTTGCATATGTTAATTTCATGGGTTCAGGGGACCTGATGCTACCTTCAAGATGCATCACGATCTCCTCAGCAGGTGGAAGGATGGTGTGACAGAGTACAGCGCGGGAAGGCTGGTTAGCTGGGTGACCATGCAGCAGTCACTGGCATGGTCTCGGAATTCTCCATACCTCCAGTGTGCAGCTCAATTCTGTCTATCCTGTGGCCACATCAGGAGGCTGTTATACTAACATACAGGAAGTTTCATCGTATCACAACAGTCCAGGGGTCACATGTAAGGCACTGTGTCTGGTGAGAGCCAAGGAGTAGACCTGAGACACATTTCAGAAGCAAGGAGAGTCAACAACACAGGAGTTAGAAAGCGTGTAAGGATCAAAACAAGGCATGCACTCTAAAAACCAAACGAACACTTTCTGTTTATAGGCTCCTACCCAAGTCCAGGTGGAAAATATTTATCTTTGCCGTTTTACGAATACTGGCCTCTGGCCAGATGAAGTAGTGCCAGGTACAGCGAGACTTTGCTCCATGGAGCTCCAAGGGCAAAGGTGGCAGGAAGGTCCCTGCTGACCGCTCATGTGCCAGACTGCCCTGGAGAGCCTTGGCTGAGGGCTGGCGCTCTCTGTTTACTGTTGGTGGTGGTTTGTTTTTCTATCCCTTAAAAAAAAAAAGTGGGAAAATCTAGATAAGGCATAAGTCGCCAGTGAAATGCTCTTTTTTCAGGGTTGGGGATGGAACCCAGGGTCCTGATCCATGCTAGGTAAGTACTTCACAGTGACTGTGGCCACCGAGCGCGATGGCATTGATTGCAGCTCCACTATTGCCACCCAGCTCCAGGACTCTTTTCGTCTTTTCAAAATGGAAGTCATTAAGCTTTTTCCCAGTCACTGGCCACTTCTCTCTTTTCTTCATTTGAATATGCTATGTCCCCTTTCAGAGTGGGAGAATGCATTGTCATCCTACCACTGGTGTGTCGTAGACTGGGTGGGTGTTCCTGGGTTCTTTGTGCCTTATTCAAAGAGTTAAAGACACAGGCATGGACTGTACAGTGCCAGGGAACTTGTTTGGAAGCAAAGCAATCATGTGGCTTAGATAAGCTCCAACTGAGCAGCAGGCTTCTTGAGCTAGGTTATTGTTTGGGGCCTATTTTTTGGGGGTCTAGGAGGAGGAAGAGCTGGTTGTTAAGGGGCATGATATGGGTGGCACTGGCTTGATTGACACTTCCCATGATGCCTCTGATTTCAATCAAGTGCATGCCCAACTCTGCATAAGATGCCAAGTAGAGGATTTTCCCTCGCTCAGAGGATGCAGTTGGCTTCTCTGTGCATGCACCCAAAACTGGTTCGTGCTGGAATGGCACCCTAGCTCGTATCTCCAGGTATGTTTCAGGATATGTTTGAATGGAAAGTGACCACAAAGGAAGAGCCAGCAAAGGATTGCTATGGGAAGGGGAACTTCCTCCGCTGTTTGAAGTGGGGTGTGAGTGCAGCTCTTCACAGGTGGGCTCCTAGGAGGATGTCTAGCTAAAGACAAGTGGAGTCCTGTGTTGCTAAGCTGTGCCCATGCTTGCCTGCCTCCATCCTGCCGTGTCTTTCCTCTTCGCTTAGCATGTGTGTTCTCAGGTATATGGTCTGGCACGGCACTGTCTTCATCTTTGGGGAAAATGATCACCAGCTTTAGTTTTTATTGTAAATTATTTGCCTTATTTTTGTTTTGAATTGTGGTAAACCACACACAGCATGGCATTTCCATGTTTGTCATTTTTAGATGACATTAAGTATAGCCACAGTGTAGCACAGCTGCCCCCATCATTCCACACGGAGACTCTGTACTCATCAAACTACTTCCTGCTACCTTTCACTCAGCCCCTGGTCATTCTGTTCTCTTTGTGTCTGTGAAATTGACTACTCAGGGTACCATGTTTTTCCTTTGAGTCTGGCTAGTAGCCTCAGCTTCAAGTCTTGGAGGTTCTCTTATGGGCATATAGGCTGTGACAGGATTTTCTTCTCATTGCCAGCTGAAAAATGCTCCACTGTCTGTGTGTCCACATCTGTCGATCAGTTCATCTGCTGACAGACACTTGAGTTGGTTCCATTTCAGGGCCTTGTGAATGACAGTGCCGTGAACATGGAACTCATGTTTAATCCTTTATTTTAATGATGTTTTTTGTTTGTTTGTTTTTAAGAGAGATTCTCACTCCATGTATTAGTCAGGGTTCTCTAGAGTAAAAAAAAACCTATAGAATGAATCTTTCTCTCTCTATATATAGAAAGAGTATTTATTAGAATGACTTACAGGCTGTGTTCTGGCTAATCCATCAATGACTGTCTATGAATAGAAAGTTCAAGAATCCAGTAGTCGCTCAGTCCACAAGACTGGATGTCTCAGCTGGTCTTCAGCAGATGCTGGAATCCTGAAGAAGAGGCTCCAATGCCAGTGAATGAAAGGAGTTGTAGCAATGTGACAGCAATTAGGCAAAGGGTAAAAGCTTCCTGCTTTCATGTCCTGCTGTATTTGTCCAGCAGAAGGTATGGTTCAGATTAGATCTGGATTAAAGGTATGTCTTCAGAGATCCAGATTAGAAGTAGACCTTTTCTGTTAGGAATATTTCCTAATGTGAGCTCCCAGCCAACACAAAATTCCCAATCAAGCCAAATCAAAATAAGCCAAATTAAAAAATATCCAGGTTTAATGGGAGTTCTACACTCTTGGGTGGTTCCAAGGTGGGGGGGGACTTCAAATTAAGCTGACATCCCTAGAGGTATACCCTCCATGTTAGGGTGTTTTAGTTAATTCCAGAAGTAGTCAAATTTATAACAAAGAATAGCTATCATATCCCAGGCTAGCTTTGAACTCATGACACAGTTCAGGACGCACCTGCACTCCTGACCCTCTTTCCTAGACTTCCTAAGTGCTAGGACGATAGGGATGTCCCATGCCTGGTTTATATGGTGCTGAGAACTTGTGTATGCTGGGCAAGTGCTTTACTAATGAGCCTAACCCTGACTCCAGTTCTTTGGGGGTATTCACAAGGAAGTAGAATTGCTGAATACCATGGTCACTGGCTTGTTATCTTTTCTGAGGAGCCACTAACTGGTTTACATAAAGCTGTCTCATTCACAGCCCTCCATACCATGGCTTTGATTTGTGTTACCCAAGGGTTAGTGGTAGGAGGATCTCTTTCCCATCATCATGTGTGTAGCTTCATAGAGAAATGCTGTCAAGTCCTCTGGGTTGAGTTGCTCAGGTTGAGTAGTATTAAGGACAAGTAAAATTTTTTTCCAATTTAAATTTTCTGAAAATTTTTAGGTTCACAGTAAAATTGAAAAAAAAAAGAGTGTCCCAAGAGAGCTCCCCTCCTACACTCTTCACTCCCCCCACCCCATGCCTCTCCATTGTACCTTTGCTGTGACTGGCCTGTATGAATATTCTGAGTCTAAAGCTTCTTACCTAAGCCTTTGATCTGACCCTGGGGTGTTCTGAACGTGTTCAAAAGTTTAGGCAAATACATAATAATGCTTGCACCAGTTTTTGCTGGAGGGTCAGACATGGGGCCACACTGGTGCGGTGAGAGGACAGCAGAATGTGTGTGCTATGAGAGCAGGGTGAGGGGATACCGGTAATAAGAGCCTTCAGCATGGAAGTAGGATGGAGATGGGAGAGGATCTGTTGGAGATGGGAGAGGATCGGTTGGAGATGGGTTAATCAACACTAATGATGTATGAAAACAAGCCTTCTAGAAACCTACTCCTTTGTAAGCTAATTATAAAATATTAAAAATGAAAGGAATTTGAACACAGGTATCCTGGATGGATAGGCATTCTTTTTATCCAGAAGACATGAGTTTACTTGACAAAAATCTCAGTGTTATGCATGGGATACATCTCCAGTGAGTTATTGGTTGGAGGGGCAGATGCCTCCCCTACAAACAACACAGACTATCGTCACTGATCCAATTACTTACCAGAATAAGATGATAAGATCCCATGGCCGAAGACACAGGATACTTTGGTTATAGAACACAAAGACATCAATCAAGCTGGGACTGAGTTGGAAGCTTCTTCCCCGCTGGCAGGCTGTGCTTCAGAGCACTGGAAAGCACTGGGGAAGGTTACCCATCGATAGTCTTACCTAGCGACCCACCCTGTATGTTACCATAGTGACCTACCAGGCAAGATGTGCCACAGGTTTAACAGTGGCATGACTGTTTTGGTGGTAACCAATTGTGTTCTGATTGGATTTAAGGTCTTCTCTACAGCAGGGAATTCATACCCTGTTTTGTGTCCTGCAAATTTGGTCAAAAACCCAAGGCTCAGAAGTTATAGGTCCTAAGCAGGCCTACTACTCGGTGTTTCGCGAGATGGTCATGCTGTCAAACTGCCTTCCAAATATTTCTGTTAATAGGCCCAGATTAGTGCTGCCCTCAGCCTTGGCCAGAGAAGCTTCTTTCTTCACTGGGCAGCCGTCAATGCAGAGGCTCATGACTGACCAGAGTACTGACAGTGTGGAGTGCTTAGCCTTAAAAGGGACCACCATGGATGAGGAAGCTGAAGGGATGTAAGAGCTGGAAGATGGGGCCCTGCACCTTCTGTGCTGTGGGATTCTGGTCATCTGGACTTGGTGCAGCTGTTGAGACAAACATGCTGCAGCTATGGTTACCTGCACAAGACCCTTACAGATGCAAGCCAGAAAGATCAGTCAACATTTCAGCAAGCAGCGCTAGACAGACTTAGTCTGGTTACAAACAAAACAAAACAAAACAAAGACAATGGAGGACATGAAGGTGGGAGGAGGTGTCTAAGGAAGTGGGAAGTCCCAGTTGGGGGTGGATATGGTGGCAATACATTGTATAAATGTACGAATTGTCAAAGAATAGATAAAAAATATAAATAGAAGGTTAGAATGTGACTATGGCTCATTGCTGAGTTCTTTTAATTCCATCTTCAATTTTGCTTATAAGGCAAGCACCCTAAGCATCTCTTTTTAGTTCCAGTCCTGCTTCCGCTCAGGAGAATCCCTGCAGGGAGGAGGAGGAGCAGGGAGTGGGGCCAGAGGATGAAGGGGTTCCAAGCACCTCCAGCCCTTCATACTGGGGATGTGTAGGCTAAGCAAGTCCAGGTCCCAATGGGAGTGTGACCCAGAAACAGAGTGATGTACCCACAGCGGGCCTCACACACCCACTCCATCCATGGCAGTGGAGCTATTGGGGGGACCTTCCCTCAATGTTGTTTAGTTTCTTGTGTCTGGAGGTGCTGGCACTCTCTCCTTTTTCCAAGGAGCCCAGAGACCCTCACAGAATAGCAGGAACCCAGCCACATGCCAGGGTCATTAACACGGTGCTTTAACCAGCCCCATGGGATCAGCCCGCTTGGCTCCTGGGCAGCATGCTGAGAGGTGTGGTCTGAGGCCATGAATCATGCACCAGCCGGGCCTGGCTCCAAAGACGGCAGTGCTCTTTCTGCAGGCCAGCTGAAATACCACACCATTTCCTACACAGGAAAGGCCATGTGGTAGCTGCCAGGGATGCCCACGGGGGCTGCTGAGAAAGCACAGTGGTCCACAGGGAGCACTGGTCAGGCAGTCCATGTACCAAAGCGACTCTCCCGGGGAAGATTATGGCAGGATATATCTGGGATGTGCTCAGGGCCGGAGAGCTTCTCCTTCCTGTCAGAGTCATCACAGTAGCAGGCTGTGTTCGAAGTGGGGCTTTTTCTCTACGGAAAGGGACAAGTTCCGAAGAACAGCACAGCTACCTCCATCTCGAAGAGCCCGGAATTCCACTGACTTGGGCAAACTGTGGGCCCAGGCCTTTCCTTGGGTACCCAGCAATGGGAACTCTCACGTGGCTGCACCATTTTGTCAGGATGCTCAGGTGGAGTCGTGGAGGCAGTAGCAGCGGTAGTAGCAGCTAGCAAGAGCAGTGCTTTGACTCAAACTCCCAGCCATATTTAGGATCCTGTTTACCCACAATTCCTGGTCCTATCTTTAACTCCCCTACCGCCCCTCTCAGAGGAGGTCAACCCTAACTGGCTGCCCCAGAAGCTGTGGCTGGTTCCCTGGATGGGGAAGGCTAGGGGTACACAGCGCCAGGCTGGAAGCATGTTCACTGCCCTATCCACCTGCCTGTTCTCCCACTCCGATTGCCATCCTGGTCTCTGCGTCCCTTTGCGGAGTACAGCTGCCTTTGGTGCTGCCTACGGCTTCACTCCTGTTCTAGCCCAGCCTCTTCTAGAGTTGGGCTAGGAGTCTCTTGCTCCTCAGGTGACTTTGATGTAGCTAGAGCCACTGAGGTTTTGGGGCTCATTTCCTCCTGAGCTGCTACACCCCCACACCAACTGCATCTCACACCCTTCCCTGGCGGGCCACTCAGCATTCTCCGGTCCTCTTGGAATTCCTCATCCTTCCTCCTCACCCCAGTCCTCCGGATCCTTGCCTCTGCATTCTTCCTGACTTTCTTTTTTCCCTTTTATCTACTTTTATTCCCAAATTGATAACCCCATCTCTCCACAAATGCAGGACTTGTCCACTGAGTTCCAGCCTCTCATTTCTACACAGTCATCACCCATGCCTTTAAATTCACGGGGCCTTCACAGACTGCCCCGTCTCTGAGGGTGGCAAGCATGTCCCCTGTGCCGCTCGCTCACCAAACCACATAGCGTGATTTTCTTCATTATGCCCAGTCTGCAAAGAACCCCACCAACCCCACCAGGTTTTACATTTGAAATACAGGTGGTCCTCAGTACTGTGGAGGGGACCAAATGGTTCCAGGATGGCCCCTGGCATCTGGGTTCTTACATGAAGTGCACAGGGTATTCATATCACCTATGCTTGACTCCTTCCTGTACATTTTAGATCATTTCTAGGTTTCTAATAACACACAGTACATGTAAATTTGATATAAATATTATGTTGTGTTAAAGAATACCACAAATATAAAAGTCTGTACACATTTAGTATGTTACAAATTTCCCCCAGTGGTTTCAATGCCTAGTGGATCAAATGGATGTATGGTTTGATAGTATCATAGTACAGAGGACTGACTGACCGTTCACCCCAAAGCTGACCAGCATCTTCCTGGATATCAGTACTCACCTGCCTCAGGCCTCCTGCCCTCAGTCTTTGAGGGCTCACTGTCCATGCTCTCTTGTAGGATATTTGTTTACACAAAGAGGATGTGTCTTTGTGATTGGTTTAAAAAAGAGCTAAATAGCCAATAGCTAGGCAGGAGAGAATAGGCGGGGCTTCTGGGGAAAGAGAGGAACTTGGGATGAATCTAGGTGCAGGGGAGACACCAGCTAGACACTGAGGAAGTCAGACATACAGAATGAAAGAGAGGTAAAAAGTCACGGGGCGGAATGTAGATAAATATAAATGGGTTTGTTTAAGTTATAAGAGCTAGTTAGGAACAAGTCTAATAAGCTAAACGCCAAGCATTCATCATCATCATCATCATCATCATCAGTAATTGCATAATTATAATTAACAATAAGTCTCAGTGTCATTATTTGGGGGCTGGAGGCTGAAAAGAAAGTCCAACAAGAAAGCCCTGCAGCGGTTTTCCCTGATGAAGCCACTTCTGTGTTACCCTCCTGCTTAGAACCCCTGCATGGGTCAGACCACAGTGATGCATCATGGGGACTAGACTGACCTCTTCCTCACACTGGCCAGACAGAGGCAAAACCAGCAAGCACCCTGACTCTGAGGGAGGGGCAGGAGCCCAGACTAATGCTGCATTGTTTTCTGTGTGGATCTTATTTCCAGGCTGCTGTGGAGGGGAGGAAGGCAGCTTGGCAGAGCACTTGGGTGTCCAAGGTGATGCCCAAGGGTCAGGGTTATGAAATGGGAGGAGTCATATTGCAGGAGAGGAGACAGAAGACCTTTAGTGTAGAGGTTAAGCCCTCCTGTTATTGGAGGTGGCATGGACTGTTCAGGGCAAGAGAGGGAGAGGGAGAGGAGAGAGATAGAGGGGAAGGAGGGAGAGAGAGAGAGGGAGGGAGGGAGAGGGAGAACTGGGCAGGCACTAGGAGAATAGCCTTGATGGTAGGGTCTAAGATGCAAGGCGGTGGCTACTCCAGATCTGCACTAGCCAAGCCAGTTGTAGTCAATCGGGACCTGGCTAAGTTACTTGTCCAATGTTTGTCAAAGAACACGGCAAGATCTAGATAGATGCTCAGCAAGGGAAAATTCAACTTCCTCAGCACCCGATCAAGAGGACACACCAAGAAACCAGGTCATGAGATTCCTAACCAGAGAAGCACAAGACTATAGAACCAGAGCCACAGTTGACATGAACAAAGAAGTGTCAGAACACAGAGCTCAACTGGCTGTCCTAACTACATCCTAGTATTTAGGAGGAAATAGGGGATTGAGTAAGGAAGGTAGGAGCCATGAAAACAGCTGGAGCTGTATCTGAGATAGAAGTTTCAGTGGAGATGGTTGACAGTTGATTAAAGGACCAGTGAACTTGAAGACAGAGCAAAACAGCTGGAAACACTAATCAGGTTCCCCGTGACCACAGGGGGCGTGGTTTGGAAGATCCCAGGCTGGGTAAACCAAAAGTGTTTTCAGAAATAACGGCTCAAACATTCCCAAGGGTAATGCATAAACACCAACTCTCTACATCCAAGAGGTTGTGGAGCCAACCAGGATAGCTCCACACAATGGAGGACTGCACGTGATCATACCTCCATTCACACCTCCGTCATACCACAATCATAATCACACTTCAATCACACTCACAGGATCAATTTTCTGAAACCTGAATTAGAGAAAAAAGTCTGAAAACTTGCCGCAGAAAAACAAGGTATGTTCTGCACATGGGGAGCAATGTGAGGCTACCAGCAAATGCTGCTTCTAAAGGGCGAGACACCAACAGAGATGAAGAATGCCCACCATGAACTCAAAATTCTGGACCATAACATTCAAAATGGAAGCGAGAAGTTTTTAAGACACTACTATCTCACACTATGAAAGCTGTTAAGAGAACTTATATAAGCAGCAAGAAAATGAACCTAGATCGAAAGTCAAGAAAAAAATATGTAAATAAATGTAAAAAAAGGAAGAAAAAACAAAACCAGACAGCCACCCAAACCCCCAAACTGCAAAGCCCATTTCTAAAAAGCAAATAAAAACCACTTTAGGAATGGTTATTTTGTAATATAGTGATAGAATTCTCATGGTTCATAAATGATATTGGAAAGGAAAAATTGATTAGGTATGTTCAAATTATGGTAATACAGAACACAAACTCAGGCTACGCAGTTATAAATCGATGACAAGTCCCCCTGAATTAAATGGTTTTTGATGAACAACCTTCCACATAGTTTATTTTATATTTATTATAAGTATAAAAGACACACACATATGTGGAATACAAACTGGCGCTCACATGAAATGCTTTGTGGTATTGTGCTCCATGAGTTCAGAATCTTACTTAAAAAGCTTCCTCGTCTTTTCGTCTCTTTAAAAGGTAACTGAAAACCAGCAAGAAATCACTTTATAGTTCCTTACATATGGAAAGCTGAAACCCACCACACAGTGCCCAGGGCCACAGTGGGTAAGGGATTTTACTGTAAGATTCTTAGGTCATTTACAAAGTGAATGCGGAAGGAGGTAACATGTGCTGTATTGTGGGTAATCACTAAAACCGAGTGGAGATGTAACTGTCCCTGAAGACATAATCTACCGAGTTTTGAAAAAAGAACCAGGCTAAATTGTTGTCTTTAAGACAGTGCTGGAATCATTGGATATCCACACATGAGAATATAAAAAAACACATAAAAGAATTTGTATAAACTTTGTAGGAGAATAGTCATCCAATTTATAAATAATTGCATTTATATTATGTTTATTATATAAAAATACAAATTGACATCTACTTTAAAACATAAAATATCTATAAATATAATATATTGTAAATAAATAAACATAAACACAATATTCATATTAAAATTTATACATAAGTCAAAGTTCAATCTCTCCTTTACACAATACAGAGAAACTAGAATGGATCAAATACTTAAACATGGAAGTCCACGATCTTATGGATCCTCTTAGAGAATAAGTCTGTGACCTTGGTGTAGAATTCAAAACCCCACAAAAACATAACAATGCAAGCTGACAAAAATGAATATGAAAAATGCATCTTCTTAGGCTATTTTAAAACTTACTCGACTTATTTATGTGGGTGTGCTTGTGCCTGGGCACTTTCATGGAGGCCCCAGGACAGGTTTTCGGAGCCAAGGCCTCTCTTGGCATCTTGTTTTTGTGGTGGCCTCTCTCATTTTCACACTGTGCGCTCTAGGCTTGCTGGCCCTGGCCAGGAACTTCTAGGAGATTGTCCCATCTCTGTCTCCCACCTCACTGCAGAGTCCCTGGATAACAATGTGCACGACTGTATCTGGTGTCTGTGGAGGCCATGGACTGAATTCAGGTCATAAAGCTTGTGCCACAGGGACATTTGTCCTTTAAACTGTCTCCCTGTCCTTTCCTTCCCTTAACAACGAGCAAGATTAATTACACACATAGGGAAGCAGTTTGCTGGTGCAGGACAATTGTCTATATTCTGTTAATTATGCTTTAAATAAATGCTGATTGGTCAGTAGCCAGGCAGGAAGTATAGGTGGGACAACCAGACAGGAAGTAGA
>LOEQ01000091.1:983384-997944 GCA_001685075.1 Bramus lutescens | reverse complement strand
CCCCTGGAGTCCCACAGGGCTCCTGTAACCCTAGTGTATTAAAGGCCATCTGGATGCTCTCATGCTAATTACCTATTCTTTTACAGTTCTTAGACACTGAGGCAGAAGTGCTCCTGGCCACCCTGGGATTTTAGCTAGTGCAGGATGGGTGACCTGGATGTGATTAACCTTGAGCTGTTCAGAGGCCTGGTCTGTCAGTGTGATGATCCAGCTATAGGTACCCTGTGAGGCAGAGGTGGAAAGCCTGGGATGGGTCTTGGTCTATCCTTTTGAAGGGTGTTCCTTTGGCAAGTCCTTTAGTTTTGCCACCTGTATTGTAAAGTTCAGTGGTGCCCCAGGGGTAATGCATGTGAACATGGCCACAGAGTTGCCATTAGGGCTATGGAACCCTGAAATCCTGCTTTGATTGTCTCAGAACACTTCCCAACACTCATGGGGTCAGGGAGTATGGAGGTGTTGTTACTTACATAGTGCCAGGGAGAAGTAGGGGCTGCTGCTCATACAGTGGCTTCAAAGGGCAGCTCCCAGCCAGGCGCCTGCTTGCTGATTTTATACAGCTCCACATCCTTTCAGGGTCTTGGGTTACAAAACAGTCACCAAGAACTCATGCGTCCCATTAACACCGAGACTTTTATGTATTTACAATTCAGCTTAAATTTTTACTCAGAGAAGTTTTCAAAATGTAACATGTGTTAGTCACTGCGTGAATTGCGAAACCAAGGAAATATCTCCAAAGCGCTGGCCTTGACAATGTAATCTGGCAAGGCTTAGGGAGGAATAAAAATAACGCTTATGGCTCGGTAGCGTCGCCATCTCCAAGGGTGGGGGAGAGCAGAGCCCTTCCCAAGTCCACAGGTGGCTGGTGTGCATGCAAGCAGGGTAGGTGGCTGCATGGCGCCTGTCTTCTCTCACTCCTCCAGGCCCCAGGCAGGATGGTTGAGCTCAGCCAAGGGTAGGGAGAGAGACACCAGTGACACAAGCATTCGGATGCGGCCTTTAGGTCTGCTACTCACTAGCCGGAAGATCTCGAGCCTAGAGCCTGGAGGACATCTGGGAGTGGCAGCCTGCTCTGTGGTGGCAGTCCAGGTCAGAATGATGGGACTGCCCTTTTCCTTCACAGCTACAAGGCCAGCTTGAGTTTGCTAAACACACTGAGCCTCCATCTCCTCACTGAGCTAAAAGCCCACAGGTGGTTCAATGAACGAGTAGTTTCTGGATCTGACACGCAAGTTCCCATTTGCATGAGTGCTGTCCACTTCCTTGGATTTGTTTTTCTTGCTGTTACAGTCCTGAGAGATCCCTATTGGTATTTCTGTGGAGGCGAAGTGCTGGGGGCTTAAGACCCTCGGGGATCCTGCCTTCAAGATGCCTTAGCTACAAGAGCCATGTGGTGTCTTCTGACCTCTGAGACAAGACTATGTCCAGAATTCTGAACTAGTCTAACCCCACATGCTACAAAGACACTAGCTGGGCCAGCAGGACGTCACCTGCTGCCTACAGTTGCTGGGACCTGAAGATGGTACTGCCTGAATCACATGCTCTGTTTGGAGGGGCTCTGCCCACTGAGGACCACAGCTCTGGACTGTACAGCAGTGACTGCTGAGCCTCCTGGAAGGCAGGGAGAAGGAGCTGTGCATCTGTGTTCTGCAGAGGAGGAAGCTAGGACTTGGTCATACCTTGTTTACTCATGGTCACAGCAGTACTAGGCAGACCTGATGTGGCACATGTCCAGGACCCTCTGAGTGTCCTCCCCTGAGTGCAAAGCTCTTTGCTCTCTGGGCTCCATTGCTCATTGCTCTACTGTGGTCCCCAGAGCCTCTCCAGCTGCCCCCAGGACTCACACTTGTATCCCCTGGATCTGTGTGAATCTCCTTCCTGACTTGAATAATGTGTCGCCTCCTTATTCCTGCCTTGACTGGGCACCCGTGTTTTCTGGACCATCTTACTAGGTAAGATACTAGGTATCTGGGCTATACCCTCCAGGAGGATGGTGAGCTATAGGCTTGTTGGCAGAACCTGGCTTGGAGCAGCTACATAGCAGACTCTGAATCCAGCTCCTTAAAAGAAGGATTTTGTTGATATTCCCTGAGGCTGGGCTCCACGTGTCTGGGCACAGGAGGATTCAGCACCCTCCCCACCTCCAGGTCAAATGATACTGTTTCATATTAAATTATTTCAAATTCCATGGACCCTGGTTTCACAATCAAATAATTTGATCTTGTTTACAAATGGAATTTTTATTTTTTAACAGTTTCTAGCTTTGCTAGGCTGGACGGTCAGTGGGAGTGTGTCCTCCTATGCCCTCCAGCCCATCTCTGTTACCTTCCCTGGGACATCTTGGAGTCCGGGAATTGTCCTGGAGGTGGGAGGCCAGTGAGGAAGGTGGGTGTCCTTAAGTGTCCTGTGAGGAGGTGACTTCACTAGCTAGGGCTTCAGTGACCAGGGTGTCTCGGCTTTATTGCCTTTTTCCACCTTTCAGCTACAATTGTGAGAAACCTCACAAATAATGGAGTTGGAAGGAATGCTTGGTACCCATCATCCTGATGACCCATCCTTTGGAGTAGGAAGCTGAGGCACACGAGCCTGAACCCTGTCTCAGGTGCTCATGTGCCCTCTCCCAGATTGTTCTTTTCTTCTGTAGTCCCTGATCACCCTGAATCCCCAGGGCCCCTCAAAGCCTTGGGGGATGGTGACCTAGATGTGAAAGCTGTGGTGTCTAGAGGCCTAGGTTATGTCTGGGGATGGGAAGTGACAGACAAGCTGATGAGAAGAGGACACAGAATGCAGTGGTGGCTAAGCCATAGATGGGGCAGGTTGAGGGGTCAGGCTGAGCTAGGGCTGATTGAGACAGGAGACTGAGGAAGGAGGCTTGCTGTAGAGAGGATCAAGTAGGACAGATGTGGTCAGATCCCATCTGAAGGAGATAAGAATATTTAACTACTATAAATATTTGAACCAATGAGCTGAATTTCAGGCTCTTTCTGCGAATCCTTTTGTCACCTGGGACACTGAGTCAGCCAAAGTTCTTTGGAGAAGTAGTCAATAAAAGGATGATTTTGTGTAAGATGATGGCCAACTCGTGCAGTGGCCAAGCTTGGAGCCCAAGGACAACAGAGAGGCTGTCTGGAGCCCAAGTCTCAGGAAGGCTGCTCTCTGTCTAAATGAGTCATCCCCAAGTTTACATGATGAAACCCCAACTTTCTGGCACAAACTGTTAGGGAGTAAGGTCCTTTGGGAGATGATAAGGTCATGAAGGAGCCCTCTGGATGAATTAGTGCCTTTATAGAAACAAAATGTCTCTTTCTTCCCCTATCTGACAGGCTCTCATGTGGTTCAGGCTGGTCTCAAACTCAACATGGAGCTAAGGATAATCCAGAGCTTCTGATCCTCCTGTCTCCACAAACTGAGTGCTGGGATTGTAGACACTTTGGTTATATGGCCCTGGGGATTGAATCTAGGGCTCTGTGCATGCTAGGCAAACACTCCACCAACTGAGTGGCACCCCAAGTGTGCTCTCTCTCTTGCTTGCACACCGCTCTTTCTCTCCCCTTCTAGCCCCCTCTCCTTGCTTTGTCAGAACAGAGGGCAGCCAATGCTTGGCAAACCAAGGAGTCATCTTTTACCAGAACCAAACTGGCAGCACTTGGACCTTAGACTGTCAGCCTAAGACACCGAGACTTCAGCTCAAGCTCAGAGGCCGGGAAAATCTAGATGCCTGAGTACAAAGCCATCCGGTAGGATGGATCCTCTAGTGCTGGGAAGTCCAGGCTGTCAACTGATTGGATGAGGCCCACCTATATATCTGGGAAGGAAAACTGCTCTCCTTAGGCAATCCATCCCCATGCTAACCTCATGCTCAAACATGTGCACAGAGACACAGAGTAACATGTGCTCTTTCTTTCTCTGGCTCGAAGGCCCTGCAAATAGAAACCCAGACTCGATGATCAGAAGGCAGGCATCTTTCTCATCAGATATTCAAGGGGCCTCTTTTCTAAAATTTTCTCTAAGTGAGTCATGATGGGGTGGCAGTTGGCATGGCTGCCTTGTGGCTGAGTGGATGGATGACCTGGATCAGCCTCATTAGCGTCCCTGCCGGGCTTGACTCAGAAGGGTGTCCGGCTGTTTCCACATGGCAGATTGGAAGTGAACTGCTGAGCGGTCACAGTGAGGGGCCTGGTTCTGCAGGCTTCTCTGCAGGGGCCCCAAGGCTGGTGTTGGGGTGGGGGTAGAATCAGGAAAGCCCTGGAGAAAGTAATGCTGTAGCCAACTATGTTAGGCTCAGGTCAGGCGCTTCGGTCTATAGAGTATTCTAAGTGGTGGATGCAGGTAAAGCTTGTTGAAGTATCGTTTCCCCAAGGCACCTGGGAGTTGTCCCAGAACCTGGTGCTCCTCACCCTCTCCATAGTCTTTGTGGTTTCCTGTGATCTCTCAAGGCTGCTCTCACCTTAGATGCTAGAACCAAGTGTGGCTACAGATCTCTAGCCTAAATATCCACAAAGACTCTTAGCCACCAAAATATCTAATTGGTATTGCTGGCTGCTATGCTCAGACTTGTCAGAGGTCTGAGGAAAATGGGACCCTCATCCATGGCATGTCAATGAAAGTTCAAATCCAGGAAAGTTAAAGACACACACAGTGTGGCTGGCACCAGCATGCAAATGGTGCGGGGCACATAGATCTGGGTTTGCGTTCAACTGCAAGGTGAATCTGCATGTGAGACCATGTGAGACCCAGAATGGATGGGTCTTTAAATTAACACAGGGGAGAAAATAATAGGTGGGACAAAGTATGGTCCATTTGCAGATTAAACAAAAAGAAAGAAAAATAGATAGTGGTACATGCTTCTAAAGACAAGTCAATGGCTTTTTATGTCATCACCAAACACATGAAACATGACAGATCCTTTTCTGAGTCCCCTATACAGTTAGTTCAATGAGTCCTCAGCAGGCCCCAGGAGGTGGGTGCCATCATTGTACCCACTTAACTGAGGACCAGGGAGGCGATAAGCATGGCTAGGCAGTAGAGGTGATCTATGACGAGGTGGGATATGGGCTTGAAGTCTTGCCTTTGTTTGATGGTGATGAGGATATGGGCTCTGCAATGCAAGGGGAAAGTAAGGCTGGGGCAAGAGAGTTCTTCATTTTCTTTAAAAAGATTTTATTAGTGTATATAAGGTATGCATGTGTGTTCATGTGTGTAAGTAGGCTAAGGAGGTGTGTGTATGTCACAGTGTGCATGAGGAGGTCTGAGGACCTCCTCAGGTGTTTGTCTTCACTCTCCAACTTGTTTTTTAGTCAAGGTCTCTCTTGCTTTGTTTGTGCTGTCTACCCCAGGCAAGCTGGCCTGTAACCTTCATGGGGGTTTTCTGCCTCAGTCGCCTACCTTATCAAAGGACACTGGGATTATAGATGACACCTCCCTGACGTCAGGCTTTTACAGGCCACCAGGCTTGTGTGGCAGATGATTGGACCCACTGACCAAGTTTCCTGGCTCTCTTTTTCTTTGTGCGTGCGCGTGCTCAAGTTGGAGAGTGAAGATGAACACTTGGGCTTGTCCTCAGACCTCCTCATGCACACTATGGAATACACACGCCTCCTTACCCTGCTTACACACATGAACACACATGCATGCCTCATATACACAAATAAATTTTCTTCTAAAGAAACTGAGTTCTTGTGCCCCCCTCTCCGTGTGTGTGTGTGTGTGTGTGTGTGTGTGTGTGTGTATGAATGCAGGTTGGAGGCTAGAGGAAAACCTTAAGTACCATCACCTACCTACCTGCCTGTCTTCCTTCCCTCCTTTCCTCTTTCCCTCCCCCTTCTCTTTGTGATAGCTGGCTGGAGAGCCAGTCCAGCATTTTACCAGCTGAGGTATCTTCCAGGCCTCATTTTCTTCTTCTACCTTTCCACAGCCTCTTCATTTTTCTCCCTGGGTACTTATTTGACTTTATTTTACAAAACACCAACAGAAACTCCCTGGATAGGGACAATGAATCTTGGATTCCTTTACTGTCTTTTACTGCATTTCAAAGTAAAAATCCTGTCGTGTTGTTTTAAAATTTCCCTCCTGTCCAAAGGGGAGAACATGGAGCCGTGGGAAGTCAGTGGAAGAAGCAATGAGGATACTATAAAAGTGTCCCCAAGTCTTGGTGGGATGGATACCTTGTGTTTATTCATGAGCATCCGTTCTGTGTGCTGTGATTTGGACAGCAGGATGTTGGAGATGGAGAGTTCCAGTCAGGGTCTAACTTAGGTCTCATATCAGAGGATGCCTGAGGCAGAGGGACAGGCTTGCCCTTGCTCCAGATCCCACTTAGCTGCCCTGGCTCTCAGCCGGGAAAGACAAGAATGGCCTATGACTCCTGCATTGTGGCTGCAGGGCTACCAAAGTTGAAACTGTCCAAGGAACTATATTTAGTCCAGGATAGAACTCAAGGGCCACCTGGCAACAGAAGTGTCCCCCTAAAAGCCTGGCACACAAGCTACCTCTTTATTCTTCTTTCTCCAACTCCAAGCCTGCTCTCCAGCTCATGCCTGCCACTCTTTAACTTGCCTGACTGTTGGGAATGAAGTTGCCATTGGTGATTGCAGGTATCCTGGAAGCCTAGTGCAGAAAGGCCACTAGAGGCTGCAGTGAGTGCCATGCTTTCACAGAAGGCCTAGAGGCTGGCATGGCGGTGGCTTGAGGGTGGAACTGACCAGCTCCATGACTTGTTTAAAGCCCCCCTGTAACCAGGCCTCAGTTTCTTTGTAGAACAATGGAAGTGGCTGACTGGATGGCTACAGATAGATGTTCAAAGTCTCAGGATGGCAGCCCTGTCCTTAAACGTCCTCTCTTGTCCCAGTTTCAGCTTGGGAGGCCGTGGGGGAACAGGAACTTCTGAGCACCAATCTCCAGGAGAACCAGTTTACCCACCCACCCCCTGTTTGGCCAGTTTCCTCATGGTGTTTCTGGGGTATGATAGGTTCAAGCCTCTTACTTGCTGGTGACCTTGATCCTAGTCAAGTCACCTATTCATGGTGACCTTAGACTGTTCATAATGTTGGGGCCATAAAGACCAATCCCTGTTTCACAGATCTGCTGGGAAGCCATGCAGGCAGAACAGTCTGGTGGAAAGTCCCATATACTAGTTTGGCCTTCAACACTTTCTGTCACAGTGGGTTCTCTGGACCTTCTCAGCATGATATCTTTCAGTGGTTAAAGGGTTATCTGGGTCCCCAAACTCCAGCCTTGATGTCTCTGAACCTAATCTACTATCTTCTACCTTTCAAAAGAGGCATTGACATAGAGGTCCCAATATGCTCAGTGACCAATTGGTCAAAATATCTTCAAGAGTGTTCCCATGACTGATGGGCCAGATGTAGACATGGGCTGGTCATCTTGGTTTTCGTCCTCAGCCTACAGCATAGTCCACCTCCTGAGGAAAACCAAGGAGGGCAAGGACAGGGCTATGGTGTGTATTCGGAACTGGTGCATTTCATGTGGAAGCTTCCATCTTCTTCAGGTGACTGGGCTATGACACAGACCTGAGGTTGGAGGTGTAGGGGAGTGGTTAGGCACACACAGCTGTTGCTCCATCGGCTTTTCACTCACTTCTTGTGTCAATGACAGAAACTCAGCTTAAGTGGCTGACAGGGTTCTTGTGATCCAAGAGTTCAAGGTCAGCTTGGCCCAGCTCCAGCTTCACCACCAACACTGTCCAATGTGCTGAGTGCCAGTTTCTTCCTGGGTCCTGTTGTCATGTGACAGGCTGCACTAGCCCAGCTTCTCTGGGGAAACTGCACATGCATTTGTGTATGGTGACAGTTGGCTCCTGAAGAGACGGAGTTAACCGTGGGGAGTTGGAGTACTTGGAGACCCTAGAGGGAAGGTCCCCTGTTGGAGACTAGGAGCAGCATCTACTAAAGTTTGAGTCACCCCCAAATGCCTATACTAAAATCTCAGCCTCTATTACACAGGTCTGTGAAGGTGTGTGTGGTGTGTGGGGTCTCGGATGGGCCCAGAGTCCCAGAAGAGGCAGAAGAGGCCCCTCTCAGTGCTGTGCTCTGCTGGGACACCAGACTTGCCATCTGCCCAGGCTCAGTTTTCCCCTAGGTATTCGCTGCTCTGTAGATTTCCTCCATTTACTGGCAGAGTTAGTGTCAGCTCTAGGTTCCTTCTGCCAGCTTAACCATCTCAGCTCCGCTCTATTCATTATTTTACTCTCAGTTGGCCCAACTGTGCCTTCTTGTCCACTCTGGGTCAACCATAACCTCAAAGTGTGTGTGGTGGGGGAGGTGTTAGTGGGCCACCTGTGCAGTCAGGGCACCCATGGGCTCCCCTCTCCCAAACCACATGGGCATTCTGGGGAATGGGTAAGGAGCCAGTCTACATAACCATGGGTATCGGCCCTGTCACTAGAAAGGGGAAAGGGTCCTTATGCAAGGAGGGTTTTGGAGGAAGAGCGCAGAAGGCCCATGCTGTGGATGTTACAGAGATGAGTTGAAGCTGCTCCTTAGTCCATTTCTCCTGTCCCAACCTCCATGCTGGTTTCTTCTTCAGGCTTCTGGTGTCTCCTGGGATGATGGCTTCCCCCTACATTAACACTGGCCTAACTCCAACAACCACAGGCCTCATACCCACCCTGGCATGATTCCTTAGGAAAGTTTCAGCCTGTTTTGTGGAACACACCTCAGTCTGGAAGAAAACTGTGACTCCCTATCATGGTGTTCCCTCATTGTGCTCAAGGGTCTCTCTTTACAGAGTATGGAGGGGAAACCATTACTGGGTTGAAAACTGCCCCCCCATGTCCCTCCCAGTCTAGGTGTAGCCATGCTTATTGTTTCTACAGGCTTAGCTTTCCCTGACCAGGAATAGACAATAGGCTTCATCATATCTGATACCTAGGGTAGTCTGGTAGTGAGTAATTCTTAGGCTCTTGGGGGCTTTAGAGTGTCACCACAGCCCACTGCTTTTAGGACAGCTTTCCCCTCGGGATAGCAGGTATGTGATCTGTACCTGTGTGAGGCTGTAGTGGTCCGAAGTCTTTTTGCTTCAGAGTTCTAAGCCTCTGGTCATAGAAAGCTTGGGCGACATTATTGACCCCCCGTTAGTGCCTTGTCTTTCCTTCCCAGGGCCCTAGGTCTCCACTTGGAGGAAGGTGGACACTGAGGGGCATTAGAAGCTGAACGTGGTACATGTGCTGTAAGGGAGCCTCCACTATCCTGGTCCTCCATTTCCAGGTGCCCGAGAGAGCAGAACATGGCAGGCAGGAGCAGCTTGGACATGGTCAAAAGCTGTCCAGTAAACAAAACCAAGAGGTGGATTGAAAAGGGAAACGGGTTACTGAGAGGCCATTCACAAGCCACACAAGTTGGGGTGGATGCAGGGAAGAGATTTAAAGACTTACGCCAGGGCTCTGTGCAGAGTGGTGGCTACCCAGGGAGGTCCCACAGTTCCCTTGGGCCCTTAGAAAAGGTAGGGTGTCAGGGTTAAACTACCCTGCCTCATGTATACTTCCTCTTTTGCCTCTGCTGTTGCCACACGAGCCTCCTTCCTGCCTCTCACTGGTACCAGCCAGTTTGCAGACTGGGGCTTGTATGTCTCCAGGCACCAAACATTGTTAAAGAGTTCTGCTCTCACTGTAGACAGTGTCACTCACCTTCCCTGCACATGTGGTCCATGGCCAGCCACTACCATCCTTGCTCTATTCCTATTTGAACACAGGGATGGTCTGACTGTCTCCATTTCCAGAATAGTACCATTAGGCAAGGCTGGTCCCCAGATGGCTCTGTCCACGGGTGAGACTCCCCATGGCACTCTGTGCGTCCTTCTCTACTTCAAGTCTTGGAAAGCCCCAGATAAATTGTGGGGAAAGGAACTCTTCATGGGCAGCTTGAACCAGATCGCACATTTCAGCAAGTTTTCACGATCAGACCCAAGAGAGAGGTAGCGTCAGTTTCCTCACCTAAACTTGCAGACTGGGGGAAAGCTAAGGTGCACAGGGCAGAGGGAGATGCTGAATTTCAACATTACATGCCTGGAGGATCAGGGCTTCCTGTGTTTGTGTGTTCAGACATAAGTGTGAGATGAGTCTGTGAGTACGTGTATGCATATCACACACGCACCCCCGGTTTACATGGTAATGGAACTAAAGCTGCTCTTTCCTGGCTGGAGTGTTAGGTCTGTGTGCACGTGTGTGTACATCACACACACACACACACACACACACACACACACACACACACACACACCTGGTTTACATGGTAATGGAGCTAAAGCTCTTTTTCCTGTCTGGAGTGTTATGTCTTCAATGGGGCAGGAAGATCTTAGCCTGTCCCACCACATGGGACAAGAATGGAGAGGAATATAGTCAGCTCTCCCAGATCAGAAGAGGGGGCAGTGGTGAGGAAACTGAGTTTTTCCATGATGACATGTGCCCAGGCAGGCAGAAAGAGACCTGGCCTGACCCTGTGCATGCCAACAGACAGAGCAAAACTGTCCAGAAGGGTCAGGAGATGTAGCCTCCCTTACTTTGCCACTAGCTGTACCCCAAACCTCATCACCTATCTCTCTGGGCTTCCACTGCCAACCTGTAAAGTGGGGAGACTAGTGTCCTTAGCCAGTATCCACAGTGCTGTTGGGTGGGTGCTGCTGAGCTCTGGAGATGACTGACTGACTCTGCCCGGGAATCCTGGTGGGCCAGGCAGATCCCTAGGATTTTAGGCCACTAGCAAAAGAAGGCATTATAGGAGCTGTACTGATCCTCTACTGACCCTGGATGTTGCAGCAGACTATCAGAGAAAGCTCCTTAAAAGGAAGTTTGGGGTGCAGGACAAGGAGGAGGACTTTCTCAGGAGGCTAATGGGGTCAGACATGACAGGAACAAAGTGGCAGGCAACCTAGGCAGGTACTGAGTCAAGCCTTTTTGGATGTAGAGGTTCACTGCACCCTGGAGGAGCTGAACATTCTCATACTTAATCCAGGGGAGGAATCCAAAAATGGGTGAGTCCCAGTTGTCTTTCCCCACACCCTTGGCTCAGCATATATTTCCAGGCATGTCCATGTATTTCCTATACTGCAGGTAAACATGATGGGAGTGGTCCTGGGGATGGCAGTCACTATTTGGATAAAAAAGAAACAAAAGAACACACATCACAGTGTGGTGTACAATTGGTATTCCTTTATGTGAACAGTTGATGCTTACTGTATACACAGCTGTCTTGCAAGCGCTGGGGTGGAAGGCACAACATATTCGTCTTTCTGGATACAGGGAGAGAGTGCTGAAAGCCAGGCTTTCAACCTTTTTGATTCCTGCAGAGGCCTCTGGGTCTTTGTTCCCTGTCTTTGTTCCCTGTGCTGGGCACAGACCAGGGCAGGCTGGAGGATTTCACACAATGCTACTGGCTCAGCAAGGCAGTGGCGGCACCATTACATGGAGCCTGAGGATTTGGGTGACATGGGTGTGTGGGGTATTAACCTTCCCCAAAGCTTCTAAGGAGGATAGCCCCACTTTCTCTTTGTGAGTCTCTGTGCTCTTTACCTGTGGTGAAGGGTGCTTGCAAGTCAGCAAAGAAAGCCCCTAAGACAGGTCCAGTTGGCTGCTGGGAGAAACCCTAAACCCTGTGTGTGGAGGAGGAGATGAAGAAAGCCTTTCTTGGCTCAGGTAGTGTTGGTCATTTTGAGGAGGAAAGGAAGACAGCATGTCCACCCCCCATAGGTCAGGGGTCACCAAATTCTAGAGGCTGGGAGTGGTTTGAAGGCTTTCTGGGGTCACAACTTTTTAGCTGGTGGAGGAAAGTTCTGGGCCAACAAGATTTAGGGAGACTTTGTGTGTGTGTGTGTGTGTGTGTGTGTGTGTGTGTGTGTGTGTGTGTGTGNGTGTGTGTGTGTGTGTGTGTATGTGTGTGTGTGTGTGTGTGTGTGTGTGTTTATGAGATAGACATTGCTATATAGCCCAGGTTGGTTTCTAATTTGTAACACCCCACCCCTCACCTCAACCTCCTGAGCACTGGGATTATAGGTATGTATAGAATTTGTTTTGCCATCAAGTAATTCTGACCAAAATGAACGTTTGGAAGGTATCAGTCCTAGGCTCTCATTTGTTATTCTATTTTCCCTGTGAAACTTCCTGCCACAGAATCCAGGATGTGTATGAGAGAGAGTCCACCTGCATTTGCCCTCTCCCCTGGCCTTTGTTAGACATTTATATCTGTATTTCCTTTGCCCATGTGTCCTTCCTGGTACAGCAGTCCATTGGGATAACCCTGCACAAGGCCAGGTCTCCCTCCAGTCATAAAAGAAAGTACACGGCAGACCATGCTGCCTGAGGAAGCCATGTTCTCCTGACTTGATTTCCTGTCTGCCATGCTGTCCATCCTGGGGCCCCAAAGGCATCTTTGTTTCCCAGAAGCACTGAACAAAAATCAGAAGCAAAATCCCCAAATATATATTTGTACACACAACAACCCCATCCCATGCTTATCATCAGGATGCTTGCCTAAGTCTTTTCTTCCCTCTCTCCCTTTCTTTCTTTCTTTCTTTCTTTCTTTCTTTCTTTCTTTCTTTCTTTCTTTCTTTCTNTTTCTTTCTCTGGTGTGTGTATAATGTAAACAAACACATTTTAGTGGCTTTCTCTCCAAGCCTCTGGAAGTGACAAGTTAGTTCAGGGACACTTGGAATCCTAATAAGGTTCTGTCTACACCTGGGTCATGAAAAATGGTGGCTGGGTCCTCAGTAATATCATAGTGCAATCCAGTCACTGCCTGAGAGCAATCTGCTGTGGAGTAGAGGGGCGCCCTGCAGAGGGGACCAAAACAGGACTGTTTTTCTGCTGTGGACCTCTCCCACACCCCCACCGTGCAGCCCACTCAGCTGCCTTCTCTTTATTGCCCACAGCAGTCCTTTAAGGGTCAGCACAATTATATGCCTAGCTACCAACAGATACTGGAGAGCCTGTACAATTAACCCTCTGAAGCCAGGGGCCATGCTGCTTCCCCATTGTGAAACTACCTGCATCCCAGCCCTCCTCCTCCCTGCTGTTGAAGGGGCAACAAAAATCTGTCTTCCTTTCATGCATTCAGTTGAGAGATTGTTCCTAAAAAGCAGCACTGAGGATTTTTTTTTCTTTTCTGAAAGTGAGAAAATTGCTTGCTAAGAACACACAAATTATTACTATTTCTATATTGCTCATTTATTGATGTAAAATTGCTAGAAAGGCTATCTCAGGAGAAAATAAAAAAGCCACAGGATGAGATGAACGTTAAGACTATTTTTCCCTCCACTGGGGTAACCAGAGCTTGAGTGCAAACACGCCTAAGGTCATTCTATTTGTTACATATTAGTTAAATGGGACTTTCTACACCAAACAAAAGCAGACACTCTTCGTCTTAAAAAAAAAATCAGCCAATTTTTGTCTCAAATAGATGAGGATTCTAATTTTATCTGTGTTCAATAAACAGGTTTAAAAACAACAACACACACAAATGAAACTGTTTCCCTTTTCCACCGGCAAAGTTTTCAGCAGCAGAAGGAGACAGAATCACGTAAAGCAGGGATTTCTGTGCATATGAAACTGCCAGGTCCCCTCCACCCATATGCACAGAAACCAGCTACTTTTATGTGTTAATTTAATAAGAAATTATTGTACCTTTGCTTTATTTTTCTAGTCTATTAGGAATAAAAGAAAAATAAGTAAATAAAAAGAATGTGCGGGAAAGGCAAGGTGTGGCTCCTAACCCTCCACTTTCTTTCAGGGTTTCTTGGCTTCTACTGTTTTGCTTTAAAAATTATCTTCCCTTGGTTTTTGGTTAAAAGTGTGCAATATATTTATTTTAAAATATCAAAAAGTTATAGATTTGAGCATGACAAAAAATCTTACATTCACAACACATTTTCCCAGAAATAGTAAAAAGAAGTTGTCTGTTTTTGTTCTACTTAAATAAAATGACATTTTCATTTAATATCTTCTGATGTGTTCAGACTGATGAGTAGATATGAAAAAGCCCTACCGAGGATTTTGGACAATATTGGAAAAATGTAAACAGCCTATATGGAAAATTTCCACGGAAGCGTTCCTGCTTTCCTGCTCGGTTTACATTAATTTTTAAGGCAATGGGAATCTTGAAGCGGTGAGCTTGTCTGGTGGGCCATGGTGTGATGGTCCCCAGGAGAGTGGACGAGGAAGGAAACAGATGACCTCTCTCTGCCCCCTGGAGACCTGTTTGGCCTGGCTCCGCAGCGCGCTCTCCGCTGTCCCAGGGCTGGCTAGAGTTTTCGTTCTCTGAAGCTCATGGAGGTCGTGCACAGACCACCAGAGGCGGTGGACCATGTGTGCCTGCAGCGGGGACTTGTGTGGAACCCACTTGTTAGTGTGTTGGGACCCGCAGACCCCAGCGCGGCAGCCCACCGAGTGAGCGCGCAGCCTCACCACCTGATGTAGGAAGTTTCACGCCTAGGTTTGAGTACCTTTTAAAAATTTTCTTTCTTTCTTTATTTTTAAATGTGCCTTGATCCAGTTCTAACCGGTCCAGACTTGGAGTTTCAGAGCGTAGGCATACCACTGGGGCACGCTCTCAAGTCC
>LOEQ01000091.1:964590-983132 GCA_001685075.1 Bramus lutescens | reverse complement strand
CAGCCAACGTGGGAACTCCGCGGGGTCTCGGGCTTTGATTGTCCACAGCACACTGCCAGGGCACTACTGCCGGAGTCACTGTCCTGGGCGGAGAGATCCCTAACGCCCGCACCCCCAAGCCTGCCCTCGTGGATGGACCCCGCGGCGCCAGGCATCAGAGGGGTGTTGGGCCCAAGGCGCAGTTCCAAAGGCCAGAAAATGGAAACTGAGAAAAAGAATCCCCAAATCCGGCCGGGCCGCAAGCCCACCGGCTTACATAAAGCCCCAGGAACCCGCTCGCCCGCCCGCGGCCTCCAGGCCTGAGGGTAACAATCACGGAGTGCCTGGGCAGGCTGTCCTGGGGTTGGCACTGCCACCGACCCCCTGACCAAGGGCCTGGAGTGACCCAGGGAGGGGGCAGGGGTCTCGGCCTCTTCCCATCCTCTGCTCGGAGAAACGTTTAACTGGCCTTTAATCACATTAGCAGCCGGCCCCAATTAGGGACAAGGGAGGGGGAGGCAGGAGGAAACTGCCGGCCGTGTCACCCGAGGATAAAGATCCTTTCATGTCCTTGGCCTGGCCTCGGNCCCAGGCCTTTGATGGCCGCCGCCTGGCCGCCGCCGCCTTCTTTGCCCTCTGCGCCCCACAGTGTGCCATCGCTCTCCTGGTCCGGAGTGAGTGCGCCGGGCCTCCCGCAGCCTTGCACTCAGGTCGGAGGGATGCCTGGCAGAGCACAGGCAGGTGCTCCAGGGGGCAGCCAAGCTTACAGAGTAGGGCACTGCTCCTGCCTTTCTGAGGCCCAGGCTGGCCAGGGCCTGCTTAAGGAGGTTCCAAGGGAGGGTGACCCACCGCCACGGATGTCCCGTGCAGAGTTACCTGTGACCTCCTGAACTTCCTAGTGAGAGAGGAGGCGACACAACCCTGAGTAGACAGTGAAGCCCAGTTCCTGCTCAAGTCATGATCAGGTCCAGGCCCTGGGCCATTATGGCCGGCTGCCCCCTCTTCAGGTTCCCGGATCCTCCTGGGCATAGGGGTGACTCAGAGACCAGGATGCCGAGCTGTCCGTGCGCCCTGTCGAGGGGTCTCCTTGCGCACAGGCTCAGGCCCTCGGCTGTGCCGCGTGCGGCTTACCTTGCTTGGCCAGAGTTGGTGCTGGGATCGCTCTGGACTGGACCGGGCCGGGGTCGGGCGAGGACAGCGNCAGCCCGGAGCCGCGTGACCCTAGTCGCGACCTCCCTGCGCTAGGCTGTTTGTCTGCACACAAAAGAGAACACTCATATTTTTCTTTTCGCAAGCACAGACTTCACACCCACCCCATCTCCCCCCGCCGAGTTACCCCCCACCTCACACACACTAGGTTGAGAACCTCTTTTTCTCTCTGCACCCACTTTGTCTTGCCTTTCTCTACTATTTAATTCCGTAGTTGTCTTCGAGGATGTCAGTGTAGCTTAGAAAGTTTCATAGAAAGTCAGAAAGCAATTAGAGAGGCCCTTTTATTGGAGGCTTTTAAAGGGGAGCTTGAGGACTGAACACAATCCCATTAAGCCGCCAAAACTCCCACAGCCTTCAATAGGGCTCCTCAATACTTCGGCAGACTCTCACTGGCTCATTGGGAAAGAGGGGTTTCAATCTCCAATTCCGTGGCCGACTCACAACAGCGCGGCCTTGAACCTCTCATTCCTTCTTTTCTCATCGGAATCTCCATTGGACTGAACTTTAATTAATGTCTGCAGAGCCGTCCTGAGATCGCTGACAAGGGCTTATGAAAACTTCAAGTCCTTTAACACAGCTACCGGCACCCTGACTGTTTATTTGAATTAAGAAAAAAATCCAGCCAGGTTTTAGAAATGTGAGCCTGATCTTTAAAAATAAACTTTTACCTTTCTCAGCTTAAGAAAGAGATCAGCTAATGTTAGGAAAATGGCTCAGAGAAATTGTGCTTTGCTGGGGTGGGGTGGGGAGACCATTTACGACCAAAGTTTCAGTTTAACTAAATTTTAGTGCCAAATTATAGCCCACTGAATAACTGGATGGGAGCGAGGCTGAAGAGGAAGACGGAGAGTTCTAATGCTAATGGAGGCCTGCTGTGCTGGGGTGGTGTGGGTAGGCCGCTCTGCCCAGCGGGGGCTATCTCTGTCAGTCTTAATTCCTTACTTGAGAAGCTGGATGTGCAGGTTTGGGTCTGCAATCTCTGGGATTATTTAATGACAGACACACAGACAGGTTCTACACAGCACAGCTTTTACTCCCGTTCTGGAAAAGAACTGTTTTTGGCAATGAAAAAATTAATCCCTTCCTTAAGAAGGCAGGATGTAAAGAAAGCAGGTGTGTTAAGGAAATAAAGTAATAGGGAAAAAAAAAAGTTGGAACTCGGTTGTCAAAGCAAAGTGCCAGGCTTAGCACAGTTAGGAGTTTTGTTCTTGGTGGGTGAGCGCAGATGTTCATTTTGTTAAATAGAAGTTTGTATTTGACAGTTTCTGGATTCGATTTGAGGAGAGGAGAAGAGAGGAGGGGAGGGAAGGGGAGGGGAGGAAGGAGAGGACAGGAGAGGAGGGGAGGGGAAGGGAAAGGAGAGGAGAGGAGAGGAGAGGAGAGAGGTTCATGGTTAAGGAATGTATAATTTAGATACTGACCGCCTGCATTGGTTGTGGGGAGGTGGATTGTGTGCTAGACCTGTTGGGTTGTGGATTTATAGATAGTATTCTAAAGAAGAATATTTGTATTATAGTATTTGATTAGACACAATTCTGAAAAGTTCTCATATCTGACTCCTTTGTCTCATCATCTTCTCTGCCCTGCTGCCTCCAGGGGCAACTCTTGGGCCTCTGCTCTCCTGTTCTGAGTCTATACTGTCTCTGCTGAGTCTGCGGCCATTGTTGTTCTACATTTGCTGGGCTACAACAAGACCTCTGCAAGGAACCAGGATGGTAGAGACAGCCACCTTCCATCCCATATCTCAGAGCAAGTACCCTATCACTAGATGCCCAGATCCAGCCACACTATTTAGCAAACCCCTGTTTTGCTGTCTCTGGGTGTCCGGCTCATCTCTCTCCCTTCTCCCTTCTCTCCACATGGCCAGGTTGGCCCTCTTAGACTCACTGACCCTTGTGGAATTGTCTCTACCACCGAGTGGTCACAGAAACCCAGTGGCACTGTCCTCAATGTTTAGCTTCCTGCTTTGCAGTTCCTGTAAGGGACTGGCTGTGTTTCCAGGGTCGGAAAAACATTGGCATGCTTTGACTGACAGGGAGTCATTGGTATGTTTCATGCTCTCTGACAGGGCCCAGGATAGCATAGACCGTTTGTCAGTCAACAGGATGTCTATAGATCTTGTCTCAGCAAGAGGGAAAGTTGGGACATGTTTCAGTGGCACTTACTCACCCCAGCATGGCACCTGTGAGAGAAGAGGACACACTTCTTCATAAGCTCACAGTCATTGTTGCTTGAGTTTTGAATTAGGTGAGTGATTTAAGTTAGGTAGGATCTTAAACTATTTAAAAAATGAATATGACTCAATAGGACTGCCCTAGAAAATGGAGGGGAAAGCAAACAAAAGCAGAGCCATCTAAACAGCATGTCTGTTTTGGATAGCCTGTATTTGCCTAAGAGAAGCTGACTCCTGAGAGTCAGGAGAGGCCCTATGATGCAGGAATGTCCTGGCTAAGGCTCCAGGCAGTGTATTTGACAGGTGTCTGCTCACTGCCTCCCCCAGGGCCTGGGAAGTTGTCCTAAGTGAAGGCAGGGGTGTTTTTGAAACTGTTCTACCACAGTGACAGTCTGTGTACCAGGGTGAGTTGAGTTCAGGCACTTTCCCCGGGGAAAGCATCGCTGACACTGAATCACACTGGAACCCTGGTGATGGGGGCTTGCTCTGAAGAGCTTGATAAACCCCATTGCCGTCAATAAGTGCGTGATTAGAGTGATGAGGTAAAAATGGCTCCAACACAGCTACTTCCAAAACTCTTGGGAACAAAGTAGCAGCAATTGCTGTGGTTCAGGAAGAAAGGAAAGTGGGGAGAACAACTCTCTCTGGAGTCTGAAGGAGGAAAATTTGGCATTTAGGTTTTCCAGAAAATGTGTTAACAATTCATATATGAGCCAGGTACCATTTCAGACCACTTATTCAGATGAACTAAATTAGAAGTATTAGCATATAAAAATGGATTGTGGCTTTGCCATGAACTTTACGCTCTCCAAAGGGGACCATCTCAGAGAGGTCTCATTGTTCACTGGGAAACTGAACCCTCTTTCTCAGTTTGGAATTTTCATTTCATAATCATCAGTGACAGCAAGATAATCAAACGCAAAACGCTGAAAACAGAGAGCTGGGTTGGAGGAGAGGCACAGGGTGGGGAAGTGTCTTATGGGCTTGCATTGTCGCTCCCACAAAGTATTTTATTATTTTATTTTTTAAATGGATGGGTGATTTAAGCCTTTCTGAGCCATGAAATCCTTTGACCTTATTGTGTCTTTTCAACCAGGGACTTAGACTGAACTAAAGACTCATTCCGTTTATCCGTTCACGCTATGATTTTGGAGACCTTTTTTTTTTCTTTTTGGATGTACTGATTTTATTCCAACTCAATAGTTAAAGAAAATATGTAGGGCCAGGTTCCTTTTAAATTGGCTCCCTGGGTGTTCTTCTAGGGGGATGGGAAGAGAGAAGCAAACAAGACAGAAATGCCCACTTTTGATTTATGGTTGGAAGCAGAACTGATATTGGGGTCTGTGCCAACCGTCAAGGAACTGGTGCGTTGCTTCACTGTGTGTTAAAGGCGGCTCTGGACCCAGGCCAGGCTTTCGGTTTTAATCGAAGCATCCTCTCTTTTATTCTGGGCTTCTTTATCTTAATTAGATGCCAGGTCCCTGCTTAGATCTGACTTTAACAATACCTGTCCACAAGCCTGTGGGGCAGGATGAATGTCAGACTTAAGATCTCTTTTGATCTCAGAGTGTAGGAAGGGAACACAGGAAGATGCTTGTGCATCAGGGTCACTGCATCTCAGGAGCACAGACATTTGGATGGTGACAGGACTGGACCCTCCCAGTCCCATTACATACAGTTGTAAATACTCTCTTGCAGCGAGTGTGGCAAATGCATGGCCAGAACTTCAGGGAGCCTTGAATGTGAGTGGAAAAGGGGGTGAGTCTGGATATCAGGGTCTTTTCTCTTACTTTCAAAACTTTTTTTTTTTAAAGCATTCATTCCAGGAGGTTTCTGAATCCTTGGATAACTCAGTTTGAGTTGTAACTGGTACTGAAGTGTTCTCCGTTAAAGAAAGCCTGCCTGTTTTAGAGATGGTTTATATAAACCGTGGACTGAGTGCTACTGGGTGCATTTTTTCATGTGTGTATAATTTGCGTGTGTGTGTGTGTGTGTGTGTGTGTGTGTGTATTCGTCCATGTAAGGCCAGAGGACAACCTCTGATGTTCCTCAAGAATTGTTCTGTCCACCTTAGTTTTGGAGACATTAATCTGTTGTTGTTGGTTTGCCAATTAGACTATACTGGCTGGCTAAGGAGCCCTGGGATACCTGTCTTAGCAGCCCCCTCCTCCAGTGCTGGGATTACGAGTGATTATCAGCACCCCCTTTTATGTAGGTGCTAGACATCAAGTTCAGACCCTCAGACTTGAAAGGTAAACACTATACAGACTTGCCCATTTCTCCAGCCACAATCCCTACCCTTGGGTGTATTAACACACACCATATTTCAGGAGGGCATGAAACCGCAGAACACAAGCAATCGTAAGGATGTGGTGCCAAGTACCGCGGATGACCTGGATAGTGGTACCCGATCTTCCTCTTGCCAAGAGTATCCCTGGGATGGCTGACCAGCAGCATGCAAACAGAAACTAGCATATCTAACTCCCAGGACCCCATCCAGTGAATCTGTCTGCCCTATATTAAGTTCTAATAACCGTTAGGTCTTTCAAGAGATCAGGCTATTTTGGGTAGAAATAGTGAGCAATCTGGCTGAATTCTGGCTGAAGTGGGGCTATGATATACATTTTAATTATTACAGGGCTTTTTAATTTTCTCACGCAAGATCATGCATTGTTCAATTTTGATTGAGTTATTTTCAGGGCCTGGAGGAGCAGATGAAGTGGACTTCGTGCTCTCTATAGATGTCAGGGTTCTTTATTAGAGCCTATATTGTGTTGTGTGCTAGTACTTGACCTCTGGAGATGCATTTCTGAAATTAAGATGGGAACCATGAGTACATATTTATACAATAGAATATTATTCCGTCACAAAGGGGGGAAAAGAGCATTGTCTTCTGCAGCATGGGAGGAGCAAGGGGAGCTTGTTCTAAGTGAAATAAACCGGTCACAGAAAGTCTTATACTCCATGATCTTATGTACATGTAGAAGCTGAAGAAGAAATGGTCCCATAGAAGCAGAGAGTAGAAGTGGTCATGAGATCATAAGAAGGGAGAGAGGACTGCAGAGAGGTCTTGGGTGGGGGTTAACAAAGTTCAGGGAACTAGGAGAAATATGTCCTAGGTTCTATAGCAGCATGATGTGACTACAGGTTTATAATGGTCTGTTACATATTTGTGAAGATCTGGAAGATGAGGTTGGGGAGACAGGTTCCTGGTTCAAGCGCGTTTGTGCATGCCTGCGTACCTGAGTTCAGATGCCTGGAACACGTAAGGCTGGGTGTGGTGGTGCATGCCTTTAATCCCAGCACTGGGAAGGCAGAAACAGGATCTCTGTGAGTTCAAGGCCAGCATGGTCTACAGCTCTGGTTCAAGGCCAGCATGGTCTACAGCTCTGGTTCCAGGACAACCAGAGCCACATAATAGAGAGACTATCTCAAAACCCAAAAACAACAAGAAGAACCCACATAAAATAGCCTGGCAGAGCAGGTGAATATGGTGGTCATTTGCAATCCCAGTCCTTGAGGGGTGGAGGTGGACTCCCTGGAGCAAGCTAGCTAGCTAGCTAGCTAGGCTGGCTGATCTGTGAACTCTGGGTTCAATTGAGAGCCTTTGTCCTGTAAGAGGAAAGTGACTTCAATTTCAGGCCTAAATATGCATGCACTCACACACACACACGCATACATTATCCCCACACATGCATCCGCAGACCTGTAAACATATATATACACACACATGCAACAAACTCACAACCTCCACTCCCCCCCCCAAAAAAAAAACTCAGAAGAGTTCAGTTCTGTAATAGAAAGAAATGGTACCTATTTAGGGAGATGGAACCCTAACTGCCTGTACTTGATCACAACACATTACAAAAAGCATTTTGACATCATGTCACAACCTACCAATAAATGAGATGAATGAAAGACAACTTGTCCAGAAAGATGGTTCAGTACGTATGCAGCATTCAGCATCACCTTGTTCAGGGATCCATCTAGACCATGAAGCAAAACAGTCCTAAAGGGACTAGAGGGCGCTATGAGCATCTCTGGGCCCTGTTGTTACTTCTCATCACCAAGGATCAGAAGGCTCAGGGAAGCATCCCTTGTTCAAGAGGAAAAAGCTGGAAGCTCTCAGGCAAACCCTGGCAGAACACTTCTTTTTTAAAAAAGACTTATTTATTTATTTTACATACAATGTTCCTCCTGCATATACACCTCCATGCTAGAAGAAGGCACCAGATCTTATTACAGATAGTTGTGAGCCGCAATGTGGTTGCTGGGAATTGAACTCATGACCTCTGGAAGAGCAGCCAGGGCTCTTCACCTCTGAATCATCTCTCCAGCCCCAAAAGAAAACTCTTTAAGAGTTCCTTTGGGGGCAGCTGTTGGAGAACTCCCCAAATCAGTGGAATGGCCTTGTTGAGGGTGAGAAGCCCTGGTAATTCCATTTCGTCTTCTGCAGGGGTCCTGTTTCTGACTAGACGTGTGTACTCATGAGAATACTGAAGGGCTGATACCCTGGCAGGGGAACTCAGCCTCTGTGGGAGACAGATGAGCCTGATTTAAGGCAGGAAAGATTTCCACCCACAGCTCCTCTTAATGTTTTCCAGGCTTGCATCTTCCCTCCTGAATAGCTCATGGTATTGTGTGGAGTCTTTTATACACGAGGCAGTGATCTCATGGTGCCTCATTGAAATCAGAGGAGCTGGTTGGAAGAACTAGTCCACAAGAGAGAGTGAGAGGCCTGAGTGACAGCAGATCTGGACGCTGGCCAAGGTGTTATGCCCCTCGGTTAGCAGTAGTGGTCAAAGGACAAGGCAAAAGCTATCTGTGAAGGTGTGCAAACCACCAGAGGCTTCTGTGCCAGGCTGGGCAGGGAAAGCTCAGAAACATACCTTGGGAGATGGCCCTTAGGTGAGCTTCACACTTCAGCCATCAGGAGGGAAGGGCATAGGAGATGGCCAGCCAGGAAAAGGGACAGCCTGAGAAGGGAAGGCTGTGGGGTTGTTGTGTGACACTTCCTGGGGGATACCTAAAAAAAATGTCTACCCATCCTAGACAGAGAACCAATGGCAGACCAGAGTAATGACGTCACCAAGATTGAACTTGGTGAACCAATGGGTTTCTTTGGGTTACAGAAATACAGGTGAGGGATTACTTACCAGAGCATGACTCAAAGTCAGCTGGTATCATGGAAAGCTCATCCCAGCATGGGTGATGACTTACAAACGTGAAAACCCTCAACTCCCTGCATGATCAGTGGGCAGGTTGGAGACTCTCTTCCACACTGGCTTCTTTGAATCCTCTCAGAGATCCTTACTGCTTATATGACCTGGGGGAGGGAGGGACCTTGCATATCTGAGTCAGTTTCAGGGATTTCCTGAAACTTCTGACTTGTTGACTTCCTGAGACTTTAACAGTCTCTATTTGGGGCTTCTTAAGTCTTGATCAACTCCTTTCTAAAGGAACTGGGATTCCTCTATGCAACAGGGATTCCTCTTTCCATTGTGAGGCCTCAGCTCCTCCGACTGTGACAGTTGATAAGATTGGCTCTTTGTTCATGCTTCATACTGCTTTGTATGGCAGTAGGTGAATTCAAGGCCTTCAGGAAAGAAAGTGTTGGTGGACTGATTTGCCAATATTCTGCATGCATAGGTTGAAGCCTTGGATTGGATGTGCACTTCCTGGCTCCTGCTCAGATCTCTCTTCATCATCAGCTTTAATCAACATATTTCACACACAGACACACACAGACACACACAGACACACACACACACACACACAAAACACATACACCCTAGCATTTCTGGGAGGACAACAAGAGATCTATGGTTTCTACCATATGTCTGCAGAGGAAGACTCTTAGAAACAGAAATACACAGTGACAGTATGACCCAGGTGACTTTTTAATGGACATTACTTATAGAAGCTCAAAAGGAAAGAAACCTTTAGCAAGCATCTCTTGGAGTTCTGTCACGTGCCAGCCACCAGGCCTGGAAGGTGATGGAAAAATAGGAAACTAAGGCTCTGCTTTCAACCAGTTGGGAAGCTAACTGAGCAGGAGAGCTGAGGTTGTCTCATATCACTGAGTGATGACAGATGTCTTGGGCACATGGGAAGAGAGGGTATCAGTGTTCCATGTATGTGTGTTGTGTGACTTCTCTTGGGCAGACAGACAAACATCTCCTCACTCCAGAGAGGGAACCACCAAAGTTCAATTTGGCAAGCCTATGTGTAGTAGGCTTTCTTGGATCACCAGCCCCCAAATCATGACACTGAGACTTATTAGTTATGAATGCTCAACCTTATCTTGTGCTTGTTCCACTAGCTCTTATAACTTAAATTAACCCGTTTTTCTCCATCTGTGTTTTGTCTTAGGGCTTTTTTACTTTTCTTTTATTCTGTATGTCCTACTTCATGTCTGTCTGTCACCTGGCTGGCCCCAGGCATCTCCCTCTCTTTCTCCCTTGTTTTCTCCTTCTCTTCTCTCTCAAGCCCAGATTTCTCCTCCTATTTATTCTCTCTGATCGCCAGCCCTGCCTATTCCTCTACTGCCCAACTATTGGTCATTCAGCTTTTTATTAGACCAATCAGGTACCTTCAGCAGGCAAGGTAAAACAGCAACACATCTTTACATAATTAAACAAATGCAGCATACACAAATGCAACATGCCTTTACAGTCAAAGTAATATTCTGCAACATAAACATAAATGTAATATACCTTTGCATAGTTAAAGTAATATTCCACAACACCCATGAGTTTATTGGAGTTACAGGAGCGTGGGTGAAGGGTTATTTACAGGAACATGGATGGTTCAAAGACAGTTCATCACAGAAGTCCACCACAGTATAAGTGAAGACTCACCAAACCTGCGTCCACACAGCACCCTGCATGCTGAACTGGACAAACAGGACAACTCAAAGGGCTCCTCCAGGTAGAGCAAGGCTAGAGGAGTACTCTTCTCCCAGAAGCTCTTTCAGTGCCTCTATAACATTGGGAGTTTGTGGATTTTCTAAGATTCTGAGCCTGTAGGTTTTGTGTATTCTGCGCCTTAAGCCCTCGCTGTCTTCCTGTAGGAAGAACTGTTTCAGTTCAGGGAAAATTGCCACACAACAGCGTGACACATCTGTGACAGGGAGAACCACAGAGCAGCGGAGAGGCTGGAGCTCAGGAAGTTCTTGGTGCAGGGAAGGGAGGAGGGTGGAAGTCTCAAGAATGGCAAATACCACCAGGGTCCCCGCTTTCCCAGCCTTGTCTGTGGCCATTGCATCCTTGGCTTACAGAGCTGATTCTAGCTGACCATCAAAGATGTTGCCTTGTCACACTCACAACTTAAGTAAGACGCGCTGTGACATCGTCTATAATTTAACATTAAAGGAGACTTCCCAACCCCCCAACAAACTAAGGCTCTAAAACTTAGTTAAAAACTCCAAGAAACCAGCTATTTTGGGGACTGTGGAAGAAAAGCGACTGACCCTGATTCTGGACACCTGGTGGTGGCAAAAAAAGACAGAAGACCCTGCAGTTTAAAAATCAGCTTGTTTAAGGAAAGCAGCTAACTTCGCATTCTGCCCCCAACAAGCCCTTCTTTCCCCTTCTGTATTCTTAGTTACAAATACCTCAGCTTGAAGAATGTAATCTGTATTCTTTTAAACTCTGGTTGTTGACTGACTGGATCCTGTGCCCTGATCAGAACATGGCCAGAAATGGAGCCACCCTCCCATCCCTGGCATTAAGCAAAGTCTATTCTAGCTCTTTGAGGTCATCTAAATTCTCATCATTTAGTTCTTCCTCAAACTTAATTGTCACGTCCTTACATAGTGCTGAAACCCAGGAAGCATTTCTTGGGGTGAGGGTTACATCCTCATGGGGCACTTCTTTGTCCCCTGTCTCTTGTTTCTTATCTTTTCTTCACCTTCAGAGAGCCTCTCTGCTCTGTGTTTGTTAAAGCTGGATGACCAGTATGCGACCCAGAGACCTCACCCATCTGCGACCATGGTTTCTAGCAGCTGCATTGGCACACGAGCAGAACAGGCATTTCTTACAAATGTCTGATTTCCCAAACATAAGCTGGATAGTTATGTCAATGCCAGGCTAGCTTTCTGCTGAATGCCATCTCTGAGGAAGCTGATGGACAGGTGGGAGGAGCAGCCACTCCTGACAGCTATATTCATGTTTATTAAGAGTGTGGCCAGGACCATTCCAGAGGAGGACTTTGCCTCTCACTGGCCTCAGGTGTGGTTGGTCCTCCAGGTGGCCCTGTGTGATTGGCCTAGCAAGAACTCTGTTTTCCACTTCTTGGGTAGGGAAGGAGGTGTGGACCTGGTCTGTCCTGGTGTTGGGAATTAGGTCCAGCGATTTCTGAAGCATGTTTTCTCAAGGTTCTCTGTGTCTCCAATAGTAGTTAAGCCTTAATTTTAACCATGTAGAGACCAACAGTGGCTGTGTCTTCCCACCAGGCTCTTTCTCTGACCCAGGAAGTTGCCTGTCATACAAAGAAATTGATTTTTCAACCTCACATAAAAAGAAAGAACAACCATTTAATAATTAGTTGTTCAGTTCAACTGCATTTTTTTTTGCCTGCTTCAATTTTTTTTTCATTGTGGTAGATTTTCTTTTCCTGGGCAAATTCTTAGCATTTAATTGCACTTAAAAATCGTGGAGCCTGTCAGAGGAAATTGCAGATAGAACAGTCTCACCCAGGAAAACTAGTCCTGTGACTGCCACCATTGTCAGGCTTCTGAGATAGAGTTGTGGGAAGGACAATTTAAGTCTGCACGGTGAGCCACACTTACATCAGTATTCAGCATGAAGCTTGGCACAGAGAGACAAATAGCCAAGCTAGCAGGCGGGATGCTGGAGGAGTTCGACTTTGATTTTTAAAAGATTCTAGAATTTACTCCCAGAAGTAGAGGAGACATGCCTGCTCAGCTATTTTCTGTTTGGGCTTTTTGTTATATTTTTAACTTAAAACAATGTGTATTAAATCCATACAAATAAATTGTGAAGAAAACCCTGAATAATTGTAACATGTTTTAAAAAGTAAGACACAGCAATATTGCTCGCGAAATTCAGCAAATGCATCTGACAGTCATCTCAGACAAACCTTGTTCATCTGGGTGTCCGTGCGGACCATTACATGCCACACGTGGCTCTCACCTTTTCTTTTGCCACCAGAAAGAGAAAGGGCCTGCCTCCGGGCTATGGAAATAAGATCTTTTATTTATTCCTTTATTCCCCCGCAGGCATGCTTTCACCCTTTGTTCATCCATTTTTGATAAGGAGCTTGCATGAATTGATTATCTTTGCAGCGAGCTGAGTGTTGCAGCATTGGTATTTTATCTGCTGAATCAAATGGGTACCTGGTGCAAGATAAACCTCATCTAAGGAATGGGAGAGTCTATGAGGAAGGAAAGCAGCAGTTCTATATTTGAAGTTACTGTCTACTTATATATAGTATGCCTACTTATTTCTATATGTACATACATACACACACCCATTTGCACACATACATATATACATACAGACATACCTGTTTTTACACATGTGTGTGTGTGTGCTCGCACGTGCGCTTGCACATACCCACACACCCTTTTGGTTCAGAATGGATAGGAAACACGTCATCCTTATAGGAAGAGACATACCTGTTTCTCATTTGCACTGCTATATAGAGCAGGTAAGTTGCATCTCAAATAGCCTGGTAATCATTTGAGCATGCAGTGAAGATCTGAGTCTAGCTTTGTATGTCGAGGGTGGCTTCAGGAATGACATGGCCTGAGGTCTTAGTTTTGTGCCCTGTTGTGGAAGTTTTTCTGTCTCTCTGCATCTTGGTTTGGTTAACTCATGCGCAGCGGGGTGGGTGNTGGGTGGGTCCACATCTTCATTAGTATGCCACAAGGGAAGCAGAAACCCAGAGAGAGCACAGCGCACTGCCTAGCACTTAGTTATGTCTTTGGTAATGAAATCAGTCATTAAGGGCAAGACCACATGTACAAAAACAAATTAAAAAGAAATAAGGTGGCTGAGTATTTGTCTTATCAGCGAGGCATATTTTTAAAAACCATTTAAGCCTATTATCATGTAATTTGATTTCACTAATTTTCAAGATTTATTTTTAATTACACAGATGCTGTTTATTCTTTGTCAGCTTGACATAAACTAGATTTACCTGAGAAGGGGGACCCCCAGTTGAGGAACTGCCTCCATCAGATTGGCCAGTGGGCAAGTTTGTGGGGAATTTTCTTTGGCTAGTTGATGTGGGAGGATCCAGCCCCCTGTGGGCGGTGCCATCCCTAGGCAGGTGGTCCTGGGTTTCCTAGAGGAAAGCAGGCTGACTGGGCTGTGGGGGAGGCTGCTTGTTCTCAGAGAGCTTCTGTCCTGTTGCTCTGCTTCAGTTGCCATCTTGAGGTTCCTTTTTGAGTTTCTTCAGTGGCTTCCCTGGATGATGGACTATGGCCTGTAAGTCAGATAAATCCTTCCTTCCCCCTACTTGCTTTTCATTAGTGTGTTATCACCGCAACTGGAATCAAACTAGGATTGTGTGTGTGTGTGTGTGTGTGTGTGTGTGTGAACACAGAGACCAGAAGAGTGCATCAGAACTGTAACTCCTAGAGCTGGAGTTAAGGTGGGTGTGACCTGCCTGATGTGAGTGCTGAGAACCCAGTGAGGTCCTCTAAAAGAACAGTGTGTGCTCTCAACTGCTATGCCATCTCTCTAGCCCTTATGTTCACTTATAATATCTGATCCTATATAAATGTTTGTTCTGTGTGGAAATCATCAATTAGTGTGAAGTGTTTGTACGCATATACATATACATATGTATATGTGTGTGTACATTCACATCTGTGTCTGGTCATTGACATATTTGCAAGATGACTGGGAGCAGCAGTAGGCTTGGTCCAGCCCTGTGCCTACCTCAGGTCAAGGAGGATCTCCCACCCTCCCTGAGTTCCTTGTTGTAAGTAATGAGCAGACACAAACACCACTGCCAACATAAAAAGCCCCTGTGGGCCCGTCTGTGTCCCAGTATTGGAGCTGTGAACTATGGTCTCTTGACACAGTGGCCTCAGGGGCATGGCTCCTTTCTGCTATTGCAGGGTCTCCTGGCCTGAAGGTCACTGGGAATGTGGGAGAAAGGCTTTCTTCCTCTTCCTCTGGAAGGCACAGACCCCTATAGCCCCAGGTAACCTTGGCAGAAGGCAGAGCTGTGGAAGGAGACTTGAGCAAGAGGGAAGGGAAAAGACACAGATCATCAAGAGTCTGAAAGGCCCTCAGGTCAGGATCTTCAAGAGAGTGAGAGTCCCCCCCCCTCAAGCTCAATAACCAGGCCGGTGGATGCAATCAGCAAGAGGCTTTATTGATATAGCTCACACAAGTACTTGCGGGTGTCCAGCCAAGCAGACTGGACACTCCAAGCAAGCTTTTCAAACAACTTTTATAAGGTGTAAGGGTTTCAAAAACAAGCAAGCATAGCAACAGCGTTTCTATTGGTTCCTGGTTCGCGCCTATTCCTAAGTTCCCCCCAAAACCCATAAATCTAGACAAAGCAGGCATCAGCAAGTTTCAAGTTTCAGTAGAGAGCCCTAGGAACCAGATGTTCCTTCTCAGATAGTGGGCCATGACTAGGGGCAAAACCACAGGCATCAGCAAGTTTGGCCCAAGCTGCAATCTGTAATTTTCCACCTGCCCTGAGTTACAAATTTCTCAAGCACCAGTTCTGGTGAGGGTCTTTCAAGTCCAAGGGAGAACTGGTTTAGCCTGTGGTCATGGGCAAGCCTGAGAACCTTCTAGAACCTCATCTCCTCTGTTGTGGGAAGATTGTCTTCCTTCCATTTACAAGCCTGAGAGGCTTATATGCCTGTTGACTTAATAACACAGTATCCCAAGGAACAGGAAGCAGCTGCTTTGTGAAGTGGTTACTTTTCTACGCAATTGAGGCAGAGAAACTGACAGACTATCTGATGGAAGCTAGTGGTTTGTGAACTGACCACTTTTGTCTGGAACAGCAGTGTGGGTCTGTGCGGCCGAGTGAGCCATTTTTCATGAGGAGCCTATGCTTTGTAGTCATGAACTAAAGAGGCAAATGATGCCGTGAGCTCTCCCCACCAAAGGACCTTCAGCCATTCATGTTCAATCAGGCTTGGGAACATTCCTGAGAATCCAGAGACTTGGGTTGCAGAGATGGTCAGGTCAATGAAGTGCTCACCATGCAAGCATGAGAACCTGAGTTTTATTCCCAGAACCCATGTGAAAAAAGCCAGGCATGGCCTTGCCCGCTGGTAATCGAAATACTAGAGACTTAGAGTCAGGGGCATCCCTGGGACTCCCTGGTCAGCTAGTCTAGACAGTCTCTTCAGTGAGAGACCTAGTCTCAAAACACAAGGTGATAGCAACCGAGGAAGAGCAGTGTTTGCCTCAGGACTCCATGTGCATGCAGAGACCTATGTATCTGTTCCTGCATACACACATGCACAAGCACATCAACACATACAAATGCATGCACACATGTGGGCACACATGCAAGAATTAGGAATATTCTCTCCCAGTTATGATTGAGTTAGACCACATTGTAAATATTGGTTTTCAATACCTGAATGGGCCAAATTAATATATGTATATATGCACACATACATATGTATATATATACCTACCACACACACACACACACACACACACACTTAGCTAACATTTTAGGAAGTGAATAAACATGCTATTAACTTTTTAAATCCTGTAAAGTTGGTTCAATTCTGTCTCCAAACATCTTTGAGCTAACTTGGCAAAAATGTTTGAGATTGGGCCCACACATTTAAACTGATTTGTACATTGTTCTTCTTTAGCTATTTAATTTGGGTGCCAGCTAATGGGAGAATTGCAAAGTAGTTTTAATTTTAGTTTTCAGTAGAGTTCGGGGTCTGCTGGGCATCTCAGGTGCCAAGCTAAAGGGACTGTCTGGTTCCGCAGGCTCCAGGTTTGTGGGTGAGAGTCACACCCTGAGACGGTCGACCACTTTGAGATGACATGGAGAGTCTTTTGTATGTGAAAGGGATTTGAACATGTCAAAGTATGTCCATCAACTTTGTAAATACTCCAGTACATTTGAAAGGAGTGAGTTAAACTCACTCAGCAATGGCAGCAAAGGGTGGTACCCTTTAATGAAGTATTGAATGCGACATTCGAGCTACTGAAAGTGGACCCATCTCCAAGGCTTCCTTACCTGGCTGTGATGAAGACAGACCAACTGTATGCAATAGTGTGTCCTGTTGCTGACACGTGTAGTTCAATGTGTGTGGTTGGGGGGTTCAGTGAAGCCACAGGCACGTGACTCATTGGTAGATTCTCCCATTCATCTGCATATAGAGAATCCCAAGAGGCCTCAGGGTGCAGAGGGAGAGAGAAAAATGATCGACTTTCAGACTCTGAGTCAGTCTCATGGGGAGCCAGATGAATCTGTGCTCATTTTGAAGCAGAAGAAACATTTCCAGAGAGAGAGAAAGAGAGAGAGAGAGAGAGAGAGAGAGAGAGAGAGAGAGAGAGAGAGCTTCAAGCCTGCCCACTGGAGCCCATGGCACAATTTACAGATGGTGGTATTCAGATTTTCTTGGGATTTCTCCAGCTAGGGATAGGAAATGCATCTGAGAGGAAAAGGAAAAAAAAAAGCTTATGCCCCGGGGGTGGGTGGGGATACGCACATCTGAACACTGACAGTCTCTCCCTTGAACACAAGGCCAGGATCACCCTCCTCTCTGCTCCCCTCACACACATCGTGGAGTCACCTGTGGGTGACATTAGAATGCAAACATCACATGCCACCCCTGGATCTGGGATCTCGCCTCCTGAGTGCTGGAATTACAGGTACACACCACCACTCCTGGTTTGTGCAGTACCGGGGCTCGAACCCAGGGTTTTGTGCTTGTTAGGCAAGCACTCTTGTTGGCTGAGCTTCATCCTCAGTCTCGGATCCCTGCTGTTACTCATCCCTTGTGCTTGGAATTCCCTGTGCTACAGAGATTTGGGGGTGCTCAGAAACTTATGGAGAATAAAGAACCCCAAGGCTGACATGGATCACAGATAAATCTAGGATGGAAAATGGTTGACAGAGAAGAGCCTTGGCAACCATTTTGAATGTGTCAGGGAGGAGGGACGGCAAAGAGTTCAGAGCAGTTTTAGAGTATCCAGTTGTCTTGATCCTCTCTCTAGGTTCTTAAACCCTGAAGAGGAAGAGGGAAGATCCCCAGGAGGAACTTCAAGGTACTTGACTAATTCACAGGTAGGAGCTCGATTACCTGTGCGGGCACTTTAGAAGGCCACGAGTCAGTAGACTAAGGGGCTAGAGAGGTGGTTCAGTGGTTAAGAGCTCTTGCTGCTCAAGCACGAGGGTCAGAGTTCAGCTCTCTAGCACCCACATAAAGAGCTGAGTATGGCCGCGTCTGTAACCCCAGTGCTGCTGGAGGAGGTGGAGACAAGAGGATTCCTGGTTTGCTGGCAGACAGCTTCCTTCCAGGTTCTGTGAGAAGCCCTGTCTCCAAGGAATGAAATGGAGAGTGATTGAACATGACCCTGGGTACGCTCCTCTAGCTTCAGTGACCCCATATACACAGGTATGTGTCCCCACACACATCACCAATATGTATATGTGCACTAAAAGCAAATAAAGAGTGGTCTTTCAGAAGGATTTTTCTTTTTCTCCCCCTTCTCTCTGATGCCTCTCATAATGAAGTTGTTTGACCAGATAAAAGAATTTGATTGACACACACTTGATACAAATCCAAAAGAAAAAAAAATAAAGCCAAATTTCCCGGAAGGATATCAGCCCCAGACTGCAGGAGTCAGTTTGGAAAAAATCTCAGTTTTGAGAAGGTGGCAGAATTACATAATTATTCCCAACTCTTAAAATGAAGAAAAAAAGCACCTCTTCCAAATGTGAAACTGTGAGATAGCACAGAACACTGGTTCTGGACTCGTGGAGGGCAGTCTGGCTTCTCCCCACACAGAGACTCAGTAGCATCTTGTTGCCACCGTCTGGAACACGTGGTCTTCTGCCCCTCGCTGTGCTTAGCATCTGCGCCGCTCTTCGACGGCACCTGCTCGAGGGAACCTTGGTGCCAGGTAGGGTGCTGAGGGTATAGCTCACTGGAAAAGCAGGTAGTGGTGTCTATGAAGAGGTGCCCCCGTGCCCCGTGTGT